>OU612059.1:56336727-56824227 GCA_914767635.1 Melanostoma mellinum | reverse complement strand
ATTCATAATAACCGCTAAAATGGCGTTTAAGAAAAAAGTGTATCTCCTCAGCCTATCAATTTAGTTTGCAAAAAGTGTATCTCCACAATTTGTAGATGTAAAAGGTAGTGAGTGCTGTGTGTGCTGTGAAAAAAATCAAATACAGTACGGACTCGATTAACGCAACTAATAGAAATTCGGGCAGTTGCAGTAACCGAGGTTGTTGCACTTACTGGGTCATATTTTCTGTATGAATTTTTAGTCAAAGAGGCGTTCAGACTACCCAATTTGTTTGTCAAGCGTCGAGTTTTTCAAGCAAATTTGTTAGTGTGAACTCTCCATCAAGTGGCTTGTCAAATTTTTTGGATGCATTTCAAATTTTTTTGATATTTTTGCAAGTTGGACAACAAGTTTGACGAATGTGAACGCTACTCGTCAAACTTGCAAGAAAATTCATTTCCCAAATACTTTCAAGTACTGCACATCGCACGGAAAGACTATTTTTTCTTTGCTGGGTACATTGAAAGTGGAATTAACCTCTTTAGTCCCAACACACTTTCTTTTGTTTTACTTGCATTTTTAAAATGTCAATTCTCATAAGCGCTCCTCCTACTTTGTCCTCCATGGTCAAAATTCAAATCAGAAGGGAGTTTGACGATTTGTTTGATTAGTACGCTATGGGTATTTTCCGTCAAACTATTCATCCAACAAATTTGACAAACAAATTTGATAGCCTGAACGCCCCTAAACACTAACAAGATCGCAACCCACTCAAATAAACACAGATGTATTTTATGTTATTTTCATGTTCTGCAAGAAATATTATTCAGACAAACTAACTGTAAAATAACGGCACAGGAATAAAGAATCAAAAGAAGAACGTGAATATAGAAAACGGATAAATAAACACATGAAGTTGCACTTATCGAGGTAGCTTTTTTGAAAAGTTGCACTTATAGAGTCAAGACGTGTTAAGATTTTAGTGTTGCGAAAATCGAGGAGTTGCGCGAATCGAGGGTTGCGCAAACCGAGTCCGTACTGTACTCCTAATATTCAGCTTCTTTTATTACTTCTGAAAACTTTTGTTTAATAATAAGTTACTGGTAAGTACGTTTCTTGTGACAGCCATTGAGAGTAAACTTTATTTGAAATATCCCCTTTTTTTAGGTTTCCATCATGTCTCGAGGATTACAAATGCTAAAATTGTTGAACATCAACCTGCAAAAGAGCAATGATGAAGATTCTCTTCAAGAATCGATAACGACTCCTGCGGATGAGATCTTGGAAGAAGCGCTCAATAACGATATAATTATAGCATAGGTACGATATTTCCGAAGTGGATATCACTTCTGTTAAAAGAAAACTGGGCTGGACAAAACAAAGAGTCAGAAATTTGAAGATAGTAAAAGAAAGAGGGAAATGGGACTGCCCTATAACGGTAATAGGCAACTTCATCAAAATAGTTTTTATAAGCTCAGGCCTTACATGTTATAAGAAACAAAATAATTTTTACGTCTTTCTATCAATAAAAATAGCAAAACCTTTGGGGCCAGTATTCGAACACCTTTTATCAGTGTTCGAATCAAGGAAACTCTATATAATTTTTGGTTTCCTTTGTTCGAACAGTTAACAATTTCAATCATGACGGAGCTGTCTCATAACTTCTTGCCGAAGAAGGCTTAAGAAATATAGGTTGACACCATTTAGCGTAACCATGTAGCGCACACCCAACTTTGTGCTCAAAATAAAGACTTCGTGTGCAGCTCTTCAAATCTTATCTGATTTATGTGTTTCAATGAAATTGAGAAAGTATAAATGTTAAAAAAAATATAAAAATAATAAAAAAATAAATTAAAATGTTTGAATAATTTAAAATAGAGAAAACTTTAAAAATGTCTGTTCTGTGTAGTAATTAAATGTTAGTCTTAACCCAAAACACCATGTTCGAAATAAGGAAACTTAATGTTCGGCTTCAGGAAACAAGTGTTCGATTACTGGGGAATGGGACTGTTTTCCAGTTTATATTATTTAAAAAAAAAGCAGTTGAAGTAACAGAAAAAATTTTAAGTTTATTAAATAAATTTTGAGTTTGAGAATCTAATTAATTTAACTTCGTATAAAGAATATCGAAGGTTCACTTGCAGTGAGCGATTACTCTATTGCATGTCACTAAGTGTTCGACAACTGGGTAAATCGCTTTATTTATTTCTCGTATGTTTCAAAATGGGTTTATAAGTTTGTTTCGTTATCTTTTGTTAAAGTTTTAGCACAAATTTTATTTTTTTATCTGTTCCAGTTAAATTTCTTCTATTTTCGTGTTGAAAATAAATTTGAAGTATTTATTTCAGTTATCTTTTGTTTCAATAAAAAATCTAAAAAATTTACTAGTTAAAGTATTATTCTTATTTTGTTCCTTAATGATTTTACTTCATAGAAAAACTAAATACGAAAACTGTGTAAGTCCCGAGTAATGACATAGTTTTCGAGGAAAAGTGTGTATGTCCAAAAAAAAAATTAATAACGCATTATTTTACTTTTGAGTTATAATGATAAATAACAAACATTTTCGAAAACTATTGGTTAAAATTACATGAAAATAACACCTCTAACTTTGAAAATATTAAGTTTTATTGCTCTCCTGTAAAATTTGGTTTTATGGAGTTACACACTTTGCACGCGTCACCGACGATTTGTATTCATCTACAATGCAATATGATATTTACGCTTTAACTGAAACATGGCTAAACAATGACTATTCAAATGCAGAACTCTTCGATGAAAATCTCTTCACCGTATTTCGTAAGGATAGATGCATTATTAAAACTAATAAGATTAGAGGGGGTGGTGTACTTGTTGCCGTTCGCTCTTCTCTTGTATGTCACGAGATTCAGCTACCTACGTTATCATCTGATTTGGATGTTGATCAAATTGCTGTGTGTGTGTCTATAAGCGGTTCCAGAGATGTCTTCATTATTTTAAGTTATATACCGCCAGGTAGTTCTTTTGAATTATACAAATTGCATGTTGAAAATTGCAAGTTTATTTTAAATAATTTAAATTGCAACCAAAGTCCAATTATTTTAGGTGACTTCAATTTATGCAATGTTAATTCTGTTTTTGACCCCGATGAAGGTAATTTAATTCCATTTAATGTTGTTAGTGATTTTGAATGTATTTTTATCGATTCTTTAGTCGAATATGATCTTCTACAAATAAACAAGTTTTGTAATAGTTTTAATCATTTCCTGGACTTGATCTTTGTTGATAAAGAACTATGTTCAAATACTAACACAACTATTGATCCAGTTTTTCCAGATACAACTTATCATTTATCTCTTTGTATTAATTTTAAATTTTATCATTATCATAAACATTATGAGAAAGAAAAGTTTAAATATGAATTTAATAAGGGTGATTATCATTCGATTAGTAATTACATTAGAACATTTGATTGGCATTGTATTTTTGAAAATGAAAGTCTATTGGATGCTTATAACTTTCTAAGTAGTTCCTTACGTGAAGCTATTGATCGTTTTGTACCTAAAGTTGTCATTCGAAAGAATTCTAAACCATCCTGGTTCAATAAAAGACTATGCAACTTATCGAACAAAAAAAATAAAGCCTATAAAATCTCTCGAAAATCTAATAATAATATTTCTTTTCTAAATAATTATCTGCGACTTCAGAAGGAATTCGATGTACTAAAAAATTTTCTCTATAAAGATTATATTTATCGCACTGAAATGGATCTAAAGAAAAACAGCAAACGTTTTTGGTGCTTCGTAAATAGTAAAAGAGGTTCAAATGGTATTCCCAGCAGCATGCACTACGCAGGGAAGAATTCAAGTGACCCTATTGAAATAAATAATATGTTTTCATATTTTTTTCAGTCGGTTTATTCTTCTTCAAACACACCTCCAAATTTTTCTCCAACCACCCCAGTAAATCAAGTCAATATCAGTTCCTTAATCTTAAGTAACTTAGATGTTGAAAGAGCCCTATGTGAACTTAATTATGATAAACAACCGGGTCCTGATGGTTTTCCTCCAATTCTCTTAAAATCATGTTTTACCGCTCTTTCTGAACCATTAACTCGACTGTTTAATGAATCTCTGAAAATGGGCCATTTTTAGAGTGATTGGAAAGTCTCCTATTATTCCCATTCACAAATCAGGACCCAAGCAAGATGTCACCAATTATCGTCCTATAAGTAAAATTTCAACCATTCCGAAGTTATTTGAAAAAATCGTTTACAGCAAATTGACTTTCATGACCAAAGATATCATTTCCCCGTTTCAACATGGTTTCATCTCTGGAAGATCTACAGTTACTTATTTAACAATTCTTTGTAATGAGGTTATAAGTAACCTTGAGTGTGGTTTTCAGTCTGATGTTATCTACACAGATTTCTCTAAAGCCTTTGACAGAGTTAATCACTATATCTTAGTAGCTAAACTATCTGCATTAGGCTTTCATTCGAGCTTCCTGCTATGGTTAGAATCATATCTAATAGGTCGAACCCAATACGTCAACTTAAATTCAGCTATATCTCTTCCAATATCTGTCACCTCTGGTGTTCCTCAAGGAAGCCACCTAGGACCTTTGCTCTTTCTTCTTTTTGTTAATGATATCCCTCAAACCATTGAATCGTCTCTCTGTCTTATGTTTGCAGATGATATCAAGTTACTAAAATGTATTAGAACGGCATCTGATCGAGTTCTACTTCAAAACGATTTAGATAGGTTACTTTGCTGGTGTTCTGCACACCAATTACATCTTAACGTGTCTAAATGTGATTATATAACCTTTCGTCGTGGCTTTGAATTGTCAGATTTTATCTATTCAATAAACAGAATCAATCTTCAAATGGTTTCCAAAAAAAAGGATTTAGGAGTCATCTTTGATTCCAAACTAACTTTTTCTTTGCATATCGACTTTATTGTAGCTAAAGCTACCTCTTTACTAGGTTTTATATCCCGAAATTCCAAAGAATTCTCGGATCCTTTCACTCTCAAGGCGTTATATTACTGCTATGTTAGGCCCGTACTTGAATATGGTTGTGTGGTATGGAACCCATACTATGCTGTTCATTCTAATCGAGTTGAAAGCATCCAAAAACGTTTTACTAGAACAGCAATATATAGGCTTAATTGGAATATTCGAATGCCTTCTTTTTGAACCTGTAAAGAAGCTGTCCGGCGACAACTGTATCCTTAGATCAAAGGTGCTCATCTGCTCATATTCTTTGCTCACTAAAATAAGTAAACTAGATAAAAAGTAGTAAGTACTTGAAATGATCATATTAAACAGATTTCGCTAACGCTTCTATTAACCGCTACACTATGCAAAGTTAATTTGAATTTGACGGCCGTTGTTAGGCAATCGAACAAGATACGGTTTCTTGGAACAAAAAGATGTATATATACATAGTTGGTGCGAGAAAAGCTGAACTATTGGGAAAGAAACATGAAAAATTTCAGGCAGCTTAGAGCAGAGCCAGCGGTGCCAAAAATCAGCTGATAAGAAAGCAACAAACATTTTGCGACCTTAGCTAGTTTGCCAAATTATGTTTGGTATCCTATTATAATAAATATCTATATTTGGAAACATTGGAATTAAAATTAAACTAACATGCAATGTTAATTCAATTGATTTTAAGTTAAATTCGATTTCAAATAGAATGCAAAACGCAAAATATAAACTAAAATATTTGAATCAAATTTCAAATGTCAACAGCTGATTTTGACACTTTGCTCCAATCCGCTCTTACTCAAAAGCAAGTGCAGAAAATGCTGCTCTAAAGTGATCTAGAGCAGGTCATTAAACGCAAAAAGTTCTTGCTCGGAGTAGAAAAATTGTCATTAATCACCAAAAAGCTGCTAGATCGATCTAGAGCAGGTCATTAAACATACCTTTAGCAAAGAGTTTGATTCAGTTCATCACAAAATACTGCTTCAAAAATTGGAATCATTTGATTTCCACTCAATCCTCTTTCAATGGATCTATTCTTTCCTCATAAAAAGGGTTCAAAAAGTCAAAATTGACGAATTTACCTCAAGGCAGATAAATTGTACCTCTGGTGTTCCACAGCGTAGCCATCTAGGTCCTCTACTTTTTATCATATTTACTAGTGATATTGTTAACTGTGTCAACTTCAGCAAATGCCTCATATACGCAGACGATCTGAAACTTTTTCTGAAAGTAACCTCTATAAGTGAATGTCAAAAACTCCATTTGGATCTTGATAATCTATCTCGCTGGTGTGTGTTAAACCGCTTGAATCTTAACGCCAAAAAATGTTTTGTGCTTTCTCTTTCAAGAAAGAATCATACGCAAGAGTTTTCATATTATCTTGAATGAAACCCTCTTCAGAGAACTGAAAAATTTAAGGACTTAGACGTACTTTTTGGTGATTTGGATTCTCTTTTACACCACATATAGAAGCTGTTGTATCAAAAGCTAACTCAATGTTTGGATTTATCAAAAGAAACTCCACAGACTTTACTAACTCCTACACCCTTGTGTCTCTTTATACCTCACTAGTAAGACCCAACCTAGAGTATGCAGACATCGATCGTCTGGAACTGGAACCCTCACCAACAATGTTTTTCCGATCGAATTCAGAAAGTTCAGAATAGGTTAACGAAGTATGCATATTACAAAATGCGATGGTGCTTTCATTCAAATTCCACAGCTAGGCATAGTCTTCTAGTTTTGCAGTCGCTCAAATCACGTTGAACTAGTCCTTTATTTGTATTTATGCTCCAGAGAGGCCGTTGAAGGATAGAAATCTTCTTTTCAATCAAGGCACAGAACTAATTATGGCATCAGTGAACCAATTTCAAGATCAGTTATAAAGTTTAATGAAATTTGTGGTCATATTGATTTAGCCTTCTCCAGAGCTAAATTTTGAGATGAATTGCATTACTTACTTTTAAGAAATTGAAACCTATTTTGTTATAATGTGTAATCTGTTGAGCTTATTGCTCGTAGGTGAAATAAATAAAATAATTTGATGAAGAGAAACAATATCTTTATTTTTATTTATATACAATAGGTCAACTTCTTCCCCTTCTTCTTTTTTTCCGGGATTACGAGCATCGTGATCTCTACGAGATAACAGCTCTTTGACTGCTTAACATTAGTGATCCGCTCACGCCGCTCCATTAGGTGAAGGATTTTTTAAATGTTAGCCACAATACCTTAATGAAAACTCATCCGCTGAATATGATTCACTCTAATTTGTTTTCTTTCGATTAATCAAAACTTATTTACTAGACAAATCCATTACAAACATTTTACTCATCACTTCTTTTTAATTCTTTTTAATTTTAACAGCTGTCACTATTAAAAATAATTGTTCTGTGTCGGTGTTTGAGTGGGGTAATGGTAGTGCATATCGAGCTACTAGACTTAATTGGAAAACAATAGATTTCCTTCAAAATCTATCATTGCCGTGATTTCTTGCCAAAATTGTTCGACTGGCAGCGGCTGAAGCCTTTCTTTTTCGTAAACAGCCATGGAAACAGGAAGTTCTCTCCAATCAGATGCCAGTTTTTCCTCATAACAATTTGGAACTTTTACAAAAAAACAATGAAGTTTGCTTACAATATATTCTCTTCGAAGCATTCAAAGTAATTTGTGAAGAGAGAAAGCCAAAGCCTTAATTTCATTATTTTGAATTGAAAACCTCTTTAAAATTTCATAAATAGCTCGTATGTAAAAAACTAATTTCCAGATTCCAGCGAACAAAACAAACAGTAATGATTTTTCAAGCCTTTGCATGATCTCTCTTTGTGTAAGTATATGAGATGTTTGTTTACGCACTCCTATTTGTAAATCAGCTGTCTTTGTTTGGTATAGTTAGTATAAGATTCTGTTTTTCTCCATACTTTGAGTAGATCCCCCTTTTCCTCTTTTACCAAATTTTCGACCACAATTCCCCACAAAAAGGGGAATTCCCCTCAATCTGGCAACATTATCGAATTCACCTTAACCGAATACCTACACATACACATGGCTCTAGTCATATAACTCGGGTTGAAACATGTGCAAGTGTGTTGCTTTCATTTTAAGTATTGTCGCGTTTTTTATGACTGTTATTACAGCTATTAATTTTTGTGATTTGTGATATTCAGTCATTGACTTTGCTTTTAATATTACAGGTTTTGATTTTCGTGATTCGATATTCAGTTTTCAGTGATTTTAATTTGAATAAAAATTTAAAAACAATGCTTGCCCCAAGGAAAAGATCTCTTGCGTGGAAATTTTTTAGTAAAGAAGGAGAAGGTATTGTAATGAAATGGTTATTAAAAAGTTTTAATGAAAAAAGACAAGTGTTGAATAAATGAATGTGGAAAAACAGTTTAAATATTTATTTGATTCTAGAAAATGAAACTGATTCATTGACAATAGACTATTTTGATGAAAAATAAAATAAACAAGTTTTCAATAAAACAACAAGTAATATATTTAAAATTCAACACTCCCGCTTTCTATTGAAAACTTCAATTATCTTTCGAATATAAAGAAAACATTTTTTGGTAATGCCAAAATAAAATAAGCTGCTTCAAATTTTTCTCGAATGAAATGGTGTCTTACATCAATATGTTTATGACTTATTTTTCGACGAGGAATCCGATGGTGACCTTGAATTTGACCTTGGACGAACCTTGAAGCCCCAGCGACCCAAACATCGATTTTTCAAATGGAAACCCCCATTTTTTATTGCAGATTTGGAAAGAGCGCAGAATTTTACGAAAATATATGTCAAATATCAAGGTCACCATCGGATTCCTCGTCCAAAAATAAGTCGGATATAGGGTCTTTGATTTTTATTATCGCATATTCTGCCATATTTCCATACTTTTGTCGCACCCAGTATACACAATACACATAATATATAATTTTGATCTTCTTTTGCATAATATAGCAAATTAAATAGACACAACAGTTTTTCTTTTTAAAATATAAAAATTTACTTTATTTCACTATTGGCTATTTGGGTTTGGGGGTTGAAATCGGACTGCCGAGTCCTGTCCTCTGCTCGCATTTTGTCGGCTCGGGATGCTGGTGGTTGTCCTTGTGTGTGACTTTGTCTATTTCGGTTCCTGTTAAATCATTGCTGTTTACGACCATCTGTTTGTCGTAAACTAGAGAACCCTTGATGGGTGTTCTCGGTATTTTTGGTGGCGTGGGATCGCCATGTGTTATTTGGTGTTTCCTGGATTTTCGTGGCGTGGGATCGCCATGTGTTAACTCTCCCCTTAGTCGGAAGAAGATTGTCCCAATCTTTCGCTTAACATCTCCTGTACCTTTGATTTTGAGGTTTCCACGAATTCTTCCATTTCTATTGTGTCTTGCTCGATCTTGTTTGGGCAAGTGACCTGTTCGATCTTGCTTGTACGATTAACTTGGATTATTTTGATTATTTTGTAAGCAGAGTAAATCAATATTACAAGGAACAACTTAATACATATTCCCCACAATACGGGATGTTCTTTAAGATCTGATATAAATGGTTCTATATGATCAAGATTTGTATACATAAGTTTCTCGTCTCGTGAAGCAATGTATTCTAGAATTTTGACTTGAGTTGGCTTGCTTAACTTAATATGTTCAAGTATTTGGTTCTCTGAGTTCAAATAAATTTTTCCATTAATAGAGACATTCCTTTCAAATTGGATCAAATAGATTCCTGATAATTCTATTTCATTTACAATGTGGTTTCCTGTTAAAACAATGTTTCCTTCATTAATTATTTCTATTGGCTGATTTCGTTCTTTGATTTTGGTACAGTTTGCTTTGTATTTATTTAAAAGGTTTTTAACAAACCAACTAGTTTCTTTATCGATTTTACAATAGTGGTGGTTGAGTTCTTTTTTGCATTCTGATTTATAAAATTTTTTCTTATACTTAACTATTTCTCTTAATATTATAATTTTCCCACCATTTACATTATTACTTCTGGTCAGAT
This sequence comes from Melanostoma mellinum, assembly GCA_914767635.1. Lineage (NCBI taxonomy): Eukaryota > Metazoa > Arthropoda > Insecta > Diptera > Syrphidae > Melanostoma > Melanostoma mellinum. Next base: position 56,814,272 of record OU612059.1, on the reverse strand, counting down.
AGTGATTACCTAACCCTTTTACTTTGGGGTATTTGATAAATACAATGATAATATTATTTTTTTGAACAATTTTAAAAGTGGAAGCATCAAGTACATCAATTATGGATGTATTCACTTTTTCTTTTCCATAATGATTTTTATTTCACTTAAATCTAACAATAGAGTATTGAGTATATTTGATTTACTTAAATTAATAGTATTTATTATTTCTCTAAGTTCTATAATTATATATTTTAATTTCTAATATTATCTTTATGAATCTTTCGGTTATTTGAATCTATAACTATATATTCCCTATGTCTTCCTTAACTTTCTTTTTTTGGAATAAAGGTTTATTCTTACTTCTTCTCTGTCCATTGTTTACAAAAATTGTTTCGCCAACTTTATATGTTTTATTTTTCCTATTTTTATTGCAATATCCTAACGTTTTTTGTTGGTGTGTTTGTAGTCTCTTTTTTGTGTCCCTATCATTTATATAATTGTGAAATATGTCTGTTGGTCGTTTGTCTGTTACCGTGTGAATAGTTTCGTTGTATTTCTTTGTAGCTAGAGTCATTATATCCTTGATATCTGTTATATGTGTAGTCTCTTTAACTATTCTTATGAGTTCTGTTAACGTGGAGTGAATTCTTTCTATTGTTCCATTGCTCTTTGAGTGAGCTGGTGGTGTTGTTCTATGGGTAATGTTTAGAAGGTTGTATGCACATCGTGCAGAAGGTGAGCAAAATGCTGCCTCGTTGTCGGTTATCAAAGTTTTGACATTACCGAAAACCGGTAGTAGTTCGATCATTCTCTCTTTTGCTTGGGTTTTTGAACTGACTTGGGTTGTGATTAAGTATTTTGAGAATGGGTCTGTCATTGTTAAAAATGTTGCATTTTCACAGTAATATATATCTGCGTGGATGCGTTCTCCCCCTTCTTCTGGAATTGGAGTCTCTCCGATTGGTTGCTTATTAGGGTGTCTTTCATACTTATTCTTTTTGCAAATTTCACATGCAGCGTTTATTGAAAGAATTTGTTTGAAAGCGTTTGGCCAGTAGTATTTGTTAATAACCTGCTTGTACACTTCTTTAGCTTGCCTATGAGCTCGATTGTGTTCGGCAGTAGCAATTCCTAATTGTTCTTCTTTGTCTGTAATATCTTCGACTATTTGGTTGCACAACAAAAATTTTACTGTAGGAAATTCTTCTAAAAGTTTATTTTTAACTTTGAAAAATAACTCCTCGGTACTGTAGATTCCTACGGTAAGGCCTGCTTTTATTATACCCTTAATTCTATCTAGAATACCTAAGTCTTTGAAAAGCACTGTATGTCTCCAGTAACCTGTGTGGATTTCTTTTGAAATTACATCGTTGTTTAGTGACTCATTTAAAATCAGTTGGGTTCTAAAATTATTAACTCTCTGGTTTACTCTCTTTATTTCGGGAATGGGACTACTCTCTGCACTATGTACAGTTCCTTCTGTTGACTAGTCGTCATTTATCATATTCAGTTCCTGTCTGCTGAGAGCGTCAGCTACGACATTTGCCTTACCTGGTTTATATATGATTTCTGGAGCGTATTCTTCTATGAAGGCGCGCCAGCGTTTTATTTTTGAGTTTGGGTTCTTATCACCAATGGCAAACGTTAATAGTTGGTGATCTGTATATATGCGGATACCACTCACACCGTAAAGATAATTTCGGAGGTTTTTCAATGCCCAAATTATGGCAAGAAGTTCCTTCTCGTTTGTCGCGTAGGTTTCTTCGGTTTTACTTAAAGTTCGACTTATAAAAGTTATTGGTTTATTATTTTGGCTAAGCACTGCACCTATGGCTGAGTTGCTAGCATCCGTAGTAAGCTCGAATACCTCATTAAAATCAGGTTGGTTGAGCGTAACTTGTTCACAGAGTTTGTCTTTCAATGTCTTAATCGCCTTTGTAGCCTCTTTATCGAATTCGATTGCTATCTTTTTGCTATTATTTTGGCCAGTTCTGCCGTTCTCTCCACTAAGATACTTAGTAATGGGTTTGGAAATCATCGCGTAGTTTCTTATGAATTTACGGTAATAGCCTGCTAACCCCAAAAAAGATCGTAGTTGACGTAAAGTCTTCGGTTGAGGGAACTCCTCTATGCATTGTGTTTTCTTTGGGTCCATTTTGATGCAATTAAATGATACGATGTACCCAAGAAATTCTACTTCTTCCATAAAGTATTTTGATTTCTCGCTCGATATTCTCATGTTTGCTGTGCTTAAGGCTTTTGTAATTGTCTCGATATGTTCGAGGTGTTGTGCTTCCGTTTCTGAAAATATAATAACGTCATCGATATAAACGTGGCAAAATTTGCCTATGTGCTCACGGAGGATATCATCCATAGTCCTCTGAAAAATTGAGGGTGCGTTTTTAAGTCCAAATGGCATTCGAAGGAATTCGTATTTACCATTGTTAACGCTAAAAGCTGTTTTCTCCCTATCGCTCTCTTTCATTTTAATCTGATGAAAACCACTCTGTAAATCGAGAGTGGTGAAATATCTAGCTTTGCCTAAGTTAGCTAAGATGACGGACGTTTCTGCCATCGGATATTTTTCAGTTTTAGTAAAAGAATTAAGCTTTTTATAGTCTATGACCAGTCTATGCTTCTTCGTACCGTCGTCACTTAACCCTTTTTTGTCTACAACCCATACAGGAGAGTTATATGCACTTCTGCTAGGTTGTATTATGTTGTTGTTGAGTAGATTCTCGATTTCATTATTAACGAAAGTTGCCACTGATTGTGGGTACGGGTAACCTTTCGTCCAAACCGCTGTGTCGATAGTAGTATTTATGCTACATTGCACACGAGTGTTGTACGGAAGGTAATTTGGATTTTCAGTAAAGACACCCTGGTATTTTTTCAAAATCAGAGTTAATTTTTCTGTTGTAGTAATTTCTTTGTTAATATTTAGGTTATTTATTAAATGATCGTTGAACATTAAGGGTATCGTGCCCTGATCGTATTCTAACGTTGAGTCCCTGATATTAATATTACCTTGAACCTTTCTAAGTAGCTTGATGCCTATAATAGCATCGAAATCCTGAAGTTCGTTAAGCTCGTAGAATTTGTCTTTTACCCCCAAGATATTTATGTCTTGGTAAGAATTGATGATAGTCGTCCCATGGACACTTTTGACCCTCGATGGGGTTTGTAGCACCAAACTTGGGAATAACCCTGGTTTCACATAGTTATGAGTAGCTCCTGTGTCTATCAGAATATTGAATATACGTCCCGACTTAACATCCGTTCTTTTTATGTACGGTAACTCTTAAAAAATTACCACTCTCGTTTAAATTATTGATGCGCAGCACTTTGTTTGTAGCTATCTGGTCGCTGTTTGTCCGCGCTCTCTTAAACGGGTTGTTACTAAATGTGTTATTAGACCATTGGGGTATATTATTATTAAAGTTATGATTCGTGGCTTGTCTCGAGGGCACTAGATTCCCACTTGTGGTGTCCATCCTTTCAGGGTAATTGTAATTACTACTGAAATTGCTATGATGGCGATTTTGTTGGAAAGGTCTATTCCGTTGTTGGAATGATTCATTAGAATTAAAAACTCTATTTTGCCGAAAAGGCCTAGTCGCGGGCTGGTTATGAGACTGACTTGTACCCTGTTGTCTAGGTGGGTGTCTGTCATTGACGTGACCAAAATTTCTAACCCTAGCCTGGTTAGATTCTATCTGTTGTGCTCTCGCTAAGGCATTGGGAAGGTCCCCAGGGTTGAGAGAAAATACGATGTTACTCGTGGGTTCCGTGACTAGTAAGAACATCATTGGCTTTCCCTATGATTTTATTCCTAACTATGTTATATAACTGAGAAGTATCTTGCTCCTCCTTTGCAAGGCTCGTAAACCTTCATGGCATTTAACAGTGCTGTTCGCCAAGAAACATAATTTTCCCCATCAAATATTGGTAAGCATTTCGCCACTTCTAATCCCTCTCCACCTATTATCGTTGGGTCAATTGTTATGTCTTTATAGGGTTCTATGTTGTCATTTGTCGTTAACGTAGAAAGCTGGCTACTAAGTCTTCCTACCTCCTCGGTTAACTTTTTGTTGGCATCTGCCACTAACCTACTTACTATCATCGAGAGTTCTTCTTGCGTCATTGTCATCTTTTTTGTTTACAATTATTTTCTAAGTCTTAACACAAAAACCTTTCAGATTGCTTCCTATTATTGTTTATCTTAACACTTTGTTTTACAGTTTTCGAACTACAACCACTTCTTATTTTACGATTCAAAAAATTCAATACAACTTAAATTATTCACCAACTTAAAATATATATATGTTAAATTATAAAATTCCTTACTTTCTCGTAGGTTTGAGTCGGTATTTCGGCTTCTGATGCGCCTACTTCCCTGATCCTTTGGGTTCAGATGTCCCCGTTGTTGCTCCAGGTGTTTTAAATTTGAAGTCTTCTTGAGCCGTTCCCCCGGTGTTCAGATTCTAAGTCTGAATTTTCTGGTCCACAAAAATTGCTGACGGATTAATTTTAAATTTTGTCTTCCCTCTTGGAGTGTTCAGATTCTAAGTCTGAGTTTGTTGGTTCACGTTGTTGGTTCAAGTCGCCGAAGAATTAGATTTTAAAATTTTGTTCTTCCCTCTTGGAGTGTTCCTGGTGTTCAGATTCTAAGTCTGAGTTTTTTGGTTCACAAAAGTCGCTGAAGGATTAATTTATAATTTTGTTCTCCTTTTTTGTGTCCCTGCTCGGGCGCCAATTAAATAGACACAACACTTTTTCTTTTTAAAATATAAAAATTTACTTTATTTCACTATTGACTATTTGGGTTTGGGGGTTGAAATCGGACTGCCGAGTCCTGTCCTCTGCTCGCATTTTGTCGGCTTGGGATGCTGGTGGTTGTCCTTGTGTGTGACTTTGTCTATTTCGGTTCCTGTTAAATCATTGCTGTTTACGACCATCTGTTTGTCGTAAACTAGAGAACCCTTGATGGGTGTTCTCGGTATTTTTGGTGGCGTGGGATCGCCATGTGTTATTTGGTGTTTCCTGGATTTTCGTGGCGTGGGATCGCCATGTGTTAACTTAGCATTCCATAACCAATTGTTCCTTTAATGTATTTTAATATGCGTTTTAAAGTTTTCATGAATGATTTTTGGCTTTTCCATATAGCGACTTACTAAACCAATTACATAGCTAATGTCTGGTCTTGTAGCAATTGCTCGATACATCAAACTTCCAATTAGTTCTCGGAATGGAAATTTTACTCGAATCCGAATTTTCAAATTTTGAAAGTATTTGATTTGGATCAGCTGGAACTGACACCGCATTACAATTTTCAAAATCAAATTTTTGCAGTATTTTGTTGACATAGGCGGTTTCGTGCATGAATATGGAGCCATCTCAGGAAGATGATCAATCTCAAAATCAAGAAAACAACCTATTTTCATTTGCTTAATTTCAAAATGTTTTTGTAAATGTTCTAATACTGAATTTACAGTAGACTCATCATCACCACAAACGATTCCTTCATCGACATATAAAGCCAATAAGAGTAATTTTCCGTTCTCATTACTGTAGAACACACAAGGATCCGATTCACTAGTTTTGAAACCAAAAAAAACTTACAAATGTTTTAAATTTTTAATTCCAGCATCTAGAAGCTTGTTTCAATCCATACAAACTCTTCTGTAATCTACAAACTCGTCCACTCTGGTCATCCAAACCAACTGGTTGGTGCATATAAACAACTTAAAAGCCGTTTTCACATCGAATTGCTTTATAAGTATCTTCTTCTTTGCAGAAATAGCATGAATCGCTCTCAATGACGTGAAACGAACCACTGGACTGAATGTTTCTAGATAGTCTATTCCGTATTCTTGATGGAATCCACGACAAACCAATCTTGCTTTGAAACATTGAATCGAGCCGTCGGTATCAGTTTTCACTTTAAAAATCCATTTGTTATCAATTACCTTTTGTCCACATGGTTTTTCAACTAAACTCCAGGTCTGATTTTCCATAAGCGAATTGATTTCTTCATCCATCGCTTTGAGATATTGTTTACGTTCTATTGAATTGACATCTTCTTCATAGGACTTCGGTTCATTAGTTATCGTCAGTAAAGCCTTCGCCATCGAAGTGTGTTCTTGTCGCTTCCGTAAACGTGTATTTAAAATATTGCTTTCTTCTATGTGTGATCATAAAACTGGTTTACTTGGAATATTCTTTTTAGATTTTTGACTAATTTTAGGTGTTTAATTTTTTTGATTTTGACGAATTTCCGTTGATTGTCTTTCAGGTAGATTTATTAAGTCCGGTTGAAAAGTTTCGCTTGATTGTTTCTCTTCTTGTATATCATTATATTCTTTTTGAACAACACATTCTTCACAAACAATAGATTCCTTAACTTTTTCATTTATTACTTTCATAGAAAATGTGTCTTCTGCCAAAAACTTTACATCGCGGACAGTTGAAATTATGTTATTTTCATCAATAACACGGATTCCTTTTTGAAACTCGTCGTACCCAAAAAATAAGCATTTTCTGGATTTTGGATCCAGTTTTTTTCTTTTTTGTTTCGGAATATGACGATAAACCTCCGAACCAAAAACCTGAAAATGTTTGATTTGACTTGGTTTCCCGTACCAAAGTTCGAATAGTGTCCTGGGGCCCTACTCTGTATTTCGTTTCGAATCGTAAGTCTATTCGAAAGTGATTTTCGATCCGATTATGAATTCGTACTCTGTATTTCGTTTTAGAATCGAAAAAAAGCACTTGTTAATATTTGCGAAGTCTTGAAACATTTCTCAAGATATGTGTCAAATCAAGCAAAAAAAATAATATCAAAGCAAATTACAAACAAGTAAAAATATAAATAAATGAAATAAAAAAAACGTTTTCGGATTTGCCGTTCCGAAAGTGGCTGATTCGAATCCGCTTTAGAAATAAAGAGTACAAAATATTCCTGTCTTTAACATTGCTTGTTCCCGTTCTGAATTGCTCCTGCACAAAGTTTAGGAGTAAGATCCTTCGTATAAATCATCGACCGAGCTGATTCCATTATTGCCCAATTCGCTCGGGCACCCATTTTGTTCTGGGGTGTAAGCAACTGAATGACAATGACGAATACCATTTTTTTTCTAAAAATTTCTTAAAATTGTGGTTTACAAATTCAAGACCATTATGCGTTTGAAAGATTTTTATACGATGTCCACATTGCTTTTCGGAAATTTTTAAAAAAAACTTCAAATTTTTTCAACGCTTCGAATTTGTTTTTCAAAAAATATACAAAACGAAATTTTGAAAACTCATCTTTGAAAAGCAAAAAATACCTGGATCCCCCAAATGAATCTCCTTCTTGCAAAGACCAGACGTTCATGCTCATGAGTCTTTTTTCATAGTTAACATCGAATTTTCGGAAATTGGTTCAATTACATTAAAAAGCATTTGAAACATGCTTCCTTTTCGTGCTCCCACTGCAACAACATTTTCGCCATCCAATAGCTTGAAACAATTCTTATCCGAAAAGCAAATTAATAATCGTCTGTTTTGTTTTGGTGTGCATTTATTTTAGCATAAGCCTTTTAAAACGTATGGGAAATCGAAAAAAATAAGTTATAATCGTCTAGCAATGATATTTTGAATGTTTTTCTGTTTTCAAAAGTCAAATTTTAGTATTTCAGAGCTGTTGTCTGCAGCAATCTGGAAAAAGATATCTGGATTGTTCAAAAAGGTATCCAAGAAACAGCTATCCGAGATAGGCTATCCGATACAGGTTCTTGAACGACGGAACCTCCACATCATCCATTGTGAAGGGTTTGTAGATTTTTCAAATACTTCCTTCCATCTTGACTTTAGCAATAATATGCTTTGCTCTTTATCTATACCTGCGTCTTCGGTAACTTTCTATTAGAGACACAAATTACGTAGTGAGTAAAAGCTCCTTCAAATGTTTTATTATTTGAAACACCGAAAATATTGCCAATTATTCTTAAAAACCTTTTAATATTTGCTTGGTCTCATAACCTACTGTAATTAAATGGTTATTCAAAAGTTTTAAAGAAAAAAAAAAAAAAAAAAAAAACAAGTGTTGAATAAATGAATGTGAAAAACAGATTGAATATTTATTTGAATCTAGAAAATGAAACTGATTCATTGAAAATAGACTATTTTGATGAAACATAAAAATAGTCTTCGTTTTGAAAATTGGGATAGTGTCTATGCAGAACAAAATGCATCTTTAGCATATGACACATTTCTACAGATTTTTAAAAACCATATCAGTTTATGTTCCTCTACCTTTCCTCGTAGAAAATCAGAGTTTCACCTTAAGCCTTGGATAACTCCTGCCCTTGTCAAAAAAATTAATTTCAAAAATAATCTAAAAAAAAAAAATGTTTGAAGCATCCTCTGAATTACAACTTAAGAACTCGCTATAAGAAGTACTGCAAAAAGGTAAATAAGGAAGTTGTAACTGCTAGGGATAGGTTCTTTCATTGTAAAATACAAATGGCAAGTGGAAATCTGAAAAAGGAGTGGAAAGTCGTAAACAGCGTGGTTAATCGTACAGCCTGCACCAATATAGTACCCATCCTACTTACTAACGGTACTGTGAATATTTCGGAGCCTTTAGACATAGCCACCGAGTTTAGCAATTACTTCGCCTCAATTGGTCGAGCCTCTTTTTCGGGTATTTCTCCAACTTCATGTAATTGTTGTAGCAATTCTGTCACGTTAAATATCGACTATAGTAACAGCTTCGTCTTCGAATCTATCACTGGTTTTGAGTTGCTTCAAACTATCAATTCGCTTCCTAATTCAAGTTCGTTTGGTTGTGACGAGATCTCAAATCTTATTCTTAAGAAGACTTGTCTTAATTTAATTGATATTTTGTCCTACCTTTTCAATTTCAGTATTATGTCTGGTACTTTTCCTGATAAACTGAAATGTGCAATTGTGATTCCTTTATTTAAAAAGGGTAATAAGTCAGACATTACCAATTATAGGCCAATTTCGTTGTTGTCTTCTATTTCAATAGTGTTTGAGAAAGTAGTAGTAGTAGACTAGAATTTTAGCCTATCTTAATCATTTAAATTTTTTAAGTGCCTATCAGTTTGGTTTTAGGTATGGCCTTTCAACTGAAGATGCCTTATTAGACTTCTGCTCTATTTTATATAAGGGTCTGAATGATAAACTATTTTGTTCAGGCCTCTTTGTTGACATCACAAAAGCGTTTGATATGGTTGACCATTCAATTCTTCTAAATAAATTGTATAAGATTGGTTTCGGAGGTTTCTTTTTCAATTGGTGTGAGTCATATCTTAGTAACAGAATACAAAGTGTCAAAATTGGTAGTAATATTAGCAGACCGAAAATAAATAACCTGGGTGTGCCCCAAGGTTCTGTACTTGGTCCCATTTTATTCCTTATATATATAAACTCCATTTTTTCTTTACCTTTCAAGGGCAAAATTAAAGCCTTTGCCGATGACATTGGCTTTGCCTATTGCTCTGTCAGTCCCTTAGACTTAATTTCTAATATTAATCATGATGTCTTTTTATTGAGATGGTGGCTTGCGGAAAACAAACTTATTGCCAGCAATAAAACCAAGCTGATGTATTTCAGTCTTGCTGAGCAAGAATTTCCTGATACAGATATAATACTTCATTCCCATGACTGTGCAAGTCATAATATGCTAAACACCATCTGTTGTTTTCAAAATGGTTTATCTTTTGATAGAACTGCTAATTGTAGTATTAACTGCTTTCTAATTGAAACTGTTGACTGTTTTAAATATCTTGGCGTTACTTTCGACCCTAATCTGAAGTGGCACAAGCATATTTCTGCTTTAAATAAATATCTCCTTTCCTCTACTCGCTGTTTCTTCCGCCTGCGCAAGTATTGCTCTACTCCTACAATGAAAATGGTTTATTATGGCTTATTTCATTCTCGACTGCAATATGGACTCTGTTGTTAGGTTAGGTTAGGTAAAATGGCCTGACGGTTGATCTTATTTCCGTCACACTTAGATCAATGTAGATCCATTGTGATACCCTGACGTATTGTAACGTCCTAGAAACCTATGATTTTATGTCTATTCGGTATTTAACCATTTTGTGGCCTTGGTGAAGTTTAACAGGCTGCTTTTTGGAGCGTCTGATAATTCTTCAAGTTCATTTAAAAAGTAATTTCCTAGAAACTTTTTCCTAGTATGACAGAGTGCTGGGCATTGACAAAGGAAGTGACTTGTGTCTTCGTGTTCGTCTTCGTCATTGCATCCTCTGCATAGGTCATCGGTGCAAAGACCCATTTTCTTTTTGTGATAACCTAGTAGGTTATGTCCAGTTATGATACTGACAAGCATTCGCAGTGAAGGTCTATTCAATAATAGCAGCTTTCCAGATTCTTTCTTATCATATTTCGGCCATAGTTTCCTGGAAGTAACACAGCAGTCTAGGCATTCCCATCTTTCATTGGATTTTCGTGTTATTTTGTTACCAATGATCTGTTTCATTTCACAGGGTGGAATCCTGATCGATTTATCAATGAGAGAAGGATCAAGTATTGATCCTTTCCTCGCTAGTTCGGACTCTGTTGCTGGGGTAGCGCTTATTCTAGTAAGCTACAGCAATCAACAACCATTCAAAAATCTGCTATACGAACAGTTTGTCGCTCTCGTCGTTTTGCACACACTATGGAGCTGTTTAGATCGTTGAAAATTCTTCCTTTGCGACACTTATTTTATTTCAAAGTACTGAAGGTCTTTTTTGTGAGAGGCGGGTATCTTGAAAGTCCGATTTCAAATTCTCGCAACTTGCGGAGTCATTCAAACTTTGGTGTAATTATTCCCGCGTTTCGCACAAAAAGTTACAGAAACTCTTACTCCATTGTCGCCTACAAACTTTTTAACTCTTTGCCATTAGAACACAGGTCCTTAAGAAATCTTTGCTCGTTCACTAAAGCAACAAAATCATGGCTTCTAGGTTTTGACCATCAGGAAATCTGTAATCTTTTGCAATACACTGCTTAGAAAAAAAAAAAAAAATTGATCTGCCAGCCGTTTTGTTAATGCGTTAGTTTTTGCTATGAATTTATCTTTTTTATTTATTCTCTTTTGTCAATTTAAATTTAAATTTTGCTTTCTTTTGTATATTTTTTAAGTTTGCTTCTTAATTTTTTCTTTCACCCCACAATACATTGTTTGATTTTAACCGAATGTGACATCAACTCTATTTTTTGTTAAATATAGATGTCACTAACTATTCATTGTGTACTAATTTCATGAGTTGTTTTGCTTTAATTGTAAGCTTATTGAATTATGTAGTACATTATACCTGAATAAAGAATTATTATTATTATTATTATTATTATTATAAACAGGTTTTCAATAAAACAACACCAAGTAATAATAATATTTAAAATTCAACAGGAAATAAAGTAAGATGCAGAATATGTTCTTGTGTTTATAAATATTCTGGCAATACAAGTACATTGAATGTACATATAAAAAAGAAACACCCAGAGGAGCTCCTGGAAATTACGGAAGAAACGGTAGTAAATACTGTAACGTGAACCCAACAAATTATACCAATTTCCTAATCGAAAAACGTTCAACCGAAAACACAACTGGCAGCACTTTAATGGAATGGTATAAATGACAGGCGTTGCTTGTAAGCCAGTGTGTGTGAGTGCAGAGAGACAGACAGACAGAGAGTAGACAGCAAATGTGGAAGTTACTGGAGAGTTCTAGATGGCATGTCATTCGATATAAATAGCCCGCCCGAGGCAACCAGAAGTCAGTTCCCGCCCAATCCAACTCCTACACCACCATCCTCCACCACCACCACCTCCACCACAACTAACCCCAAGGACAACAGGAACTGAACACTCCTACAGTTATATAAATCTAACAAATTATTACTTTTTTTAATAACCATTAACTTAAGCTTTACCCTTAATCTAAATAACCGACAATGTATATCGTTAGGCCCCTTATGTGCCAACACAGCAAAATTAATCATATTATTAAGAAACGTATTATATTTAAGTATCAATTGTATATATCCTTTTGTTCAATAAAAATCGTTAATCGTTAAACCAGAAGTCAGTTTTGTTTATAGAGTGATAAAGTTAAGAGTAAATACAAGTGATAGTCCAAAAGTCGAGTTGAGTTCAATAAAGTGTATATCGAAAGTAGATACTGAATAAAGTGATAGAATTAAATTGAAAGGTAGAGTTTTATTTTGCGAACTAAGCGCACGTTACATTGGTGTCAGAAGTGTAAATAAAACTTATTTGACTAGTAAAGTGTACAAAAAAAAAAAAAAAAAAAGTAAAAAGAAAATAATAATTATATACAGTGAAAATGGGTAAGTTGTTAGAAGAGCTCACTTGCATTGAGCTTAAAAGTGAGTTAGGTAAGCGAAATCTTTCTAGAGCGGGATCGAAAAATGAGCTCGTCCTGCGCTTGCGTAACTATTTGGAACAGCAAGGGGAAGACGTAAACACTTTTGTTTTTGAAATAGAAGTGGAAGAAGAGGAAGTAAGTGAAAGTGTAGATTTTTCTAGCATGATGAAACTTTTGTTAGAACAGCGAAACGAGCAAAAGAAGGAACAGCAGAATGTTCTCGAAAGACTCGAAGTACAACAAAAGAAGCTGATTGAAGAGCAACAGCAGAATATTCTCGGACGTCTGGAAGAACAACGAAACGATCAAAAGAAGGAACAGCAGAATGTTCTCGAACAACTGGAAGCACAACGAAACGAACAAAAGAAAGAACAACAGAATATTCTCGAAAGACTTGAGGCGCAACAGAATGTTTTGGAAAGTCAGAAAAACATTCTAGAAGGTAAATTGGGTAACATTGAGAAAAATGTATGTGCCCTAGACGAACGCGTTGAAGGTGTGGAGAAGCAGCTTTCTGTTGTAGAGAATCGTTTCGAAATCGTAGAAACCCGATGTGATAAACAGTTCTCTGTTCTGACCAAGGAATTGGACCAGATCCGGAAAATAAAAATTCGAGAGTCTGCTGGGGAATTTGCGAAGAAAAAGGAGATGAAACCCCCAACATTTGATGGACAGTCTTCTTGGCCAGTCTACAAGAGACAATTTGAGGCAGCCGCGACAACAAATGGCTGGGATGACGAAGACAAGTACATTGCACTGACTCTTGCTCTTAGAGGACCAGCAGCTGAATTACTTCAAACAGTTCCAGCTGGTAAGAGTGGCGATTTTAGTTCTCTCGTGGCAGCTATAGATAAACGCTTTGGAGATAGCCACTTGAAAGAAGTCTTCCGAGTCCAACTCAATAACAGAGTCCAGAAAAGGGGTGAAAGTCTACAGCAGCTCCAAGCAGACGTCGAAAGACTGGTTCACCTGGCATATCCGGATGCTGGAGAAGAAATCATCAACCAGCTTGCTGTTGAGTCCTTTGTTCGTGCCATTGCTGATATACATCTTCAGAGGTCTGTGCGAACTGCTAGAACACGTACTCTTTCTGAAACTTTAGCATTCGCATTGACAATTGAAGCAGCAGAACAGGCTTCTCAGGGAGTACATCGACTTAGAGAGGCCATAGTCGAAGAATGCTCGTGCCAAAGAGCTGAAATACAAAAGAACCGGAGCGGACTAGCAAGATGTTGGAACTGCAACAAGACCGGGCACTTACAGCGTCAATGCCGACTACCACCAAACAAAGCCAGTTGTCAACATTGTGGAAGCAAGAGATCCAACCCAGAGCAAGGTAACAACAACACCAGCGTTGCCTATCAGCCCGTTTCCCATCAGGGAAACGAGTAAGAACCAACTTCGAGGGGCAGAGGCTGGTTTCTTGTATCGATGGCCCCAGAACCACCATCCAGGTCTCTCAGACCAAACGAGACAACAAAAGTCTGACTGTGGAGACTACTATTAACGGCAACAAACATGTGGCTACCATCGACACCGGTGCCACAGCATCCATAGTACGTCGAGACCTGGTAAAGATGACGTGGCTTCATAACACCAATAGCTACCGTCTAAGAACCGCAACGGGAGAAGCAGCAAGAGTATATGGAGAAGTGTGTCTTAAGATCCGACTGGCCGACCTAGTGTTTACTCATCAATTCCTGGTGGCAGATATATGTGACGAGTGCATCATTGGAATCGACTTTATGAAACAGCACGGAGTTATTTTGGACATCGGTAATCAGGTTTTGAAGTACCAAAATAAGGAACTTCCAATGACCTATTCGAACGAAAATACGTCGACACTGAGAACTGTCATCAGGGAAGATCTTATTCTGCCTCCTTCTTCTGAAGTGTTCGTTTGGACAAAACTGGAAGGTGAGTTTGGAAGCCTTCGATACCTCATGGTGGAACCAGACCCAGAGTGTTCCTCCCAAAGCGTCATCATTGGGAAAACACTGGTAGCACCGAAGAACAAAATGGTCCCCGTACGATTACTAAACACCAGACCGTACGATGTAAGGTTGAAGAAAGGAGAAGTCGTTGGACGTTGCGAATCGGTTGCAGCAATTACGAAGATCACAGACGAAGCTCCGAGAAAACCTATAACTCCGGAGGAGCTCGAAACCATCAGAGCAAAAATACTGAATTCATCCAACCTTGATCACCAACAAACAAGGATGGCTGAAAGTCTCCTACAAGAGTACACTGATATCTTCGCATCGCAAAAGGGGCAATATGGTAGGACACAGTTGGTGCAGCATCGCATCAACACAGGAGATGCAAGACCGATTCGTCAACCTGCAAGACGTCTTCCACTGGCCAAACAAGGTGAGGTTGAGGAAATGATAACAGCAATGAAAAAGGAAGGTCTTATCGAAAATTCCAAAAGTCCTTGGGCGTCACCAGTGGTGCTAGTGAAAAAGAAAGACGGAAGCACTCGTTTTTGTGTGGACTGCCGAAGGCTGAATGATGTAACTAAGAAGGACAGCTATCCCCTGCCCAGAATCAGTGATACCCTGGATGCCATGGAGGGAGCGCAGTGGTTCTCGACGCTGGACTTGAAGAGCGGATATTGGCAAGTTGACATCCACCCTGATGATCGGGAAAAGACGGCGTTTTCTACAGGTAATGGGCTCTGGCAGTTTAAAGTTATGCCGTTTGGGTTATGTAACGCTCCGGCAACATTCGAGCGTTTGATGGAGTGCGTTCTTCAAGGACTGACGTGGAAAGCTTGCCTAGTCTACTTGGATGATGTCATTGTTTACGGGAAAACATTTGACCAACATTGTAAGAACCTTAAAGCCGTGTTTCAGAGACTTCGAGAGGCTAACCTTAAACTGAATCCAGAAAAATGTGCACTTTTCAAAACCGAAGTCAAGTATTTGGGACACATCATCTCATCCCAAGGAGTAAAGACTGATCCTGAAAAAGTTGACTCCGTCAAAAATTGGCCAACACCACAGGACAAACATCAACTCCGAAGCTTTCTGGGACTTGCCACATATTACCGACGTTTCGTTAAGAACTTCGCTGGAGTTGCAAAGAGTTTGCATCAGCTCACCGAAAAGGGGAAGCAGTTTAAATGGTCAGGTGAGTGTGAGAAATCTTTCCAGGAACTCAAATACCGCCTCTGTAACGCTCCAGTGCTGGCACATCCAACACCTGGCAAAACATTCATCGTCGACGCAGATGCAAGCAACGTTGGAATCGGGGCGGTACTATCCCAAGTGCATGATGGCGAAGAGAAAGTGGTGGCATACTACAGCAAGGTCCTATCGAAACCCGAAAGGAACTACTGCGTGACCAGAAGGGAGCTGCTAGCTCTTATCTTGGCAACAAAGCACTTCCATAAGTACATCTATGGACAGAAATTCCTTCTGCGGACAGACCACGGTGCTCTGAGCTGGCTGTTGAACTTCAAAAATCCAGAAGGTCAAGTCGCAAGGTGGATAGAAAGATTGCAGACCTATGACTACCAGATCCAACACCGCAGAGGAAAGCTGCACTCAAACGCCGATGCATTATCACGAAGACCTTGCAAAGTGGATTGCAAGCATTGCAAGCGGCAAGAAGACAAAGAAATCATTACCGCTCAGCGACTAAGAGCTGACCCCATAAGCGGATGGAGCAATGAGGAAGTGAGGACTGCTCAACAGGAAGATCCAGATATCGAACCCATTCTCGCATGGAAAGAAAATGAGGAGAAACCGGAATGGGGAGACATTTCTGACAGGAGTCCAGTTCTCAAAGCCTATTGGGCACAGTGGGACTCACTATATGTGCAAGGAGGTGTCCTCAGGCGAAGATGGGAATCCGCTGACGGTAAGTCATATGTGATGCAGCTGATCGTACCGCAATCGAAAGTCAGTGAAGTTCTTCAGGAGATGCACGACGGACCTTCTGGAGGCCACCTGGGGGTAAACAAAACACTGGAGAAGGTGCGACATCGGTTCTACTGGTTACATGCTAGAGATGACGTGGAGAAGTGGTGCCGAACATGTGACAAGTGTGCTGCAACCAAAGGACCTGGTAGGAAGATTCAAGGTAAGATGCATCAGTAACGTTGGATCGCCTTTTGAGAGGATTGCAGTAGATGTGGCTGGGCCTTTTCCAGAGACCAACGCTGGAAACAAATACATTCTGGTCGTGATGGACTATTTTAGCAAGTGGCCTGAGGCGTATGCCATCCCAAATCAAGAAGCCAAAACGGTGGTCGACCAGATTGTGTTTAACTGGGTTAGTAGGTTTGGCGTGCCTATGGAACTCCATTCCGACCAAGGGAGGAACTTTGAGTCAAACATCTTCCAAGGAGTGTGCGGACTACTTGGCATTAAGAAGACGAGAACCACACCACTTCATCCACAATCTGATGGGATGGTTGAAAGATTCAACCGGACCTTGAAAGAACACCTCACCAAGGTCGTAGGCGACTACCAAAGAGACTGGGATAGGCACGTACCGCTATTCCTGATGGCCTATAGAAGTGCAGTACATAGCTCGACAGGACAAACACCATCTGACATCCTGTTCGGGAAAACCATGCGGCTGCCCAGCGAACTTAAATTTGGATGCCCCACAGAGGAGCCACAGGACACGAACGAGTATGTGGACGACCTCAAGGAGAGACTCGCTGACATCCATAAAAGAACAAGGGAACGGATGAAAGCCTACAGCGACCGGATGAAGACACGGTACGACACAAAAGCGACAACGTCAGGATTCCAAGCAGGAGATCGTGTGTGGCTTTATAATCCTCATCGTCAAAAGGGATTGTCACCGAAACTGCAGCAAAACTGGGAAGGTCCTTATACTGTAGTCACGAGGATTAACGACGTGGTTTACCGCATCCAAAGAGGACTAAGAGGCAAGTTAAAAGTAGTTCATTGTGACAGGCTGCATCGATATAGTGGCGAGGCTGCAGATGGAATTATTCGGGACGAACAATCCTAAGGAGGGGGCAGTGTAACGTGAACCCAACAAATTATACCAATTTCCTAATCGAAAAACGTTCAACCGAAAACACAACTGGCAGCACTTTAATGGAATGGTATAAATGACAGGCGTTGCTTGTAAGCCAGTGTGTGTGAGTGCAGAGAGACAGACAGACAGAGAGTAGACAGCAAATGTGGAAGTTACTGGAGAGTTCTAGATGGCATGTCATTCGATATAAATAGCCCGCCCGAGGCAACCAGAAGTCAGTTTTGTTTATAGAGTGATAAAGTTAAGAGTAAATACAAGTGATAGTCCAAAAGTCGAGTTGAGTTCAATAAAGTGTATATCGAAAGTAGATACTGAATAAAGTGATAGAATTAAATTGAAAGGTAGAGTTTTATTTTGCGAACTAAGCGCACGTTACAATACTAATGTTGACATTGTTGACAGTAGTATTCCTGTCCACAGCCAAAGAGCAAATAATATTGATATTGATCAACCTTCAACAAGCCAAGCTGTGAGAATTTGCCAAAATCAAAAAGACGCAGATAATGCTTTGCTTGATTTAGTAATTCTAGATTTTGAATCGCTTCAAATTGTTGCAAATGAAATAAAATGAATGAAATGCTTGAAAAGAACTATGTTTTTGAGTCAAAGTCTGAAGCAGAAACTTAAAGACGTCGACCATATATCTTTGACATCGGACATTTGGACGTTAGATAGCGATTGCTTTATAAGTATAACGGCTCACTACATAGAAGAAACGCTGATGAAAGCGTCCGTTCTTTCAACCACCGAGCTCCAGAAAAATTATACTTCGGAAAACATAGCAAATGTAATCCAAAAAATATTGGACGAATGGGAAATTGGTCAAAAAATTGTAGCTATTGTCACAGACAAAGCCGCGACAGTGAAAGAGGCAGTGAGTGATTTTTTGATTAAAAGCAATCTTTTCTGCGTGGGCCACACATTAAACCTCACAGTTGAAGACTGCATTGAAAAGGTCGATGTAGTACACAAGTGTAGAGGCATTGTATCCCATTTTCGGCATAATGTAAAATCGTCAAATGCACTGATTGATATGCAGAAAAAATTTAATGTCGAAACTTTAAAATTAGTGCAACACGTTACGACAAGGTGGACTAGCACTTTCTTTATGATTGAGCGCATGTTAAAAGTAAAAGTGGCTCTTGCGGCTACAGTGTCACTTTTGGCAGTCTCTGCCTAATCTGAAGTCTAACGAATGGGATTTGATGGAGGAGATAATCATGATTTTACAACCGTTTGTAAAAACTACAACTATTTTGTCAGAAGAGTCCTATCCTTCATTATCATGTGTTATTCCCCTAGTAGTTGGACTCCACAATGCAGTTGAAAAAAAACGATTAACTACTGAGTCGTCTAAACGCTTACAAAGAGATCTGCTTAGGGGCATTGAAAAGCGTCTAGGTGTATATGAATTGGACAGAACGGCAGCCAAGGCTACGTTTTTAGATCCACGGTTCAAAAAAAATGGGTTTGGAATGGAAGTTCATGCTGCTAATGCTCAAAGTTGGATTATAGAAGAGCTAAAAGATTTCTTAATGAATAGTTCAACTTCAAGTCCTGAATGTACAGCAAGCAGCTCAAATGCAGGTTTGTGACTTTTTTTTTTGTCAAATAAATGTAAAATGATTTTCATTTATCTATCTAGAACAAACAAATTCCAATTCCGACACTGACAACGAAGATGATGAAATCTGGGGTGTTATTGACAGAAAAATTTGTGAAGCAAAAACCAAAATTACTCCTATTTCATTAGCAGCTGGTATGGTGAGTTTCTTTTTTTATTAAGTAGTTTTAGTAACTTATGTTTTTATTGTTTGTTCGCCATAAATATGTTTGATGTCAGTCCTCTATCTTGATTCCAATTTTTTAAATCGGGTTCCAAAAACAATATAGAGAAATATGTAAACTATCTGGGATTCCTAAGTTTTTTGAAAGCCTTGTCAAAAAAAACTTGATTTCCTAGTGAAGGAACATAAGTGGTTCTCAACATGGGTTCATCTCGGGAAGATCAACAATCACCAATTTAACATGTTTCTCTTCTTTCGTTGTTGAAAGTAGTGATCAAGTGGATGTTATTTATACCGATTTTAGCAAAGCGTTTTTTTCGGTTTGATCTGAAACGATCTGAAACTTTTTCTGAAAGTAACCTCTATTAGCGAATGCCAAAAACTCCAATTGGATCTTGATAATCTATCTCGCTGGTGTGTGTTAAACCGCTTGAATCTTAACGCCAAAAAATGTTTTGTGCTTTCTCTCTCAAGAAAGAATCATACGCAAGAGTTTTCATATTATCTTGAATGAAACCCTCTTCAGAGAACTGAAAAATTTAAGGATTTAGACGTACTTTTTGACTCCAAATTCTCTTTTACACCACATATAGAAGCTGTTGTATCAAAAGCTAACTCAATGTTTGGATTTATTAAAAGAAGCTCCACAGACTTTACTATCTCCTACACCCTTGTGTCTCTTTATACCTCACTAGTAAGACCCAACCTAGAGTATGCAGACATCGATCGTCTGGAACCCTCACCAACAATGTTTTTCCGATCGAATTCAGAAAGTTCAGAATAGGTTAACGAAGTATGCATATTACAAAATGCGATGGTGCTTTCATTCAAATTCCACAGCTAGGCAGAGTCTTCTAGTTTTGCAGTCGCTCAAATCACGTAGAACTAGTCCTTAATTTGTATTTATGCTCCAGAGAGGCCGCGTTGACGGATAGAAATCTTCAAGGCACAGAACTAATTATGGCATGAGTGAACCAATTTCAAGATCAGTTAGAGAGTTTAATGAAATTTGTGGTCATATTGATTTAGCCTTCTCCAGAGATAAATTTTGAGATGAATTGCATTACTTACTTTTAAGAAATTGAAACCTATTTTGTTATAATGTGTAATCTGTTGAGCTTATTGCTCGTAGGTGAAATAAATAAATAAAATAATTTGATGAAGAGAAACAATATCTTTATTTTTATTTATATACAATAGGTCAACTTCTTCCCCTTCTTCTTTTTTTTCCGGGATTACGAGCATCGTGATCTCTACGAGATAACAGCTCTTTGGCTGCTTTGTGGGGAAACGATAAAATAATAATAATAATAAAAGCATCAATTCTCAATACTTACCCTAAATACTATCAAAACGCTCAATAACATTTACCTACCATAATAGAAAGAAAACAATCATAACACTTACCCCAAAATAATATCCAAAATTCGTAATATTATCTACCTAAAATAATAGAAAAAGAAAACACCTATAATACTAACCCTGGCACGAGTACGATAACTATGGCGACAAAAAATAATAACGGTTTTTGGTGGAGGGGTTCAATACAAGCATTTTTTACTATGGGAGGGGGGGGGGGGTCTATCTCCCCCCGTTTAGGCGGTAGGGGCAATTTTACAAAAATTGACTTAAAATCTAAAAAAAATATTGTAGAACAACGGGAAAACTTACAGATACAGTTTATACTTTTTATGAAAGCCAGAAACTTGCACTTTATAACAAATTTTAAATGAAGTGGTTTCAATTTATAGTTTTTGAAATAACTGACTTCAAAGTCAAAATTTACGAAAAAAAAATTTTAAAAAATCACTTTGAGTACTATGTTTCTCGTGATTACAAATGCCAATAAAAAAAAATTTGATGTAGTTAGTTGCTTCAATAAATTTTTTATCAAACGATATAAATTACTTTTTTATATGTCTTATAGTTTTGAGATAATTGAAAAATAGTAAAACTATTGAAGTATGCATTATTTTCAAAAAATTATGGAAATACGTACGAATTTACAATAATGTTAGGAAATAGACTAGTGAAAGTATAAAAATTCAAAAGACAGGTACTTATGTGCAATTAATTTCCGTATGCAACAGCTTTCCGCATGGAGCGCTTCGCGGGGCTCATTATTTCAACCCTTTTTCCGCAGGGTTAAGCTGCTCATGCTAAATATGAAAATAGCAATTTATTTTCGTATGCAACAGCTTTCCGCATGGCCCGCTTCGCGGGGACTCATTATTTTAACCCTTTTTTCCGCAGGGTTAAGCTGCTCATGCTAAATATGAAAATAGCAATTAATTTCCGTATGCAACAGCTTTCCGCATGGCCCGCTTCGCGGGGAATCATTATTTTAACCCTTTTTTCCGCAGGGTTAAGCTGCTCATGCTAAATATGAAAGTAGCAATTAATTTCCGTATGCAACAGCTTTCCGCATGGGCCGCTTCGCGGGGCTCAATATTTTAACCCTTTTTCCGCAGGGTAGAGCTGCTCATGCTAAATATGAGAATAGCAATTAATTTCCGTATGCAACAGCTTTCCGCATGGGCCGCTTCGCGGGGCTCATTATTTTAACCCTTTTTCCGCAGGGTTAAGCTGCTCATGCTAAATATGAAAATAGCAATTAATTTCCGTATGCAACAGCTTTCCGCATGGGCCGCTTCGCGGGGCTCATTATTTTAACCCTTTTTCCGCAGGGTTAAGCTGCTCATGCTTAATATGAAAATAGCAATTTATTTCCGTTTGCAACAGCTTTCCGCATGGCCCGCTTCGCGGAGACTCATTATTTTAACCCTTTTTTCCGCAGGGTTAAGCTGCTCATGCTAAATATGAAAATAGCAATTAATTTCCGTATGCAACAGCTTTCCACATGGCCCGCTTCGCGGGGAATCATTATTTTAACCCTTTTTTCCGCCGGGTTAAGCTGCTCATGCTAAATATGAAAGTAGCAATTAATTTCCGTATGCAACAGCTTTCCGCATGGGCCGCTTCGCGGGGCTCATTATTTTAACCCTTTTTCCGCAGGCTTAAGCTGCTCATTCTAAATATGAAAAAAGCAATTGATTTCCGTATGCAACAGCTTTCCGCATGGGCCGATTCGCGGGGCTCATTATTTTAACCCTTTTTCCGCAGGGTTAAGCTGCTCATGCTAAATATGAGAATAGCAATTTATTTCCGTATGCAACAGCTTTCCGCATGGCCCGCTTCGCCGGGACTCATTATTTTAACCCTTTTTTCCGCAGGGTTAAGCTGCTCATGCTAAATATGAAAATAACAATTAATTTCCGTATGCAACAGCTTTCCGCATGGCCCGCTTCGCGGGGAATCATTATTTTAACCCTTTTTTCCGCAGGGTTAAGCTGCTCATGCTAAATATGAAAATAGCAATTAATTTCCGTATGCAACAGCTTTCCGCATGGGCCGCTTCGCGGGGCTCATTATTTTAACCCTTTTTCCGCAGGGTTAAGCTGCTCATTCTAAATATGAAAAAAGCAATTGATTTCCGTATGCAACAGCTTTCCGCATGGCCCGCTTCGCGGGGCTCATTATTTTAACCCTTTTTCCGCAGGGTTAAGCTGCTCATAAGCTTTGGGGTGCATATTTTTTATATGAAAAGTTTCTTTTAAAATTAGAAAAATTTTTGATTTTAAAAAAGAAATATAGTTTTACTATTTTTCAATTATCTCAAAAACTATAAGACATAGAAAAAAGTAATTTAAATCGTTTGATAAAAAATTTATTGAAGCAACTAACTGCATCTAATTTTTTTTATTGGCATTTGTAATCACGAGAAACATAGTACTCAAAGTGATTTTTTAAAATTTTTTTTCATAAATTTTGACTTTGAAGTCAGTTATTTCAAAAACTATAAATTGAAACCACTTCATTTAAATTTTATTATAAAGTGCAAGTTTTTGGCTTTCATAAAAAGTATAAATTGTATCTGTAAGTTTTTCCGTTGTTCTACAATATTTTTTTTTAGATTTTAAGTCAATTTTTATAAAATTGCCCCTACCGCCTAAACGGGGGGAGATAGACCCCCCCTCCCATAGTAAAAAATGCTTGTATTGAACCCCTCTATCAGAAATCGTTATTATTTTTTGTCGCCATAGTTATCGTACTCTCCCCCTAACCCTAATAATACTTACCATTTAGTAATAATAAAAAAAAATACATAATACTTACCTTGATCATAATAAAACTCATCAATAATACTTACCATCTAGCAATAAGACAACATGCATAATACTTACCCAAATAATATCAAAACAAACATAATACTTACCTTCTGCTCATAATAAAACACCCTGATAATACTTACCTTTACCTATAATAAAATATACCTATATAACCTACCTGACCCACCCTACTTGCCCTTGTGCATTTAAAGAAAAGAATTTGCACAAAACATAACATAGATTACATGATCATGTCCCTTGGCAACAGATCGCATCGGCGAGCTTATCTCCACCCACAAGTGGATTTACGATAAGCCGCAAGAGTAGCCGCTAACTGATGGTGTGATCTTGTCATGTACCAACCCAACTGTACCGACTATGTACATGTACAACGGTCGAGTTGGTACATGACAAGTTCAGCTGAGCCATCAAAGTAGGTCAAACTGGACATTCAACAAGTGATCTCAGTGCGAAGCGGACGCAAGGAACCCGAATTTAACCTTGTCAAATAAACTTGGACAATTGTGCGCTAATCGGAAAAATTGAAGTGTTGATCCATTATTGGTTTCCTTTCATTTTGTAAATAGTGAAGTAATTCAAAGAATTTATTTAAAGAGAAATGAAGAAAGTAAAAGATAGCGAATGAAATTGTGCTTGTGAATAAAAGAAATACAAACGAAATAGAAGAATTATTTTTTTTGGAAAAATACGGAGAAAAAAATGTGAGAAAAAAAAAAAAACAAATTAAAATATATCAGTGGTCTGTGCCTGAAAACAAAATAAAAAAAAAAGGAAATTAGTAACAACAAAAGAAAAGATATAAATAAGTGTGGAGAAAATAAGAATAAAACCTAGAAAGAAAAAAAAAAACTAATAAAAAAAGGGGTGTTTAAAACTAGGACACAGTTACGTGCCTAACCCATACGCCATACCTCATCATCCAACTCAACGTCATCCGCCTCACCGGTCACCGCCACATCATCATCACCAACATCATCATCATCACCACATCATCATCACAATCTTCATCATCATCCCCAGCATCATCATCATCAAAATCATCCAAAACTACATCATCCATAAAAAAAAGGTGTCCCTTGTGTCTAAATTCCCCCCTTGCCCCTTTACCGCGTGTGATTTAGTGTTACCCCGCTCCTACATTTATTCCTGAGTCCCGCGTATAGTTGTTTGTAAGAAAAAATTGTAAATAGTTAAATATATTAAAAAGAAGAAAAAAGAAAAGGAAGATAAGCATAATAAAAGGGAAGTGGCTAACAACTCTTTAGATAAGTGGCGAAATAATTTCATATGATAAATTATAAAGTAAAGTCATGGTAGTGAAAATCAATAAAAAGAGAATAGTATGTGTGGTTTAACTAATTTCATATCCAAACAAAACCCAAACAAATTTTTTTTTCCCGGAATAAATTCTTTTGTAGCGGAGATCCGGGGCTTAACCAAGGTGGTGCACTACATTGGCGGCAAAACAAAAGTAAAAAGGAACTCTGAGTAAGTTTTCAATTATATATATTATTAATCTTAGTAATCAATGCACATTGCTGGATGAACCAGTAGGTGTAATATTTATTTGGATTTTTGGGCGGAAATGAAAAAGGTTGCCATCTGATCTGAAAAAAAAAAAAATAAGAAAATAAAAAAAAAATAAAGCTTAGCAAATTATAAACCTTGTAAAAGAAAACAAAACCGAACTACTACCAGAAAATTTTTGAATTGCTGAAAAGAAAAGAAAAGTAAAGTTAGTGATCTATACAATATATAACGTTTTGAAATAGATACTTACCAAACAAACAAATTGTGAGTTGCCATAAGAAAAAATAAGGAAAATTTTTAAGGTTTAATAATCTTTGAAATAGGTAAAGGAATTATATAGACTTTTTTCATGAATATTGAATTGTAGAGTTGCCAGCTGAAAAAAAAGTAAAGGTTATTGATCTGTAAAATATTTAAAGAAATTAAATAGATATTACCTGAAAATTATACAGAGTGCCATCTGAATGGAAAACAATGCAAAAAAAAAACAAATAAATTAACTTCTAATGAATTCTGAAAGGCTATGTAAATTAATTAGCATAAATTACCTGAAGTTATGAGAATGTGGTTGCCACCTAGGATAATTTGAATTTTAGGTTTTTTTTTATAAAAAAATAAAAAAAAGGATATATGTATGTTAGAAATTATCTGAGTGCCCTAATAAAATAATTTTTATAACGATTGCAAAACCTAGCCTATAATTAAAAAAAAAGGAGAGGAATAATGAGAAGCTAAACGTAATAGAGCAGAGGTAAGCTGGGGGCTACAGGACAGGGGCGGTAGGTCTTCTTTCTATGGGAGTAGGGGCTACCACACATCCATGGAGGTAGTGGTAGCCATGGTAGTATCCCACATGGATACGAGGGTGGGAAAATCCTCCCAGGTCCAACTTCATCTGGACCCTACCCCTACTGGACCGACACATATTCCCAACGGACATCGGTCCCTTTCAATTTTTTTTTTACCGAATTTAAAGGCATGAAAATTCGTAACGACAGTCCAGTGCTGCGGCTCCAAGAACCCACCCCGCCGACGAGCTAGGCCCTAACCTTCAAGCATGCCAAAAGGGGGTCGTAGCCTGGACACCCCTCTCTTTCCGGCTGCCCGGATCAGCCTCATGTGCCTGTAGCCATGGGGTTGTAAGGGTGGTCTACTAGGGAAGAGAGGGGCAAAGGTCAATTTCGTTACAGCTTAACATTAGTGATCCGCTCGTGCGGTACGCCGCGCCGTTCATTAGGTGAAGGATTTTTTAAATGTTAGCCACAATACCTTAATGAAAACTCTTCCGCTGAATATGATTCACTCTAATTTGTTTTCTTTCGAAACTTATTTACTAGACAAATCCATCACAAACATTTTACTTATCACTTCTTTTTAATTCTTTTTAATTTTAACAGCTGTCACTATTAAAAATAATTGTTCTGTGTCGGTGTTTGAGTGGGGTAATGGTAGTGCATATCGAGCTACTAGACTTAATTGGAAAACAATAGATTTCCTTCAAAATCTATCATTGCCGTGATTTCTTGCCAAAATTGTTCGACTGGCAGCGGCTGAAGCCTTTCTTTTTCGTAAACAGCCATGGAAACAGGAAGTTCTCTCCAATCAGATGCCAGTTTTTCCTCATAACAATTTGGAACTTTTACAAAAAACAATGAAGTTTGCTTACAATATATTCTCTTCGAAGCATTCAAAGTAATTTGTGAAGAGAGAAAGCCAAAGCCTTAATTTCATTATTTTGAATTGAAAACCTCTTTGAAATTTCATAAATAGCTCGTATGTAAAAAACTAATTTCCAGATTCCAGCGAACAAAACAAACAGTAATGATTTTTCAAGCCTTTGCATGATCTCTCTTTGTGTAAGTATATGAGATGTTTGTTTACGCACTCCTATTTGTAAATCAGCTGGCTTTGTTTGGTATAGTTAGTATAAGATTCTGTTTTTCTCCATACTTTGAGTAGATCCCCCTTTTCCTCTTTTACCAAATTTTCGACCACAATTCCCCACAAAAAGGGGAATTCCCCTCAATCTGGCAACATTATCGAATTCACCTTAACCGAATACCTACACATACACATACACATGGCTCTAGTCATATATAACTCGGGTTGAAACATGTGCAAGTGTGTTGCTTTCATTTTAAGTATTGTCGCGTTTCTTATGACTGTTATTACAGCTATTAATTTTTGTGATTTGTGATATTCAGTCATTGACTTTGCTTTTAATATTACAGGTTTTGATTTTCGTGATTCGATATTCAGTTTTCAGTGATTTCAATTTGAATAAAAATTTAAAAACAATGCTTGCCCCAAGGAAAAGATCTCTTGCGTGGAAATTTTTTAGTAAAGAAGGAGAAGGTATTGTAATGAAATGGTTATTAAAAAGTTTTAATGAAAAAAGACAAGTGTTGAATAAATGAATGTGGAAAAACAGTTTAAATATTTATTTGATTCTAGAAAATGAAACTGATTCATTGACAATAGACTATTTTGATGAAAAATAAAATAAACAAGTTTTCAATAAAACAACAAGTAATATATTTAAAATTCAACACTCCTGCTTTCTATTGAAAACTTCAATTATCTTTCGAATATAAAGAAAACATTTTTTGGTAATGCCAAAATAAAATAGGCTCCTTCAAATTTTTCTCGAATGAAATGGTGTCTTACATCAATATGTTTATGACTTATTTTTCGACGAGGAATCCGATGGTGACCTTGGACGAACCTTGAAGCTCCTGCGACCCAAACATCGATTTTTCAAATGGAAACCCCCATTTTTTATTGCAGATTTGGAAAGAGCGCAGAATTTTACGAAAATATATGTCAAATATCAAGGTCACCATCGGATTCCTCGTCCAAAAATAAGTCGGATATAGGGTCTTTGATTTTTATTATCGCATATTCTGCCATATTTCCATACTTTTGTCGCACCCAGTATACACAATACACATAATATATAATTTTGATCTTCTTTTGCATAATATAGCATTCCATAACCAATTGTTCCTTTAATGTATTTTAATATGCGTTTTAAAGTTTTCATGAATGATTTTTGGCTTTTCCATATAGCGACTTACTAAACCAATTGCATAGCTAATGTCTGGTCTTGTAGCAATTGCTCGATACATCAAACTTCCAATTAGTTCTCGGAATGGAAATTTTACTCGAATCCGAATTTTCAAATTTTGAAAGTATTTGATTTGGATCAGCTGGAACTGACACCGCATTACAATTTTCAAAATCAAATTTTTGCAGTATTTTGTTGACATAGGCGGTTTCGTGCATGAATATGGAGCCATCTCAGGAAGATGATCAATCTCAAAATCAAGAAAACAACCTATTTTCATTTGCTTAATTTCAAAATGTTTTTGTAAATGTTCTAATACTGAATTTACAGTAGACTCATCATCACCACAAACGATTCCTTCATCGACATATAAAGCCAATAAGAGTAATTTTCCGTTCTCATTACTGTAGAACACACAAGGATCCGATTCACTAGTTTTGAAACCAAAAAAAACTTACAAATGTTTTAAATTTTTAATTCCAGCATCTAGAAGCTTGTTTCAATCCATACAAACTCTTCTGTAATCTACAAACTCGTCCACTCTGGTCATCAAAACCAACTTAAAAGCCGTTTTCACATCGAATTGCTTTATAAGCATCTTCTTCTTTGCAGAAATAGCATGAATCGCTCTCAATGACGTGAAACGAACCACTGGACTGAATGTTTCTAGATAGTCTATTCCGTATCCTTAATGGAATCCACGACAAACCAATCTTGCTTTGAAACATTGAATCGAGCCGTCGGTATCAGTTTTCACTTTAAAAATCCATTTGTTATCAATTACCTTTTGTCCACATGGTTTTTCAACTAAACTCCAGGTCTGATTTTCCATAAGCGAATTGATTTCTTCATCCATCGCTTTGAGATATTGTTTACGTTCTATTGAATTGACATCTTCTTCTTAGGACTTCGGTTCATTAGTTATCGTCAGTAAAGCTTTCGCCATCGAAGTGTGTTCTTGTCGCTTTCGTAAACGTGTATTTAAAATATTGCTTTCTTCTATGTGTGATTATAAAACTGGTTTACTTGGAATAATCTTTTCAGATTTTTGAATAATTTTAGGTGTTCGTGGTACCCGTGGTGTGATGGATAGCATGTCCGCATGTTAATCCAGAGGTTCGAGTTCGAATCCCAGCAGAGGCAAAAATGTTTTTTTCACGGGTATCGCTTTCGCGAGGAATTGGCAAGTCCTCCGTTAGTATTCATTGCCATGAAAAGCGCTTTCTCGATTAGCCGTTCGGAACCGGCAGAAAATTGTAGGTCCCTTCCATTTCCTCACAAGGCATGGTTGTGAGAAATGCGCTAGGCCCAGGGGCTCCTCGCTCTGTTGCGCCACCCTATTTTTTTTTTTAGGTGTTTGATTTTTTTGATTTTGACGAATTTCCGTTGATTGTCTTTCAGGTACATTTATTAAGTCCGGTTGAAAAGTTTCGCTTGATTGGTTCTCTTCTTGTATATCATTATATTCTTTTTGAACAACACATTCTTCACAAACAATAGATTCCTTAACTTTTTCATTTATTACTTTCATAGAAAATGTGTCTTCTGCCAAAAACTTTACATCGCGGACAGTTGAAATAATGTTATTTTCATCAATAACACGGATTCCTTTTTGAAACTCGTCGTACCCAAAAAATAAGCATTTTCTGGATTTTTGATCCAGTTTTTTTCTTTTTTGTTTCGGAATATGACAATAAACTTCCGAACCAAAAACCTGAAAATGTTTGAATTGACTTGGTTTCCCGTACCAAAGTTCGAAAGTGATTTTCGATCCGATTATGAATTCGTACTCTGTATTTAGTTTTCGAATCGAAAAAAAGTACTTGTTAATATTTTCATTAACGGAATAGATTTGCGAAGTCTTGAAACATTTCTCAAGATATCTGTCAAATCAAGCAAAAAAATAATATCAAAGCAAATTACAAACAAGTTAAAATATAAATAAATGAAATAAAAAAAACCTTTGCCGTTCCGAAAGTAGCTGATTCGAATCCGCTTTAGAAATAAAGAGTACAAAATATTCGTTTTCGGAAATTTTTGCTTTCGAAACGAATTACAGACTACAGAGTAGGGCCCCTGCCTTTAAGATTGCTTGTTCCCGTTCTGAATTGCTTATGCACAAAGTTTAGGAGTAAGATCCTTCGTATAAATCATCGACCGAGCTGATTCCATTATTGCCCGATTCTCTCGTTCAATACACCCATTTTGTTCTGGGGTGTAAGCAACTGAATGACAATGACGAATACCATTTTTTTTCTAACAATTTCTTAAAATTGTGGTTTACAAATTCAAGACCATTATCCGTTTGGAAGATTTTTATACGATGTCCACATTGCTTTCCGGAAATTTTTAAAACAACTTCAAATTTTTTCAACGCTTCGAATTTGTTTTTCAAAAAATCGAAATTTTGAAAACTCATCTTTGAGAAGCAAAAAATACCTGGATCCCCCAAATGAATCTTCTTCTTGCAAAGACCAGACGTTCATGCTCATGAGTCTTTTTTCATAGTTAACATCGAATTTTCGGAAATTGGTTCAATTACTTTAAAAAGCATTTGAAACATGCTTCCTTTTCGTGCTCCCACTGCAACAACATTTTCGCCATCCAATAGCTTGAAACAATTCTTATCCGAAAAGCAAATTAATAATCGTCTGTTTTGTTTTGGTGTGCATTTATTTTAGCATAAGCCTTTTAAAACGTATGGGAAATCGAAAAAAATAAGTTATAATCGTCTAGCAATGATATTTTGAATGTTTTTCTGTTTTCAAAAGTCAAATTTTAGTATTTCAGAGCTGTTGTCTGCAGCAATCTGGAAAAAGATATCTGGATTGTTCAAAAAGGTATCCAAGAAACAGCTATCCGAGATAGGCTATCCGATACAGGTTCTTGAACGACGGAACCTCCACATCATCCATTGTGAAGGGTTTGTAGATTTTTCAAATACTTCCTTCCATCTTGACTTTAGCAATAATATGCTTTGCTCTTTATCTATACCTGCGTCTTCGGTAACTTTCTATTAGAGACACAAATTACGTAGTGAGTAAAAGCTCCTTCAAATGTTTTATTATTTGAAACACCGAAAATATTGCCAATTATTCTTAAAAACCTTTTAATATTTGCTTGGTCTCATAACCTACTGTAATTAAATGGTTATTCAAAAGTTTTAAAGAAAAAAAAAAAAAAAAAAAAAACAAGTGTTGAATAAATGAATGTGAAAAACAGATTGAATATTTATTTGAATCTAGAAAATGAAACTGATTCATTGAAAATAGACTATTTTGATGAAACATAAAAATAGTCTTCGTTTTGAAAATTGGGATAGTGTCTATGCAGAACAAAATGCATCTTTAGCATATGACACATTTCTACAGATTTTTAAAAACCATATCAGTTTATGTTCCTCTACCTTTCCTCGTAGAAAATCAGAGTTTCACCTTAAGCCTTGGATAACTCCTGCCCTTGTCAAAAAAATTAATTTCAAAAATAATCTAAAAAAAAAAAATGTTTGAAGCATCCTCTGAATTACAACTTAAGAACTCGCTATAAGAAGTACTGCAAAAAGGTAAATAAGGAAGTTGTAACTGCTAGGGATAGGTTCTTTCATTGTAAAATACAAATGGCAAGTGGAAATCTGAAAAAGGAGTGGAAAGTCGTAAACAGCGTGGTTAATCGTACAGCCTGCACCAATATAGTACCCATCCTACTTACTAACGGTACTGTGAATATTTCGGAGCCTTTAGACATAGCCACCGAGTTTAGCAATTACTTCGCCTCAATTGGTCGAGCCTCTTTTTCGGGTATTTCTCCAACTTCATGTAATTGTTGTAGCAATTCTGTCACGTTAAATATCGACTATAGTAACAGCTTCGTCTTCGAATCTATCACTGGTTTTGAGTTGCTTCAAACTATCAATTCGCTTCCTAATTCAAGTTCGTTTGGTTGTGACGAGATCTCAAATCTTATTCTTAAGAAGACTTGTCTTAATTTAATTGATATTTTGTCCTACCTTTTCAATTTCAGTATTATGTCTGGTACTATTCCTGATAAACTGAAATGTGCAATTGTGATTCCTTTATTTAAAAAGGGTAATAAGTCAGACATTACCAATTATAGGCCAATTTCGTTGTTGTCTTCTATTTCAATAGTGTTTGAGAAAGTAGTAGTAGTAGACTAGAATTTTAGCCTATCTTAATCATTTAAATTTTTTAAGTGCCTATCAGTTTGGTTTTAGGTATGGCCTTTCAACTGAAGATGCCTTATTAGACTTTTGCTCTATTTTATATAAGGGTCTGAATGATAAACTATTTTGTTCAGGCCTCTTTGTTGACATCACAAAAGCGTTTGATATGGTTGACCATTCAATTCTTCTAAATATTGTATAAGATTGGTTTCAGAGGTTTCTTTTTCAATTGGTGTGAGTCATATCTTAGTAACATAATACAAAGTGTCAAAATTGGTAGTAATATTAGCAGACCGAAAATAAATAACCTGGGTGTGCCCCAAGGTTCTGTACTTGGAATAAATTGTATAAGATTGGTTTCAGAGGTTTCTTTTTCAATTGGTGTGAGTCATATCTTAGTAACAGAATACAAAGTGTCAAAATTGGTAGTAATATTAGCAGACCGAAAATAAATAATCTGGGTGTGCCCCAAGGTTCTGTACTTGGTCCCATTTTATTCCTTATATATATAAACTCTATTTTTTCTTTACCTTTCAAGGGCAAAATTAAAGCCTTTGCCGATGACCTTGGCTTTGCCTATTGCTCTGTCAGTCCCTTAGACTTAATTTCTAATATTAATCATGATGTCTTTTTATTGAGATGGTGGCTTGCGGAAAACAAACAAAACCAAGCTGATGTATTTCAGTCTTGCTGAACAAGAATTTCTTGATACAGATATAATACTTCATTCCCATGACTGTGCAAGTCATAATATGCTAAACACCATCTGTTGTTTTCAAAATGGTTTATCTTTTGATAGAACTGCTAATTGTAGTATTAACTGCTTTCTAATTGAAACTGTTGACTGTTTTAAATATCTTGGCGTTACTTTCGACCCTAATCTGAAGTGGCACAAGCATATTTCTGCTTTAAATAAATATCTCCTTTCCTCTACTCGCTGTTTCTTCCGCCTGCGCAAGTATTGCTCTACTCCTACAATGAAAATGGTTTATTATGGCTTATTTCATTCTCGACTGCAATATGGACTCTGTTGTTAGGTTAGGTTAGGTAAAATGGCCTGACGGTTGATCTTATTTCCGTCACACTTAGATCAATGTAGATCCATTGTGATACCCTGACGTATTGTAACGTCCTAGAAACCTATGATTTTATGTCTGTTCGGTATTTAACCATTTTGTGGCCTTGGTGAAGTTTAACAGGCTGCTTTTTGGAGCGTCTGATAATTCTTCAAGTTCATTTAAAAAGTAATTTCCTAGAAACTTTTTCCTAGTATGACAGAGTGCTGGGCATTGACAAAGGAAGTGACTTGTGTCTTCGTGTTCGTCTTCGTCATTGCATCCTCTGCATAGGTCATCGGTGCAAAGACCCATTTTCTTTTTGTGATAACCTAGTAGGTTATGTCCAGTTATGATACTGACAAGCATTCGCAGTGAAGGTCTATTCAATAATAGCAGCTTTCCAGATTCTTTCTTATCATATTTCGGCCATAGTTTCCTGGAAGTAACACAGCAGTCTAGGCATTCCCATCTTTCATTGGATTTTCGTGTTATTTTGTTACCAATGATCTGTTTCATTTCACAGGGTGGAATCCTGATCGATTTATCAATGAGAGAAGGATCAAGTATTGATCCTTTCCTCGCTAGTTCGGACTCTGTTGCTGGGGTAGCGCTTATTCTAGTAAGCTACAGCAATCAACAACCATTCAAAAATCTGCTATACGAACAGTTTGTCGCTCTCGTCGTTTTGCACACACTATGGAGCTGTTTAGATCGTTGAAAATTCTTCCTTTGCGACACTTATTTTATTTCAAAGTACTGAAGGTCTTTTTTGTGAGAGGCGGGTATCTTGAAAGTCCGATTTCAAATTCTCGCAACTTGCGGAGTCATTCAAACTTTGGTGTAATTATTCCCGCGTTTCGCACAAAAAGTTACAGAAACTCTTACTCCATTGTCGCCTACAAACTTCTTAACTCTTTGCCATTAGAACACAGGTCCTTAAGAAATCTTTGCTCATTCACTAAAGCAACGAAATCATGGCTTCTAGGTTTTGACCATCAGGAAATCTGTAATCTTTTGCAATACACTGCTTAAAAAAAAAATGATCTGCCAGCCGTTTTGTTAATGCGTTCATTTTTGCTATGAATTTATCTTTTTTATTTATTCTCTTTTGTCAATTTAAATTTAAATTTTGCTTTCTTTTGTATATTTTTTAAATTTGCTTCTTAATTTTTTCTTTCACCCCACAATACATTGTTTGATTTTAACCGAATGTGACATCAACTCTGTTTTTTGTTAAATATAGATGTCACTAACTATTTATTGTGTAGGTACTAATTTCATGAGTTGTTTTGCTTTAATTGTAAGCTTATTGAATTATGTAGTACATTATACCTGAATAAAGAATTATTATTATTATTATTATTATTATTATAAACAGATTTTCAATAAAACAACAACAAGTAATAATAATATTTAAAATTCAACAGGAAATAAAGTAAGATGCAGAATATGTTCTTGTGTTTATAAATATTCTGGCAATACAAGTGCATTGAATGTACATATAAAAAAGAAACACCCAGAGGAGCCCTGGAAATTACGGAAGAAAGGGTAGTAAATACTAATGTTGACATTGTTGACAGTAGTATTCCTGTCCACAGCCAAAGAGCAAATGATCTTGATCTTGATCAACCTTCAACAAGCCAAGCTGTGGCTAATTTTGGGATTCCACAATTATCTAATCGGGAAGAATCCCCTGCTCGGGGTTAAAGATTAAAGCAAACTCGATTGCTAGTTCCTTCGAGAATTTGCCAAAATCAAAAAGACGCAGGTAATGCTTTACTTGATTGAATAATTCTAGATTTGGAATCGCTTCAAATTGTTGAAAATGAAGGGTTTAAAAAGTATTCTAATGTGCTCAACCCTGAATACAACATGCCATCTAGAAAAAAAAATGAATGAAATGCTTGAAAAGAACTATGTTTCTGTGTCAAAGTCTTTGAAGCAGAAACTTAAAGACGTCGACTATATAGCTTTGACATCGGACATTTGGACGTTAGATAGCAATTGCCTTATAAGTATAACGGCTCACTATATAGAAGAAACGCTGATGAAAGCGTCCGTTCTTTCAACCACCGAGCTCCAGAAAAATTATACTTCGGAAAACATAGCAAATGCAATCCAAAAAATATTGGACGAATGGAAAATTGGTCAAAAAATTGTAGCTATTGTCACAAACAACGCTGCGACAGTGAAAGAGGCAGTGAGTGATTTTTTGAATAAAAGCAATCTTTTCTGCGTGGCCCACACATTAAATCTCATAGTTGAAGACTGCATTGAAAAGGTTGATGTAGTACACAAGTGTAGAGGCATGGTATCCCATTTTCGTCATAATGTAAAATCGTCATATGCACTGATTGATATGCAGAAAAAATTTAATGTCGAAACTTTAAAATTAGAGCAACACGTTACGACAAGCTGGACTAGCACTTTCTTTATGATTGAACGCTTGTTAAAAGTAAAAGTGGCTCCTTCGGCTACAGTGTCACTTTTGGCAGCCTCTTTGCCTCATCTGAAGTCTAACGAATGGGATTTGATGGAGGAGATTATCATGATTTTGCAACCGTTTGTAAAAACTACAACTATTTTGTCAGAAGAGTCGTATGCTTCACTATCATGTGTTATACCCTTAGTAGTTGGACTCCACAATGCAGTTGAAAAAAAACGATTAACTACTGAGTCGTCTAAACGCTTACAAAGAGATCTGCTTACGGGCATTGAAAAGCGTCTAGGTGTATATGAATTGGACAGAACGGCAGCCAAGGCTACGTTTTTAGATCCACGGTTCAAAAAAAAATGGGTTTGGAATCGAAGTTCATGCTGCTAATGCTCAAAGTTCGGTTATAGAAGAGCTAAAAGATTTCTTTATGAATAGTTCAACTTCCAGTCCTGAATGTACAGCAAGTAGCTCAAATGCAGGTTTGTAACTTTCTTTCTTTGTCAAGTAAATGTAAAATGATTTTCATTTACCTATCTAGAACAAACAAATTCCAATTCCGACACTGACAACGTAGATGATGAAATCTGGGGTGTTATTGACAGAAAAATTTGTGAAGCAAAAACCAAAATTACTCCTTTTTCATTAGCAGCTGGTATGGTGAGTTTCTTTTTTTATTAAGTAGTTTTAGTAAGTTATGTTTTTATTGTTTGTTCGCCATAAATATGTTTGATGTCAGTCCTCTTTCTTGATTCCAATTTCTTAAATCGGGTTTCAAAAACAATATAGAGAAATATGTAAACTATCTGAGATTCCAAAGTTTTTTGAAAGCCTTGTCAAAAAAAACTTGATTTCCTAGTGAAGGAACATAAGTGGTTCTCAACATGGGTTCATCTCGGGAAGATCAACAATCACCAATTTATCATGTTTCTGTTCTTTCGTTGTTGAAAGTAGTGATCAAGTGGATGTTATTTATACCGATTTTAGCAAAGCGTTTTTTTCGGTTTGCCACAAAATATTGCTTAAAAAATTGATATCATTTGGTTTCCACTCAAGCCTCCTTCAATGGATCTGTTCCTTCCTCATAAAAAGGGTTCCAAAAAACAAAATTGACGAATTCACCTCAAGGCAGATAAATTGTACCTCGTACGTCGTGTATTTATCGATTATATTGTTAACTGTGTACGCAGACGATCTGAAACTTTTTCTGAAAGTAACCTCTATTAGCGAATGCCAAAAACTCCAATTGGATCTTGATAATCTATCTCGCTGGTGTGTGTTAAACCGCTTGAATCTTAACGCCAAAAAATGTTTTGTGCTTTCTCTCTCAAGAAAGAATCATACGCAAGAGTTTTCATATTATCTTGAATGAAACCTCTTCAGAGAACTGAAAAATTTAAGGATTTAGACGTACTTTTTGGTGATTTGGATTCTCTTTTACACCACATATAGAAGCTGTTGTATCAAAAGCTAACTCAATGTTTGGATTTATCAAAAGAAACTCCACAGACTTTACTAACTCCTACACCCTTGTGTCTCTTTAAACCTCACTAGTAAGACCCAACCTAGAGTATGCAGACATCGATCGTCTGGAACTGGAACCCTCACCAACAATGTTTTTCCGATCGAATTCAGAAAGTTCAGAATAGGTTAACGAAGTATGCATATTACAAAATGCGATGGTGCTTTCATTCAAATTCCACAGCTAGGCATAGTCTTCTAGTTTTGCAGTCGCTCAAATCACGTTGAACTAGTCCTTTATTTGTATTTATGCTCCAGAGAGGCCGTTGAAGGATAGAAATCTTCTTTTCAATCAAGGCACAGAACTAATTATGGCATGAGTGAACCAATTTCAAGATCAGTTAGAGAGTTTAATGAAATTTGTGGTCATATTGATTTAGCCTTCTCCAGAGATAAATTTTGAGATGAATTGCATTACTTACATTTAAGAAATTGAAACCTATTTTGTTATAATGTGTAATCTGTTGAGCTTATTGCTGGTGAAATAAATAAATAAAATAATTTGACCTATAAATGAAGAGAAACAATATCTTTATTTTTATTTATATACAATAGGTCAACTTCTTCCCCTTCTTCTTTTTTTTCCGGGATTACGAGCATCGTGATCTCTACGAGATAACAGCTCTTTGGCTGCTTTGTGGGGAAACGATAAAATAATAATAATAATAAAAGCATCAATTCTTAATACTTACCCTAAATACTATCAAAACGCTCAATAACATTTACCTACCATAATAGAAAGAAAACAATCATAACACTTACCCCAAAATAATATCCAAAACTCGTAATATTATCTACCTAAAATAATAGAAAAAGAAAACACCTATAATACTAACCCTGGCACGAGTACGATAACTATGGCGACAAAAAATAATAACGGTTTTTGGTGGAGGGGTTCAATACAAGCATTTTTTACTATGGGAGGGGGGGGGGGGGGGGGCTATCTCCCCCCGTTTAGGCGGTAGGGGCAATTTTATAAAAATTGACTTAAAATCTAAAAAAAATATTGTAGAACAACGGGAAAACTTACAGATACAATTTATACTTTTTATGAAAGCCAGAAACTTGCACTTTATAACAAATTTTAAATGAAGTGGTTTCAATTTATAGTTTTTGAAATAACTGACTTCAAAGTCAAAATTTACGAAAAAAAATTTTAAAAAATCACTTTGAGTACTATGTTTCTCGTGATTACAAATGCCAATAAAAAAATTGGATGCAGTTAAATGCTTCAATAAATTTTTTATCAAACGATATAAATTACTTTTTTCTATGTCTTATAGTTTTTGAGATAATTGAAAAATAGTAAAACTATTGAAGTATGCATTATTTTCAAAAAATTATGGAAATACGTACGAATTTACAATAATGTTAGGAAATAGACTAGTGAAAGTGTAAAAATTCAAAAGACAGGTACTTATGTGCAATTAATTTCCGTATGCAACAGCTTTCCGCATGGAGCGCTTCGCCGGGCTCATTATTTCAACCCTTTTTCCGCAGGGTTAAGCTGCTCATGCTAAATATGAAAATAGCAATTAATTTCCGTATGCAACAGCTTTCCGCATGGGCCGCTTCGCGGGGCTCATTATTTTAACCCTTTTTCCGCAGGGTTAAGCTGCTCATGCTAAATATGAAAATAGCAATTTATTTTCGTATGCAACAGCTTTCCGCATGGCCCGCTTCGCGGGGACTCATTATTTTAACCCTTTTTTCCGCAGGGTTAAGCTGCTCATGCTAAATATGAAAATAGCAATTAATTTTCGTATGCAACAGCTTTCCGCATGGCCCGCTTCGCGGGGAATCATTATTTTAACACTTTTTTCCGCAGGGTTAAGCTGCTCATGCTAAATATGAAAGTAGCAATTAATTTCCGTATGCTACAGCTTTCCGCATGGGCCGCTTCGCGGGGCTCAATATTTTAACCCTTTTTCCGCAGGGTTAAGCTGCTCATGCTAAATATGAAAATAGCAATTAATTTCCGTATGCAACAGCTTTCCGCATGGGCCGCTTCGCGGGGCTCATTATTTTAACCCTTTTTCCGCAGGGTTAAGCTGCTCATGCTAAATATGAAAATAGCAATTTATTTTCGTATGCAACAGCTTTCCGCATGGCCCGCTTCGCGGGGACTCATTATTTTAACCCTTTTTTCCGCAGGGTTAAGCTGCTCATGCTAAATATGAAAATAGCAATTAATTTCCGTATGCAACAGCTTTCCGCATGGCCCGCTTCGCGGGGAATCATTATTTTAACCCTTTTTTCCGCAGGGTTAAGCTGCTCATGCTAAATATGAAAGTAGCAATTAATTTCCGTATGCAACAGCTTTCCGCATGGGCCGCTTCGCGGGGCTCAATATTTTAACCCTTTTTCCGCAGGGTAAAGCTGCTCATGCTAAATATGAGAATAGCAATTAATTTCCGTATGCAACAGCTTTCCGCATGGGCCGCTTCGCGGGGCTCATTATTTTAACCCTTTTTCCGCAGGGTTAAGCTGCTCATGCTAAATATGAAAATAGCAATTAATTTCATGGCCCGCTTCGCGGGGCTCATTATTTTAACCCTTTTTCCGCAGGGTTAAGCTGCTCATAAGCTTTGGGGTGCATATTTTTTATATGAAAAGTTTCTTTTAAAATTAGAAAAATTTTTGATTTTAAAAAAGAAATATAGTTTTACTATTTTTCAATTATCTCAAAAACTATAAGACATAGAAAAAAGTAATTTATATCGTTTGATAAAAAATTTATTGAAGCAACTAACTGCATCTAATTTATTTTATTGGCATTTGTAATCACGAGAAACATAGTACTCAAAGTGATTTTTTAAAATTTTTTTTTCATAAATTTTGACTTTGAAGTCAGTTATTTCAAAAACTATAAATTGAAACCACTTCATTTAAATTTTATTATAAAGTGCAAGTTTTTGGCTTTCATAAAAAGTATAAATTGTATCTGTAAGTTTTTCCGTTGTTCTACAATATTTTTTTTTAGATTTTAAGTCAATTTTTATAAAATTGCCCCTACCGCCTAAACGGGGGGAGATAGACCCCCCCCCCTCCCATAGTAAAAAATGCTTGTATTGAACCCCTCTATCAGAAACCGTTATTATTTTTTGTCGCCATAGTTATCGTACTCTCCCCCTAACCCTAATAATACTTACCATTTAGTAATAATAAAAAAAAATACATAATACTTACCTTGATCATAATAAAACTCATCAATAAATACTTATCATCTAGCAATAAGACAACATGCATAATACTTACCCAAATAATATCAAAACAAACATAATACTTACCTTCTGCTCATAATAAAACACCCTGATAATACTTACCTTTACCTATAATAAAATATACCTATATAACCTACCTGACCCACCCTACTTGCCCTTGTGCATTTAAAGAAAAGAATTTGCACAA
Organism: Melanostoma mellinum; assembly: GCA_914767635.1. Classification (NCBI taxonomy): domain Eukaryota; kingdom Metazoa; phylum Arthropoda; class Insecta; order Diptera; family Syrphidae; genus Melanostoma; species Melanostoma mellinum. Next base: position 56,773,687 of record OU612059.1, on the reverse strand, counting down.
AACATAACATAGATTACATGATCATGTCCCTTGGCAACAGATCGCATCGGCGAGCTTATCTCCACCCACAAGTGGATTTACGATAAGCCGCAAGAGTAGCCGCTAACTGATGGTGTGATCTTGTCATGTACCAACCCAACTGTACCGACTATGTACATGTACAACGGTCGAGTTGGTACATGACAAGTTCAGCTGAGCCATCAAAGTAGGTCAAACTGGACATTCAACAAGTGATCTCAGTGCGAAGCGGACGCAAGGAACCCGAATTTAACCTTGTCAAATAAACTTGGACAATTGTGCGCTAATCGGAAAAATTGAAGTGTTGATCCATTATTGGTTTCCTTTCATTTTGTAAATAGTGAAGTAATTCAAAGAATTTATTTAAAGAGAAATGAAGAAAGTAAAAGATAGCGAATGAAATTGTGCTTGTGAATAAAAGAAATACAAACGAAATAGAAGAATTATTTTTTTTGGAAAAATACGGAGAAAAAAATGTGAGAAAAAAAAAAAAAAACAAATTAAAATATATCAGTGGTCTGTGCCTGAAAACAAAATAAAAAAAAAAGGAAATTAGTAACAACAAAAGAAAAGATATAAATAAGTGTGGAGAAAATAAGAATAAAACCTAGAAAGAAAAAAAAAAAACTAATAAAAAAAGGGGTGTTTAAAACTAGGACACAGTTACGTGCCTAACCCATACGCCATACCTCATCATCCAACTCAACGTCATCCGCCTCACCGGTCACCGCCACATCATCATCACCAACATCATCATCATCACCACATCATCATCACAATCTTCATCATCATCCCCAGCATCATCATCATCAAAATCATCCAAAACTACATCATCCATAAAAAAAAGGTGTCCCTTGTGTCTAAATTCCCCCCTTGCCCCTTTACCGCGTGTGATTTAGTGTTACCCCGCTCCTACATTTATTCCTGAGTCCCGCGTATAGTTGTTTGTAAGAAAAAATTGTAAATAGTTAAATATATTAAAAAGAAGAAAAAAGAAAAGGAAGATAAGCATAATAAAAGGGAAGTGGCTAACAACTCTTTAGATAAGTGGCGAAATAATTTCATATGATAAATTATAAAGTAAAGTCATGGTAGTGAAAATCAATAAAAAGAGAATAGTATGTGTGGTTTAACTAATTTCATATCCAAACAAAACCCAAACAAATTTTTTTTTCCCGGAATAAATTCTTTTGTAGCGGAGATCCGGGGCTTAACCAAGGTGGTGCACTACATTGGCGGCAAAACAAAAGTAAAAAGGAACTCTGAGTAAGTTTTCAATTATATATATTATTAATCTTAGTAATCAATGCACATTGCTGGATGAACCAGTAGGTGTAATATTTATTTGGATTTTTGGGCGGAAATGAAAAAGGTTGCCATCTGATCTGAAAAAAAAATAAGAAAATAAAAAAAAAATAAAGCTTAGCAAATTATAAACCTTGTAAAAGAAAACAAAACCGAACTACTACCAGAAAATTTTTGAATTGCTGAAAAGAAAAGAAAAGTAAAGTTAGTGATCTATACAATATATAACGTTTTGAAATAGATACTTACCAAACAAACAAATTGTGAGTTGCCATAAGAAAAAATAAGGAAAATTTTTAAGGTTTAATAATCTTTGAAATAGGTAAAGGAATTATATAGACTTTTTTCATGAATATTGAATTGTAGAGTTGCCAGCTGAAAAAAAAGTAAAGGTTATTGATCTGTAAAATATTTAAAGAAATTAAATAGATATTACCTGAAAATTATACAGAGTGCCATCTGAATGGAAAACAATGCAAAAAAAAAAAACGAATAAATTAACTTCTAATGAATTCTGAAAGGCTATGTAAATTAATTAGCATAAATTACCTGAAGTTATGAGAATGTGGTTGCCACCTAGGATAATTTGAATTTTAGGTTTTTTTGTATAAAAAAATAAAAAAAAGGATATATGTATGTTAGAAATTATCTGAGTGCCCTAATAAAATAATTTTTATAACGATTGCAAAACCTAGCCTATAATTAAAAAAAAAGGAGAGGAATAATGAGAAGCTAAACGTAATAGAGCAGAGGTAAGCTGGGGGCTACAGGACAGGGGCGGTAGGTCTTCTTTCTATGGGAGTAGGGGCTACCACACATCCATGGAGGTAGTGGTAGCCATGGTAGTATCCCACATGGATACGAGGGTGGGAAAATCCTCCCAGGTCCAACTTCATCTGGACCCTACCCCTACTGGACCGACACATATTCCCAACGGACATCGGTCCCTTTCAATTTTTTTTTTACCGAATTTAAAGGCATGAAAATTCGTAACGACAGTCCAGTGCTGCGGCTCCAAGAACCCACCCCGCCGACGAGCTAGGCCCTAACCTTCAAGCATGCCAAAAGGGGGTCGTAGCCTGGACACCCCTCTCTTTCCGGCTGCCCGGATCAGCCTCATGTGCCTGTAGCCATGGGGTTGTAAGGGTGGTCTACTAGGGAAGAGAGGGGCAAAGGTCAATTTCGTTACAGCTTAACATTAGTGATCCGCTCGTGCGGTACGCCGCGCCGTTCATTAGGTGAAGGATTTTTTAAATGTTAGCCACAATACCTTAATGAAAACTCTTCCGCTGAATATGGTTCACTCTAATTTGTTTTCTTTCGATTAATCAAAACTTATTAACTAGACAAATCCATCACAAACATTTTACTTATCACTTCTTTTTAATTCTTTTTAATTTTAACAGCTGTCACTATTAAAAATAATCGTTCTGTGTCGGTGTTTGAGTGGGGTAATGGTAGTGCATATCGACCTACTAGACTTAATTGGAAAACAATAGATTTCCTTCAAAATCTATCATTGCCGTGATTTCTTGCCAAAATTGTTCGACTGGCAGCGGCTGAAGCCTTTCTTTTTCGTAAACAGCCATGGAAACAGGAAGTTCTCTCAAATCAGATGCCAGTTTTTCCTCATAACAATTTGGAACTTTTACAAAAAAACAATGAAGTTTGCTTACAATATATTCTCTTCGAAGCATTCAAAGTAATTTGTGAAGAGAGAAAGCCAAAGCCTTAATTTCATTATTTTGAATTGAAAACCTCTTTAAAATTTCATAAATAGCTCGTATGTAAATAACTAATTTCCAGATTCCAGCGAACAAAACAAACAGTAATGATTTTTCAAGCCTTTGCATGATCTCTCTTTGTGTAAGTATATGAGATGTTTGTTTACGCACTCCTATTTGTAAATCAGCTGTCTTTGTTTGGTATAGTTAGTATAAGATTCTGTTTTTCTCCATACTTTGAGTAGATCCCCCTTTTCCTCTTTTACCAAATTTTCGACCACAATTCCCCACAAAAAGGGGAATTCCCCTCAATCTGGCAACATTATCGAATTCACCTTAACCGAATACCTACACATACACATACACATGGCTCTAGTCATATATAACTCGGGTTGAAACATGTGCAAGTGTGTTGCTTTCATTTTAAGTATTGTCGCGTTTTTTATGACTGTTATTACAGCTATTAATTTTTGTGATTTGTGATATTCAGTCATTGACTTTGCTTTTAATATTACAGGTTTTGATTTTCGTGATTCGATATTCAGTTTTCAGTGATTTTAATTTAAATAAAAATTTAAAAACAATGCTTGCCCCAAGGAAAAGATCTCTTGCGTGGAAATTTTTTAGTAAAGAAGGAGAAGGTATTGTAATGAAATGGTTATTAAAAAGTTTTAATGAAAAAAGACAAGTGATGAATAAATGAATGTGGAAAAACAGTTTAAATATTTATTTGATTCTAGAAAATGAAACTGATTCATTGACAATAGACTATTTTGATGAAAAATAAAATAAACAAGTTTTCAATAAAACAACAAGTAATATATTTAAAATTCAACACTCCCGCTTTCTATTGAAAACTTCAATTATCTTTCGAATATAAAGAAAACATTTTTTGGTAATGCCAAAATAAAATAGGCTCCTTCAAATTTTTCTCGAATGAAATGGTGTCTTACATCAATATGTTTATGACTTATTTTTCGACGAGGAATCCGATGGTGACCTTGAATTTGACCTTGGACGAACCTTGAAGCCCCAGCGACCCAAACATCGATTTTTCAAATGGAAACCCCCATTTTTTATTGCAGATTTGGAAAGAGCGCAGAATTTTACGAAAAAATATGTCAAATATCAAGGTCACCATCGGATTCCTCGTCGAAAAATAAGTCGGATATAGGGTCTTTGATTTTTATTATCGCATATTCTGCCATATTTCCATACTTTTGTCGCACCCAGTATACACAATACACATAATATATAATTTTGATCTTCTTTTGCATAATATAGCATTCCATAACCAATTGTTCCTTTAATGTATTTTAATATGCGTTTTAAAGTTTTCATGAATGATTTTTGGCTTTTCCATATAGCGACTTACTAAACCAATTGCATAGCTAATGTCTGGTCTTGTAGCAATTGCTCGATACATCAAACTTCCAATTAGTTCTCGGAATGGAAATTTTACTCGAATCCGAATTTTCAAATTTTGAAAGTATTTGATTTGGATCAGCTGGAACTGACACCGCATTACAATTTTCATAATCAAATTTTTGCAGTATTTTCTTGACATAGGCGGTTTCGTGTATGAATATAGAGCCATCAATCTCAAAATCAAGAAAACAACCTATTTTCATTTGCTTAATTTCAAAATGTTTTTGTAAATGTTCTAATACTGAATTTACAGTAGACTCATCATCACCACAAACGATTCCTTCATCGACATATAAAGCCAATAAGAGTAATTTTCCGTTCTCATTACTGTAGAACACACAAGGATCCGATTCACTAGTTTTGAAACCAAAAAAAACTTACAAATGTTTTAAATTTTTAATTCCAGCATCTAGAAGCTTGTTTCAATCCATACAAACTCTTCTGTAATCTACAAACTCGTCCACTCTGGTCATCAAAACCAACTTAAAAGCCGTTTTCACATCGAATTGCTTTATAAGCATCTTCTTCTTTGCAGAAATAGCATGAATCGCTCTCAATGACGTGAAACGAACCACTGGACTGAATGTTTCTAGATAGTCTATTCCGTATCCTTGATGGAATCCACGACAAACCAATCTTGCTTTGAAACATTGAATCGAGCCGTCGGTATCAGTTTTCACTTTAAAAATCCATTTCTTATCAATTACCTTTTGTCCACATGGTTTTTCAACTAAACTCCAGGTCTGATTTTCCATAAGCGAATTGATTTCTTCATCCATCGCTTTGAGATATTGTTTACGTTCTATTGAATTGACATCTTCTTCATAGGACTTCGGTTCATTAGTGATCGTCAGTAAAGCCTTCGCCATCGAAGTGTGTTCTTGTCGCTTCCGTAAACGTGTATTTAAAATATTGCTTTCTTCTATGTGTGATCATAAAACTGGTTTACTTGGAATATTCTTTTTAGATTTTTGACTAATTTTAGGTGTTTAATTTTTTTGATTTTGACGAATTTCCGTTGATTGTCTTTCAGGTACATTTATTAAGTCCGGTTGAAAAGTTTCGCTTGATTGGTTGTGTTCTTTTATATCATTATATTCTTTTTGAACAACACATTCTTCACAAACAATAGATTCCTTAACTTTTTCATTTATTACTTTCATAGAAAATGTGTCTTCTTCCAAAAACTTTACATCGCGGACAGTTGAAATAATGTTATTTTCATCAATAACACGGATTCCTTTTTGAAACTCGTCGTACCCAAAAAATAAGCATTTTCTGGATTTTGGATCCAGTTTTTTTCTTTTTTGTTTCGGAATATGACGATAAACCTCCGAACCAAAAACCTGAAAATGTTTGAATTGACTTGGTTTCCCGTACCAAAGTTCGAATAGTGTCCTGGGGCCCTACTCTGTATTTCGTTCGAATCGTAAGTCTATTCGAAAGTGATTTTCGATCCGATTATGAATTCGTACTCTGTATTTCGTTTTAGAATCGAAAAAAAGTACTTGTTAATATTTTCATTAACGGAATAGATTTGCGAAGCCTTGAAACATTTCTCAAGATATCTGTCAAATCAAGCAAAAAAAATAATATCAAAGCAAATTACAAACAAGTAAAAATATAAATAAATGAAATAAAAAAAACGTTTGCCGTTCCGAAAGTGGCTGATTCGAATCCGCTTTAGAAATAAAGAGTACAAAATATTCGTTTTCGGAAATTTTTGCTTTCGAAACGAATTACAGAGTAGGGCCCCTGCCTTTAAGATTGCTTGTTCCCGTCCTGAATTACTTATGCACAAAGTTTAGGAGTAAGATCCTTCGTATAAATCATCGACCGAGCTGATTCCATTATTGCCCGATTCTCTCGTTCAATACACCCATTTTGTTCTGGGGTGTAAGCAACTGAATGACAATGACGAATACCATTTTTTTTCTAACAATTTCTTAAAATTGTGGTTTACAAATTCAAGACCATTATGCGTTTGAAAGATTTCTATACGATGTCCACATTGCTTTTCGGAAATTTTTAAAACGCTTCGAATTTGTTTTTCAAAAAATACACAAAACGAAATTTTGAAAACTCATCTTTGAAAAGCAAAAAATATCTGGATCCCCCAAATGAATCTCCTTCTTGCAAAGACCAGACGTTCATGCTCATGAGTCTTTTTTCATAGTTAACATCGAATTTTCGGAAATTGGTTCAATTACTTTAAAAAGCATTTGAAACATGCTTCCTTTTCGTGCTCCCACTGCAACAACATTTTCGCCATCCAATAGCTTGAAACAATTCTTATCCGAAAAGCAAATTAATAATCGTCTGTTCGCTCTTCCAGAAGATGTTTCGCTGAATCATTGTTATGTTCATAAATCGAATGTAACTTCTTACATCTTCTTCACATATTTTTTGAAGTGGAATAGTTACATAAATGAATCAGAATTTTGCCCACACGAATTCACAATTAGTTTCTGTGCCATAGCGACTTTTTTATACCATTGGGGCTTTCAAGAATCGTATCCGGATAGATTGTTGTTGTTTACGTGTTGAACTTTTAGCAGAGTCACACACCCCTTTCAACTAAAAACCTATCCAAAGATATCCGAGTATTTTTGGTATACCTTTCTATTCAAGTGATCAGCTCATAGAAAATTTATTTTTATTTCTTTTCATATTGATTTTTTGTTTTGGTGTGCATTTATTTTAGCATAAGCCTTTTAAAACGTATGGGAAATCGAAAAAAATAAGTTATAATCGTCTAGCAATGATATTTTGAATGTTTTTCTGTTTTCAAAAGTCAAATTTTAGTATTTCAGAGCTGTTGTTTGCAGCAATCTGGAAAAAGATATCTGGATTGTTCAAAAAGGTATCCAAGAAACAGCTATCCGAGATAGGCTATCCGATACAGGTTCTTGAACGACGGAACCTTCACATCATCCATTGTGTTTTCAATTGTTGAAATACTTCCTTCCATCTTGACTTTAGCAATAATATGCTTTGCTCTTTATCTATACCTGCGTCTTCGGTAACTTTCTATTACAGACACAAATTACGTAGTGAGTAAAGCTCCTTCAAATGTTTTATTATTTGAAACACCCAAAATATTGCCAATTTCTTAAAAACCTTTTAAAATTTTCCTGGTCTCATAACCTACTGTAGTTAAATGGTAAAGTTTTAAAGAAAAAAAAAAAAAAAAACAAGAGTTGAATAAATGAATGTGAAAAACAGATTGAATATTTATTTGAATCTAGAAAATGAAACTGATTCATTGAAAATAGACTATTTTGATGAAACATAAAATAAACAAGTTTTCAATAAAACAACAACAAGTATTAATAATATTTAAAATTCAACAGGAAATAAAGTAAGATGCAGAATATGTTCTTGTGTTTATAAATATTCTGGCAATACAAGTACATTGAATGTACATATAAAAAAGAAACACCCAGAGGAGCTCCTGGCAATTACGGAAGAAAGGGTAGTAAATACTAATGTTGACATTGTTGACAGAAGTATCCCTGTCCACAGCCAAAGAGCAAATGATATTGATATTGATCAACCTTCAACAAGCCAAGCTGTGAGAATTTGCCAAAATCAAAAAGACGCAGATAATGCTTTGCTTGATTTAGTAGTTCTAGATTTTGAATCGCTTCAAATTGTTGAAAATGAAGGGTTTAGAAAGTATTCTAATGTGCTCAACCCTGAATACAACCTCCCATCTAAAAAAAAAATGAATGAAATGCTTGAAAAGAACTATGTTTCTGAGTCAAAGTCATTGAAGCAGAAACTTAAAGACGTCGACCATATAGCTTTGACATCGGACATTTGGACGTTAGATAGCGATTGCTTTATAAGTATAACGGCTCACTACATAGAAGAAACGCTGATGAAAGCGTCCGTTCTTTCAACCACCGAGCTCCAGAAAAATTATACTTCGGAAAACATAGCAAATGCAATCCCAAAAATATTGGACGAATGGGAAATTGGTCAAAAAATTGTAGCTATTGTCACAGACAAAGCCGCGACAGTGAAAGAGGCAGTGAGTGATTTTTTGATTAAAAGCAATCTTTTCTGCGTGGGCCACACATTAAACCTCACAGTTGAAGACTGCATTGAAAAGGTCGATGTAGTACACAAGTGTAGAGGCATTGTATCCCATTTTCGGCATAATGTAAAATCGTCAAATGCACTGATTGATATGCAGAAAAAATTTAATGTCGAAACTTTAAAATTAGTGCAACACGTTACGACAAGGTGGACTAGCACTTTCTTTATGATTGAGCGCATGTTAAAAGTAAAAGTGGCTCTTGCGGCTACAGTGTCACTTTTGGCAGCCTCTTTGCCTCATCTGAAGTCTAACGAATGGGGTTTGATGGAGGAGATAATCATGATTTTACAACCGATTGTAAAAACTACAACTATTTTGTCAGAAGAGTCGCATCCTTCATTATCATGTGTTATTCCCTTAGTAGTTGGACTCCACAATGCAGTTGAAAAAAAACGATTAACTACTGAGTGGTCTAAACGCTTACAAAGACATCTGCTTACGGGCATTGCAAAGCGTCTAGGTATATATGAATTGGACAGAACGGCAGCCAAGGCTACGTTTTTAGATCCACGGTTCAAAAAAAATGGGTTTGGAATGGAAGTTCATGCTGCTAATGCTCAAAGTTGGATTATAGAAGAGCTAAAAGATTTCTTAATGAATAGTTCAACTTCAAGTCCTGAATGTACAGCAAGCAGCTCAAATGCAGGTTTGTGACTTTTTTTTGTCAAATAAATTTAAAATGATTTTCATTTACCTATCTAGAACAAACAAATTCCAATTCCGACACTGACAACGAAGATGATGAAATCTGGGGTGTTATTGACAGAAAAATTTGTGAAGCAAAAACCAAAATTACTCCTATTTCATTAGCAGCTGGTATGGTGAGTTTCTTTTTTTATTAAGTAGTTTTAGTAACTTATGTTTTTATTGTTTGTTCGCCATAAATATGTTTGATGTGAGTACTCTTTCTTGATTCCAATTTTTTAAATCGGGTTCCAAAAACAATATAGAGAAATATGTAAACTATCTGGGATTCCTAAGTTTTTTGAAAGCCTTGTCAAAAAAAAACTTGATTTCCTAGTGAAGGAACATAAGTGGTTCTCAACATGGGTTCATCTCGGGAAGATCAACAATCACCAATTTAACATGTTTCTCTTCTTTCGTTGTTGAAAGTAGTGATCAAGTGGATGTTATTTATACCGATTTTAGCAAAGCGCGTTTGATTCGGTTTGTCACAAAATACTGCTTCAAAAATTGGAATCATTTGGTTTCCACTCAAGCCTCCTTCAATGGATCTGTTCCTTCCTCATAAAAAGGGTTCCAAAAAACAAAATTGACGAATTCACCTCAAGGCAGATAAATTGTACCTCGTACGTCGTGTATTTATCGATTATATTGTTAACTGTGTACGCAGACGATCTGAAACTTTTTCTGAAAGTAACCTCTATTAGCGAATGCCAAAAACTCCAATTGGATCTTGATAATCTATCTCGCTGGTGTGTGTTAAACCGCTTGAATCTTAACGCCAAAAAATGTTTTGTGCTTTCTCTCTCAAGAAAGAATCATACGCAAGAGTTTTCATATTATCTTGAATGAAACCTCTTCAGAGAACTGAAAAATTTAAGGATTTAGACGTACTTTTTGGTGATTTGGATTCTATTTTACACCACATATAGAAGCTGTTGTATCAAAGGCTAACTCAATGTTTGGATTTATCAAAAGAAACTCCACAGACTTTACTAACTCCTACACCCTTGTGTCTCTTTATACCTCACTAGTAAGACCCAACCTAGAGTATGCAGACATCGATCGTCTGGAACCCTCACCAACAATGTTTTTCCGATCGAATTCAGAAAGTTCAGAATAGGTTAACGAAGTATGCATATTACAAAATGCGATGGTGCTTTCATTCAAATTCCACAGCTAGGCATAGTCTTCTAGTTTTGCAGTCGCTCAAATCACGTTGAACTAGTCCTTTATTTGTATTTATGCTCCAGAGAGGCCGTTGAAGGATAGAAATCTTCTTTTTGAATCAAGGCACAGAACTAATTATGGCATGAGTGAACCAATTTCAAGATCAGTTAGAGAGTTTAATGAAATTTGTGGTCATATTGATTTAGCCTTCTCCAGAGATAAATTTTGAGATGAATTGCATTACTTACATTTAAGAAATTGAAACCTATTTTGTTATAATGTGTAATCTGTTGAGCTTATTGCTGGTGAAATAAATAAATAAAATAATTTGACCTATAAATGAAGAGAAACAATATCTTTATTTTTATTTATATACAATAGGTCAACTTCTTCCCCTTCTTCTTTTTTTTCCGGGATTACGAGCATCGTGACTTAACATTAGTGATCCGCTCGTGCGGTACGCCGCTTCATTAGGTGAAGGATTTTTGAAATGTTAGCCACAATACCTTAATGAAAACTCTTCCGCTGAATATGGTTCACTCTAATTTGTTTTCTTTCGATTAATCAAAACTTATTAACTAGACAAATCCATCACAAACATTTTACTTATCACTTCTTTTTAATTCTTTTTAATTTTAACAGCTGTCACTATTAAAAATAATCGTTCTGTGTCGGTGTTTGAGTGGGGTAATGGTAGTGCATATCGACCTACTAGACTTAATTGGAAAACAATAGATTTCCTTCAAAATCTATCATTGCCGTGATTTCTTGCCAAAATTGTTCGACTGGCAGCGGCTGAAGCCTTTCTTTTTCGTAAACAGCCATGGAAACAGGAAGTTCTCTCAAATCAGATGCCAGTTTTTCCTCATAACAATTTGGAACTTTTACAAAAAAACAATGAAGTTTGCTTACAATATATTCTCTTCGAAGCATTCAAAGTAATTTGTGAAGAGAGAAAGCCAAAGCCTTAATTTCATTATTTTGAATTGAAAACCTCTTTAAAATTTCATAAATAGCTCGTATGTAAAAAACTAATTTCCAGATTCCAGCGAACAAAACAAACAGTAATGATTTTTCAAGCCTTTGCATGATCTCTCTTTGTGTAAGTATATGAGATGTTTGTTTACGCACTCCTATTTGTAAATCAGCTGTCTTTGTTTGGTATAGTTAGTATAAGATTCTGTTTTTCTCCATACTTTGAGTAGATCCCCCTTTTCCTCTTTTACCAAATTTTCGACCACAATTCCCCACAAAAAGGGGAATTCCCCTCAATCTGGCAACATTATCGAATTCACCTTAACCGAATACCTACACATACACATGGCTCTAGTCATATAACTCGGGTTGAAACATGTGCAAGTGTGTTGCTTTCATTTTAAGTATTGTCGCGTTTTTTATGACTGTTATTACAGCTATTAATTTTTGTGATTTGTGATATTCAGTCATTGACTTTGCTTTTAATATTACAGGTTTTGATTTTCGTGATTCGATATTCAGTTTTCAGTGATTTTAATTTAAATAAAAATTTAAAAACAATGCTTGCCCCAAGGAAAAGATCTCTTGCGTGGAAATTTTTTAGTAAAGAAGGAGAAGGTATTGTAATGAAATGGTTATTAAAAAGTTTTAATGAAAAAAGACAAGTGATGAATAAATGAATGTGGAAAAACAGTTTAAATATTTATTTGATTCTAGAAAATGAAACTGATTCATTGACAATAGACTATTTTGATGAAAAATAAAATAAACAAGTTTTCAATAAAACAACAAGTAATATATTTAAAATTCAACACTCCCGCTTTCTATTGAAAACTTCAATTATCTTTCGAATATAAAGAAAACATTTTTTGGTAATGCCAAAATAAAATAGGCTCCTTCAAATTTTTCTCGAATGAAATGGTGTCTTACATCAATATGTTTATGACTTATTTTTCGACGAGAAATCTGATGGTGACCTTGAATTTGACCTTGGACGAACCTTGAAGCCCCAGCGACCCAAACATCGATTTTTCAAATGGAAACCCCCATTTGGAAAGAGCGCAGAATTTTACGAAAATATATGTCAAATATCAAGGTCACCATCGGATTCCTCGTCGAAAAATAAGTCGGATATAGGGTCTTTGATTTTTATTATCGCATATTCTGCCATATTTCCAGGGTTTTCCATACTTTTGTCGCACCCAGTATACACAATACACATAATATATAATTTTGATCTTCTTTTGCATAATATAGCATTCCATAACCAATTGTTCCTTTAATGTATTTTAATATGCGTTTTAAATGCGTTTTCATGAATGATTTTTGGCTTTTCCATATAGCGACTTACTAAACTAATTGCATAGCTAATGTCTGGTCTTGTAGCAATTGCTCGATACATCAAACTTCCAATTAGTTCTCGGAATGGAAATTTTACTCGAATCCGAATTTTCAAATTTTGAAAGTATTTGATTTGGATCAGCTGGAACTGACACCGCATTACAATTTTCATAATCAAATTTTTGCAGTATTTTCTTGACATAGGCGGTTTCGTGTATGAATATAGAGCCATCAATCTCAAAATCAAGAAAACAACCTATTTTCATTTGCTTAATTTCAAAATGTTTTTGTAAATGTTCTAATACTGAATTTACAGTAGACTCATCATCACCACAAACGATTCCATCATCGACATATAAAGCCAATAAGAGTAATTTTCCGTTCTCATTACTGTAGAACACACAAGGATCCGATTCACTAGTTTTGAAACCAAAAAAAAAAACAAATATTTTAAATGTTTGATTCCAGCATCTAGAAGCTTGTTTCAATCAATTCAATGGTCATAAAAACCAACTGGTTGGTGCATATAAACAACTTAAAAGCCGTTTTCACATCGAATTGCTTTATATGTATCTTCTTCTTTGCAGAAATAGCAAGAATCGCTCTCAATGACGTGAAACGAACCACTGGGCTGAATGTTTCTAGATAGTCTATTCCGTATTCTTGATGGAATCCACGACAAACCAATCTTGCTTTGAAACATTGAATCGAGCCGTCGGTATCAGTTTTCACTTTAAAAATCCATTTGTTATCAATTACCTTTTGTCCACATGGTTTTTCAACTAAACTCCAGGTCTGATTGATTTCTTCATCCATCGCTTTGAGATATTGTTTACGTTCTATTGAATTGACATCTTCTTCATAGGACTTCGGTTCATTAGTGATCGTCAGTAAAGCTTTCGCCATCGAAGTGTGTTCTTGTCGCTTTCGTAAACGTGTATTTAAAATATTGCTTTCTTCTATGTGTGATTATAAAACTGGTTTACTTGGAATAATCTTTTCAGATTTTTGAATAATTTTAGGTGTTCGTGGTACCCGTGGTGTGATGGATAGCATGTCCGCATGTTAATCCAGAGGTTCGAGTTCGAATCCCAGCAGAGGCAAAAATGTTTTTTTCCACGGGTATCGCTTTCGCGAGGAATTAGCAAGTCTTCCGTTAGTATTCATTGCCATGAAAAGCGCTTTCTCGATTAGCCGTTCGGAACCGGCAGAAAATTGTAGGTCCCTTCCATTTCCTCACAAGGCATGGTTGTGAGAAATGCGCTAGGCCCAGGGGCTCCTCGCTCTGTTGCGCCACCCTATTTTTTTTTTTAGGTGTTTGATTTTTTTGATTTTGACGAATTTCCGTTGATTGTCTTTCAGGTAGATTTATTAAGTCCGGTTGAAAAGTTTCGCTTGATTGGTTCTCTTCTTGTATATCATTATATTCTTTTTGAACAACACATTCTTCACAAACAATAGATTCCTTAACTTTTTCATTTATTACTTTCATAGAAAATGTGTCTTCTGCCAAAAACTTTACATCGCGGACAGTTGAAATAATGTTATTTTCATCAATAACACGGATTCCTTTTTGAAACTCGTCGTACCCAAAAAATAAGCATTTTCTGGATTTTGGATCCAGTTTTTTTCTTTTTTGTTTCGGAATATGACAATAAACCTCCGAACCAAAAACCTGAAAATGTTTGAATTGACTTGGTTTCCCGTACCAAAGTTCGAATAGTGTCCTGGGGCCCTACTCTGTATTTCGTTTCGAATCGTAAGTCTATTCGAAAGTGATTTTCGATCCGATTATGAATTCGTACTCTGTATTTCGTTTTAGAATCGAAAAAAAGTACTTGTTAATATTTTCATTAACGGAATAGATTTGCGAAGCCTTGAAACATTTCTCAAGATATCTGTCAAATCAAGCAAAAAAATAATATCAAAGCAAATTACAAACAAGTAAAAATATAAATAAATGAAATAAAAAAAACGTTTTCGGATTTGCCGTTCCGAAAGTGGCTGATTCGAATCCGCTTTAGAAATAAAGAGTACAAAATATTCTTTTTCCGAAATTTATGCTTTCGAAACGAATTACAGAGTAGGGCCCCTGCCTTTAAGATTGCTTGTTCCCGTCCTGAATTGCTTATGCATAAAGTTTAGGAGTAAGATCCTTCGTATAAATCATCGACCGACCTGATTCCATTATTGCCCGATTCTCTCGTTCAATACACCCATTTTGTTCTGGGGTGTAAGCAACTGAATGACAATGACGAATACCATTTTTTTTCTAACAATTTCTTAAAATTGTGGTTTACAAATTCAAGACCATTATCCGTTTGTAAGATTTTTATACGATGTCCACATTGCTTTCCGGAAATTTTTAAAACAACTTCAAATTTTTTCAACGCTTCGAATTTGTTTTTCAAAAAATACACAAAACGAAATTTTGAAAACTCATCTTTGAAAAGCAAAAAATACCTGGATCCCCCAAATGAATCTTCTTCTTGCAAAGACCAGACGTTCATGCTCATGAGTCTTTTTTCATAGTTAACATCGAATTTTCGGAAATTGGTTCAATTACTTTAAAAAGCATTTGAAACATGCTTCCTTTTCGTGCTCCCACTGCAACAACATTTTCGCCATCCAATAGATTGAAACAATTCTTATCCGAAAAGCTTGTATGGCCATGATCACCTGAATCTACATAAGTACCAAGCATCACAGGATTTCAAGTGTTCAATTATATTGCTGAAGAAAAATTTGTCGCCATCTTTAGGTTCCTTTACCCTACAATCTCGTTTCCAGTGTCCAGATAAACCACACCAGGTCGCTTCGTCCTGTCCATCTTTTGAAAATTTGATTTTCTTTTTGCCCGAGTGCTCCGCTTTGCAAACAAAGCTTCATTTGCCCGACCCTCGCTTAAACACATATTGTCAACTCCAAGTCGACTTTTTTCAACTATAAGGCTGTTCGTCAAATTAATAATCGTCTGTTCGCTCTTCCAGAAGATGTTTCGCTGAATCATTGTTATGTTCATAAATCGAATGTAACTTCTTACATCTTCTTCACATATTTTTTGAAGTGGAATAGTTACATAAATGAATCAGAATTTGCCCACACGAATTCACAATTAGTTTCTGTGCCATAGCGACTTTTTTATACCATTGGGGCTTT
This sequence comes from Melanostoma mellinum, assembly GCA_914767635.1. Lineage (NCBI taxonomy): Eukaryota > Metazoa > Arthropoda > Insecta > Diptera > Syrphidae > Melanostoma > Melanostoma mellinum. The sequence continues at coordinate 56,757,778 of OU612059.1, read as the reverse complement.
CAAGAATCGTATCCGGATAGATTGTTGTTGTTTACGTGTTAAACTTTTAGCAGAGTCACACACCCCTTTCAACTAAAAAGCTATCCAAAGATATCCGAGTATTTTTGGTATACCTTTCTATTCAAGTGATCAGCTCATAGAAAATTTATTTTTATTTCTTTTCATATTGATTTTTTGTTTTGGTGTGCATTTATTTTAGCATAAGCCTTTTAAAACGTATGGGAAATCGAAAAAAATAAGTTATAATCGTCTAGCAATGATATTTTGAATGTTTTTCTGTTTTCAAAAGTCAAATTTTAGTATTTCAGAGCTGTTGTCTGCAGCAATCTGGAAAAAGATATCTGGATTGTTCAAAAAGGTATCCAAGAAACAGCTATCCGAGATAGGCTATCCGATACAGGTTCTTGAACGACGGAACCTCCACATCATCCATTGTGAAGGGTTTGTAGATTTTTCAAATACTTCCTTCCATCTTGACTTTAGCAATAATATGCTTTGCTCTTTATCTATACCTGCGTCTTCGGTAACTTTCTATTAGAGACACAAATTACGTAGTGAGTAAAAGCTCCTTCAAATGTTTTATTATTTGAAACACCCAAAATATTGCGTTTAATCTTAAAAACCTTTTAAAATTTGCCTGGTCTCATAACCTACTGTAGTTAAATGGTAAAGTTTAAAAAAAAAAAAAAAACAAGAGTTGAATAAATGAATGTGAAAAACAGATTGAATATTTATTTGAATCTAGAAAATGAAACTGATTCATTGAAAATAGACTATTTTGATGAAACATAAAATAAACAAGTTTTCAATAAAACAACAACAAGTAATAATAATATTTAAAATTCAACAGGAAATAAAGTAAGATGCAGAATATGTTCTTGTGTTTATAAATATTCTGGCAATACAAGTACATTGAATGTACATATAAAAAAGAAACACCCAGAGGAGCTCCTGGCAATTACGGAAGAAAGGGTAGTAAATACTAATGTTGACATTGTTGACAGAAGTATCCCTGTCCACAGCCAAAGAGCAAATGATATTGATATTGATCAACCTTCAACAAGCCAAGCTGTGAGAATTTGCCAAAATCAAAAAGACGCAGATAATGCTTTGCTTGATTTAGTAGTTCTAGATTTTGAATCGCTTCAAATTGTTGAAAATGAAGGGTTTAGAAAGTATTCTAATGTGCTCAACCCTGAATACAACATTCCATCTAAAAAAAAAATGAATGAAATGCTTGAAAAGAACTATGTTTCTGAGTCAAAGTCTTTGAAGCAGAAACTTAAAGACGTCGACCATATAGCTTTGACATCGGACATTTGGACGTTAGATAGCGATTGCTTTATAAGTATAACGGCTCACTACATAGAAGAAACGCTGATGAAAGCGTCCGTTCTTTCAACCACCGAGCTCCAGAAAAATTATACTTCGGAAAACATAGCAAATGCAATCCAAAAAATATTGGACGAATGGGAAATTGGTCAAAAAATTGTAGCTATTGTCACAGACAAAGCCGCGACAGTGAAAGAGGCAGTGAGTGATTTTTTGATTAAAAGCAATCTTTTCTGTGTGGGCCACACATTAAACCTCACAGTTGAAGACTGCATTGAAAAGGTCGAAACGCTTACAAAGACATCTGCTTACGGGCATTGAAAAACGTCTAGGTATATATGAATTGGACAGAACGGCAGCCAAGGCTACGTTTTTAGATCCACGGTTCAAAAAAAATGGGTTTGGAATCGAAGTTCATGCTGCTAATGCTCAAAGTTGGATTATAGAAGAGCTAAAAGATTTCTTAATGAATAGTTCAACTTCAAGTCCTGAATGTACAGCAAGCAGCTCAAATGCAGGTTTGTGACTTTTTTTTGTCAAATAAATTTAAAATGATTTTCATTTACCTATCTAGAACAAACAAATTCCAATTCCGACACTGACAACGAAGATGATGAAATCTGGGGTGTTATTGACAGAAAAATTTGTGAAGCAAAAACCAAAATTACTCCTATTTCATTAGCAGCTGGTATGGTGAGTTTCTTTTTTTATTAAGTAGTTTTAGTAACTTATGTTTTTATTGTTTGTTCGCCATAAATATGTTTGATGTGAGTACTCTTTCTTGATTCCAATTTTTTAAATCGGGTTCCAAAAACAATATAGAGAAATATGTAAACTATCTGGGATTCCTAAGTTTTTTGAAAGCCTTGTCAAAAAAAAACTAGTCAAGGAACATAAGTGGTTCTCAACATGGGTTCATCTCGGGAAGATCAACAATCACCAATTTAACATGTTTCTCTTCTTTCGTTGTTGAAAGTAGTGATCAAGTGGATGTTATTTATACCGATTTTAGCAAAGCGCGTTTGATTCGGTTTGTCACAAAATACTGCTTCAAAAATTGGAATCATTTGGTTTCCACTCAAGCCTCCTTCAATGGATCTGTTCCTTCCTCATAAAAAGGGTTCCAAAAAACAAAATTGACGAATTCACCTCAAGGCAGATAAATTGTACCTCGTACGTCGTGTATTTATCGATTATATTGTTAACTGTGTACGCAGACGATCTGAAACTTTTTCTGAAAGTAACCTCTATTAGCGAATGCCAAAAACTCCAATTGGATCTTGATAATCTATCTCGCTGGTGTGTGTTAAACCGCTTGAATCTTAACGCCAAAAAATGTTTTGTGCTTTCTCTCTCAAGAAAGAATCATACGCAAGAGTTTTCATATTATCTTGAATGAAACCTCTTCAGAGAACTGAAAAATTTAAGGATTTAGACGTACTTTTTGGTGATTTGGATTCTATTTTACACCACATATAGAAGCTGTTGTATCAAAGGCTAACTCAATGTTTGGATTTATCAAAAGAAACTCCACAGACTTTACTAACTCCTACACCCTTGTGTCTCTTTATACCTCACTAGTAAGACCCAACCTAGAGTATGCAGACATCGATCGTCTGGAACCCTCACCAACAATGTTTTTCCGATCGAATTCAGAAAGTTCAGAATAGGTTAACGAAGTATGCATATTACAAAATGCGATGGTGCTTTCATTCAAATTCCACAGCTAGGCATAGTCTTCTAGTTTTGCAGTCGCTCAAATCACGTTGAACTAGTCCTTTATTTGTATTTATGCTCCAGAGAGGCCGTTGAAGGATAGAAATCTTCTTTTCAATCAAGGCACAGAACTAATTATGGCATGAGTGAACCAATTTCAAGATCAGTTAGAGAGTTTAATGAAATTTGTGGTCATATTGATTTAGCCTTCTCCAGAGATAAATTTTGAGATGAATTGCATTACTTACTTTTAAGAAATTGAAACCTATTTTGTTATAATGTGTAATCTGTTGAGCTTATTGCTCGTAGGTGAAATAAATAAATAAAATAATTTGATGAAGAGAAACAATATCTTTATTTTTATTTATATACAATAGGTCAACTTCTTCCCCTTCTTCTTTTTTTCCGGGATTACGAGCATCGTGATCTCTACGAGATAACAGCTCTTTGACTGCTTAACATTAGTGATCCGCTCACGCCGCTCCATTAGGTGAAGGATTTTTTAAATGTTAGCCACAATACCTTAATGAAAACTCTTCCGCTGAATATGGTTCACTCTAATTTGTTTTCTTTCGATTAATCAAAACTTATTAACTAGACAAATCCATCACAAACATTTTACTTATCACTTCTTTTTAATTCTTTTTAATTTTAACAGCTGTCACTATTAAAAATAATCGTTCTGTGTCGGTGTTTGAGTGGGGTAATGGTAGTGCATATCGACCTACTAGACTTAATTGGAAAACAATAGATTTCCTTCAAAATCTATCATTGCCGTGATTTCTTGCCAAAATTGTTCGACTGGCAGCGGCTGAAGCCTTTCTTTTTCGTAAACAGCCATGGAAACAGGAAGTTCTCTCAAATCAGATGCCAGTTTTTCCTCATAACAATTTGGAACTTTTACAAAAAAACAATGAAGTTTGCTTACAATATATTCTCTTCGAAGCATTCGAAGTAATTTGTGAAGAGAGAAAGCCAAAGCCTTTATTTCATTATTTTGAATTGAAAACCTCTTTAAAATTTCATAAATAGCTCGTATGTAAAAAAACTAATTTCCAGATTCCAGCGAACAAAACAAACAGTAATGATTTTTCAAGCCTTTGCATGATCTCTCTTTGTGTAAGTATATGAGATGCTTGTTTACGCACTCCTATTTGTAAATCAGCTGTCTTTGTTTGGTATAGTTAGTATAAGATTCTGTTTTTTTCCATACTTTGAGTAGATCCCCCTTTTCCTCTTTTACCAAATTTTCGACCACAATTCCCCACAAAAAGGGGAATTCCCCTCAATCTGGCAACATTATCGAATTCACCTTAACCGAATACCTACACATACACATGGCTCTAGTCATATAACTCGGGTTGAAACATGTGCAAGTGTGTTGCTTTCATTTTAAGTATTGTCGCGTTTTTTATGACTGTTATTACAGCTATTAATTTTTGTGATTTGTGATATTCAGTCATTGACTTTGCTTTTAATATTACAGGTTTTGATTTTCGTGATTCGATATTCAGTTTTCAGTGATTTTAATTTAAATAAAAATTTAAAAACAATGCTTGCCCCAAGGAAAAGATCTCTTGCGTGGAAATTTTTTAGTAAAGAAGGAGAAGGTATTGTAATGAAATGGTTATTAAAAAGTTTTAATGAAAAAAGACAAGTGATGAATAAATGAATGTGGAAAAACAGTTTAAATATTTATTTGATTCTAGAAAATGAAACTGATTCATTGACAATAGACTATTTTGATGAAAAATAAAATAAACAAGTTTTCAATAAAACAACAAGTAATATATTTAAAATTCAACACTCCCGCTTTCTATTGAAAACTTCAATTATCTTTCGAATATAAAGAAAACATTTTTTGGTAATGCCAAAATAAAATAGGCTCCTTCAAATTTTTCTCGAATGAAATGGTGTCTTACATCAATATGTTTATGACTTATTTTTCGACGAGGAATCCGATGGTGACCTTGAATTTGACCTTGGACGAACCTTGAAGCCCCAGCGACCCAAACATCGATTTTTCAAATGGAAACCCCCATTTTTTATTGCAGATTTGGAAAGAGCGCAGAATTTTACGAAAAAATATGTCAAATATCAAGGTCACCATCGGATTCCTCGTCGAAAAATAAGTCGGATATAGGGTCTTTGATTTTTATTATCGCATATTCTGCCATATTTCCATACTTTTGTCGCACCCAGTATACACAATACACATAATATATAATTTTGATCTTCTTTTGCATAATATAGCAAATTAAATAGACACAACAGTTTTTCTTTTTAAAATATAAAAATTTACTTTATTTCACTATTGGCTATTTGGGTTTGGGGGTTGAAATCGGACTGCCGAGTCCTGTCCTCTGCTCGCATTTTGTCGGCTCGGGATGCTGGTGGTTGTCCTTGTGTGTGACTTTGTCTATTTCGGTTCCTGTTAAATCATTGCTGTTTACGACCATCTGTTTGTCGTAAACTAGAGAACCCTTGATGGGTGTTCTCGGTATTTTTGGTGGCGTGGGATCGCCATGTGTTATTTGGTGTTTCCTGGATTTTCGTGGCGTGGGATCGCCATGTGTTAACTCTCCCCTTAGTCGGAAGAAGATTGTCCCAATCTTTCGCTTAACATCTCCTGTACCTTTGATTTTGAGGTTTCCACGAATTCTTCCATTTCTATTGTGTCTTGCTCGATCTTGTTTGGGCAAGTGACCTGTTCGATCTTGCTTGTACGATTAACTTGGATTATTTTGATTATTTTGTAAGCAGAGTAAATCAATATTACAAGGAACAACTTAATACATATTCCCCACAATACGGGATGTTCTTTAAGATCTGATATAAATGGTTCTATATGATCAAGATTTGTAGACATAAGTTTCTCGTCTCGTGAAGCAATGTATTCTAGAATTTTGACTTGAGTTGGCTTGCTTAACTTAATATGTTCAAGTATTTGGTTCTCTGAGTTCAAATAAATTTTTCCATTAATAGAGACATTCCTTTCAAATTGGATCAAATAGATTCCTGATAATTCTATTTCATTTACAATGTGGTTTCCTGTTAAAACAATGTTTCCTTCATTAATTATTTCTATTGGCTGATTTCGTTCTTTGATTTTGGTACAGTTTGCTTTGTATTTATTTAAAAGGTTTTTAACAAACCAACTAGTTTCTTTATCGATTTTACAATAGTGGTGGTTGAGTTCTTTTTTGCATTCTGATTTATAAAATTTTTTCTTATACTTAACTATTTCTCTTAATATTATAATTTTCCCACCATTTACATTATTACTTCTGGTCAGATAGTGATTACCTAACCCTTTTACTTTGGGGTATTTGATAAATACAATGATAATATTATTTTTTTGAACAATTTTAAAAGTGGAAGCATCAAGTACATCAATTATGGATGTATTCACTTTTTCTTTTCCATAATGATTTTTATTTCACTTAAATCTAACAATAGAGTATTGAGTATATTTGATTTACTTAAATTAATAGTATTTATTATTTCTCTAAGTTCTATAATTATATATTTTAATTTCTAATATTATCTTTATGAATCTTTCGGTTATTTGAATCTATAACTATATTCCCTATGTCTTCCTTAACTTTCTTTTTTTGGAATAAAGGTTTATTCTTACTTCTTCTCTGTCCATTGTTTACAAAAATTGTTTCGCCAACTTTATATGTTTTATTTTTCCTATTTTTATTGCAATATCCTAACGTTTTTTGTTGGTGTGTTTGTAGTCTCTTTTTTGTGTCCCTATCATTTATATAATTGTGAAATATGTCTGTTGGTCGTTTGTCTGTTACCGTGTGAATAGTTTCGTTGTATTTCTTTGTAGCTAGAGTCATTATATCCTTGATATCTGTTATATGTGTAGTCTCTTTAACTATTCTTATGAGTTCTGTTAACGTGGAGTGAATTCTTTCTATTGTTCCATTGCTCTTTGAGTGAGCTGGTGGTGTTGTTCTATGGGTAATGTTTAGAAGGTTGTATGCACATCGTGCAGAAGGTGAGCAAAATGCTGCCTCGTTGTCGGTTATCAAAGTTTTGACATTACCGAAAACCGGTAGTAGTTCGATCATTCTCTCTTTTGCTTGGGTTTTTGAACTGACTTGGGTTGTGATTAAGTATTTTGAGAATGGGTCTGTCATTGTTAAAAATGTTGCATTTTCACAGTAATATATATCTGCGTGGATGCGTTCTCCCCCTTCTTCTGGAATTGGAGTCTCTCCGATTGGTTGCTTATTAGGGTGTCTTTCATACTTATTCTTTTTGCAAATTTCACATGCAGCGTTTATTGAAAGAATTTGTTTGAAAGCGTTTGGCCAGTAGTATTTGTTAATAACCTGCTTGTACACTTCTTTAGCTTGCCTATGAGCTCGATTGTGTTCGGCAGTAGCAATTCCTAATTGTTCTTCTTTGTCTGTAATATCTTCGACTATTTGGTTGCACAACAAAAATTTTACTGTAGGAAATTCTTCTAAAAGTTTATTTTTAACTTTGAAAAATAACTCCTCGGTACTGTAGATTCCTACGGTAAGGCCTGCTTTTATTATACCCTTAATTCTATCTAGAATACCTAAGTCTTTGAAAAGCACTGTATGTCTCCAGTAACCTGTGTGGATTTCTTTTGAAATTACATCGTTGTTTAGTGACTCATTTAAAATCAGTTGGGTTCTAAAATTATTAACTCTCTGGTTTACTCTCTTTATTTCGGGAATGGGACTACTCTCTGAACTATGTACAGTTCCTTCTGTTGACTAGTCGTCATTTATCATATTCAGTTCCTGTCTGCTGAGAGCGTCAGCCACGACATTTGCCTTACCTGGTTTATATATGATTTCTGGAGCGTATTCTTCTATGAAGGCGCGCCAGCGTTTTATTTTTGAGTTTGGGTTCTTATCACCAATGGCAAACGTTAATAGTTGGTGATCTGTATATATGCGGATACCACTCACACCGTAAAGATAATTTCGGAGGTTTTTCAATGCCCAAATTATGGCAAGAAGTTCCTTCTCGTTTGTCGCGTAGGTTTCTTCGGTTTTACTTAAAGTTCGACTTATAAAAGTTATTGGTTTATTATTTTGGCTAAGCACTGCACCTATGGCTGAGTTGCTAGCATCCGTAGTAAGCTCGAATACCTCATTAAAATCAGGTTGGTTGAGCGTAACTTGTTCACAGAGTTTGTCTTTCAATGTCTTAAACGCCTTTGTAGCCTCTTTATCGAATTCGATTGCTATCTTTTTGCTATTATTTTGGCCAGTTCTGCCGTTCTCTCCACTAAGATACTTAGTAATGGGTTTGGAAATCATCGCGTAGTTTCTTATGAATTTACGGTAATAGCCTGCTAACCCCAAAAAAGATCGTAGTTGACGTAAAGTCTTCGGTTGAGGGAACTCCTCTATGCATTGTGTTTTCTTTGGGTCCATTTTGATGCAATTAAATGATACGATGTACCCAAGAAATTCTACTTCTTCCATAAAGTATTTTGATTTCTCGCTCGATATTCTCATGTTTGCTGTGCTTAAGGCTTTTGTAATTGTCTCGATATGTTCGAGGTGTTGTGCTTCCGTTTCTGAAAATATAATAACGTCATCGATATAAACGTGGCAAAATTTGCCTATGTGCTCACGGAGGATATCATCCATAGTCCTCTGAAAAATTGAGGGTGCGTTTTTAAGTCCAAATGGCATTCGAAGGAATTCGTATTTACCATTGTTAACGCTAAAAGCTGTTTTCTCCCTATCGCTCTCTTTCATTTTAATCTGATGAAAACCACTCTGTAAATCGAGAGTGGTGAAATATCTAGCTTTGCCTAAGTTAGCTAAGATGACGGACGTTTCTGCCATCGGATATTTTTCAGTTTTAGTAAAAGAATTAAGCTTTTTATAGTCTATGACCAGTCTATGCTTCTTCGTACCGTCGTCACTTAACCCTTTTTTGTCTACAACCCATACAGGAGAGTTATATGCACTTCTGCTAGGTTGTATTATGTTGTTGTTGAGTAGATTCTCGATTTCATTATTAACGAAAGTTGCCACTGATTGTGGGTACGGGTAACCTTTCGTCCAAACCGCTGTGTCGATAGTAGTATTTATGCTACATTGCACACGAGTGTTGTACGGAAGGTAATTTGGATTTTCAGTAAAGACACCCTGGTATTTTTTCAAAATCAGAGTTAATTTTTCTGTTGTAGTAATTTCTTTGTTAATATTTAGGTTATTTATTAAATGATCGTTGAACATTAAGGGTATCGTGCCCTGATCGTATTCTAACGTTGAGTCCCTGATATTAATATTACCTTGAACCTTTCTAAGTAGCTTGATGCCTATAATAGCATCGAAATCCTGAAGTTCGTTAAGCTCGTAGAATTTGTCTTTTACCTCCAAGATATTTATGTCTTGGTAAGAATTGATGATAGTCGTCCCATGGACACTTTTGACCCTCGATGGGGTTTGTAGCACCAAACTTGGGAATAACCCTGGTTTCACATAGTTATGAGTAGCTCCTGTGTCTATCAGAATATTGAATATACGTCCCGACTTAACATCCGTTCTTTTTATGTACGGTAAGTCGTGCCTCACTCTTAAAAAATTACCACTCTCGTTTAAATTATTGATGCGCAGCACTTTGTTTGTAGCTATCTGGTCGCTGTTTGTCCGCGCTCTCTTAAACGGGTTGTTACTAAATGTGTTATTAGACCATTGGGGTATATTATTATTAAAGTTATGATTCGTGGCTTGTCTCGAGGGCACTAGATTCCCACTTGTGGTGTCCATCCTTTCAGGGTAATTGTAATTACTACTGAAATTGCTATGATGGCGATTTTGTTGGAAAGGTCTATTCCGTTGTTGGAATGATTCATTAGAATTAAAAACTCTATTTTGCCGAAAAGGCCTAGTCGCGGGCTGGTTATGAGACTGACTTGTACCCTGTTGTCTAGGTGGGTGTCTGTCATTGACGTGACCAAAATTTCTAACCCTAGCCTGGTTAGATTCTATCTGTTGTGCTCTCGCTAAGGCATTGGGAAGGTCCCCAGGGTTGAGAGAAAATACGATGTTACTCGTGGGTTGATTAAGCCCGGTAACAAACACCCGAAGAGCGTTTTGTCTTGCCCTCTCGGTAAGACATTCTGTTTCGGCCGTTCTTGGACCGTAACTCATTATAGTTTTGTTAATAATGAGCGTTAGAACTTTCGTAACATCGTCATAGAACTCTTGTAGGCTTCTTCTGTCTTGCCTCATATTGCTTAGTTCTGACTCCAGCATATGAACAGGTCTTTTGTCGCTATACGTAAGATCTAAACGACCTATAATCGCGTCTACATTCAATGGTGTTCCGTGACTAGTAAGAACATCATTGGCTTTCCCTATGATTTTATTCCTAACTATGTTATATAACTGAGAAGTATCTTGCTCCTCCTTTGCAAGGCTCGTAAACCTTCATGGCATTTAACAGTGCTGTTCGCCAAGAAACATAATTTTCCCCATCAAATATTGGTAAGCATTTCGCCACTTCTAATCCCTCTCCACCTATTATCGTTGGGTCAATTGTTATGTCTTTATAGGGTTCTATGTTGTCATTTGTCGTTAACGTAGAAAGCTGGCTACTAAGTCTTCCTACCTCCTCGGTTAACTTTTTGTTGGCATCTGCCACTAACCTACTTACTATCATCGAGAGTTCTTCTTGCGTCATTGTCATCTTTTTTGTTTACAATTATTTTCTAAGTCTTAACACAAAAACCTTTCAGATTGCTTCCTATTATTGTTTATCTTAACACTTTGTTTTACAGTTTTCTAACTACAACCACTTCTTATTTTACGATTCAAAAAATTCAATACAACTTAAATTATTCACCAACTTAAAATATATATATGTTAAATTATAAAATTCCTTACTTTCTCGTAGGTTTGAGTCGGTATTTCGGCTTCTGATGCGCCTATTTCCCTGATCCTTTGGGTTCAGATGTCCCCGTTGTTGCTCCAGGTGTTTTAAATTTGAAGTCTTCTTGAGCCGTTCCCCCGGTGTTCAGATTCTAAGTCTGAATTTTCTGGTCCACAAAAATTGCTGACGGATTAATTTTAAATTTTGTCTTCCCTCTTGGAGTGTTCAGATTCTAAGTCTGAGTTTGTTGGTTCACAAAAGTCGCTGAAGAATTAGATTTTAAAATTTTGTTCTTCCCTCTTGGAGTGTTCCTGGTGTTCAGATTCTAAGTCTGAGTTTTTTGGTTCACAAAAGTCGCTGAAGGATTAATTTATAATTTTGTTCTCCTTTTTTGTGTCCCTGCTCGGGCGCCAATTAAATAGACACAACACTTTTTCTTTTTAAAATATAAAAATTTACTTTATTTCACTATTGACTATTTGGGTTTGGGGGTTGAAATCGGACTGCCGAGTCCTGTCCTCTGCTCGCATTTTGTCGGCTTGGGATGCTGGTGGTTGTCCTTGTGTGTGACTTTGTCTATTTCGGTTCCTGTTAAATCATTGCTGTTTACGACCATCTGTTTGTCGTAAACTAGAGAACCCTTGATGGGTGTTCTCGGTATTTTTGGTGGCGTGGGATCGCCATGTGTTATTTGGTGTTTCCTGGATTTTCGTGGCGTGGGATCGCCATGTGTTAACTTAGCATTCCATAACCAATTGTTCCTTTAATGTATTTTAATATGCGTTTTAAAGTTTTCATGAATGATTTTTGGCTTTTCCATATAGCGACTTACTAAACCAATTACATAGCTAATGTCTGGTCTTGTAGCAATTGCTCGATACATCAAACTTCCATTTAGTTCTCGGAATGGAAATTTTACTCGAATCCGAATTTTCAAATTTTGAAAGTATTTGATTTGGATCAGCTGGAACTGACACCGCATTACAATTTTCAAAATCAAATTTTTGCAGTATTTTGTTGACATAGGCGGTTTCGTGCATGAATATGGAGCCATCTCAGGAAGATGATCAATCTCAAAATCAAGAAAACAACCTATTTTCATTTGCTTAATTTCAAAATGTTTTTGTAAATGTTCTAATACTGAATTTACAGTAGACTCATCATCACCACAAACGATTCCTTCATCGACATATAAAGCCAATAAGAGTAATTTTCCGTTCTCATTACTGTAGAACACACAAGGATCCGATTCACTAGTTTTGAAACCAAAAAAAACTTACAAATGTTTTAAATTTTTAATTCCAGCATCTAGAAGCTTGTTTCAATCCATACAAACTCTTCTGTAATCTACAAACTCGTCCACTCTGGTCATCCAAACCAACTGGTTGGTGCATATAAACAACTTAAAAGCCGTTTTCACATCGAATTGCTTTATAAGTATCTTCTTCTTTGCAGAAATAGCATGAATCGCTCTCAATGACGTGAAACGAACCACTGGACTGAATGTTTCTAGATAGTCTATTCCGTATTCTTGATGGAATCCACGACAAACCAATCTTGCTTTGAAACATTGAATCGAGCCGTCGGTATCAGTTTTCACTTTAAAAATCCATTTGTTATCAATTACCTTTTGTCCACATGGTTTTTCAACTAAACTCCAGGTCTGATTTTCCATAAGCGAATTGATTTCTTCATCCATCGCTTTGAGATATTGTTTACGTTCTATTGAATTGACATCTTCTTCATAGGACTTCGGTTCATTAGTGATCGTCAGTAAAGCCTTCGCCATCGAAGTGTGTTCTTGTCGCTTCCGTAAACGTGTATTTAAAATATTGCTTTCTTCTATGTGTGATCATAAAACTGGTTTACTTGGAATATTCTTTTTAGATTTTTGACTAATTTTAGGTGTTTAATTTTTTTGATTTTGACGAATTTCCGTTGATTGTCTTTCAGGTACATTTATTAAGTCCGGTTGAAAAGTTTCGCTTGATTGGTTGTGTTCTTTTATATCATTATATTCTTTTTGAACAACACATTCTTCACAAACAATAGATTCCTTAACTTTTTCATTTATTACTTTCATAGAAAATGTGTCTTCTGCCAAAAACTTTACATCGCGGACAGTTGAAATAATGTTATTTTCATCAATAACACGGATTCCTTTTTGAAACTCGTCGTACCCAAAAAATAAGCATTTTCTGGATTTTGGATCCAGTTTTTTTCTTTTTTGTTTTGGAATATGACGATAAACCTCCGAACCAAAAACCTGAAAATGTTTGAATTGACTTGGTTTCCCGTACCAAAGTTCGAATAGTGTCCTGGGGCCCTACTCTGTATTTCGTTCGAATCGTAAGTCTATTCGAAAGTGATTTTCGATCCGATTATGAATTCGTACTCTGTATTTCGTTTTAGAATCGAAAAAAAGTACTTGTTAATATTTTCATTAACGGAATAGATTTGCGAAGCCTTGAAACATTTCTCAAGATATCTGTCAAATCAAGCAAAAAAAAAAAATAATATCAAAGCAAATTACAAACAAGTTAAAATATAAATAAATGAAATAAAAAAAACGTTTTCGGATTTGCCGTTCCGAAAGTGGCTGATTCGAATCCGCTTTAGAAATAAAGAGTACAAAATATTCGTTTTCGGAAATTTTTGCTTTCGAAACGAATTACAGAGTAGGGCCCCTGCCTTTAAGATTGCTTGTTCCCGTCCTGAATTACTTATGCACAAAGTTTAGGAGTAAGATCCTTCGTATAAATCATCGACCGAGCTGATTCCATTATTGCCCGATTCTCTCGTTCAATACACCCATTTTGTTCTGGGGTGTAAGCAACTGAATGACAATGACGAATACCATTTTTTTTCTAACAATTTCTTAAAATTGTGGTTTACAAATTCAAGACCATTATCCGTTTGGAAGATTTTTATACGATGTCCACATTGCTTTCCGGAAATTTTTAAAACAACTTCAAATTTTTTCAACGCTTCGAATTTGTTTTTCAAAAAATACACAAAACGAAATTTTGAAAACTCATCTTTGAAAAGCAAAAAATACCTGGATCCCCCAAATGAATCTTCTTCTTGCAAAGACCAGACGTTCATGCTCATGAGTCTTTTTTCATAGTTAACATCGAATTTTCGGAAATTGGTTCAATTACTTTAAAAAGCATTTGAAACATGCTTCCTTTTCGTGCTCCCACTGCAACAACATTTTCGCCATCCAATACCTTGAAACAATTCTTATCCGAAAAGCTTGTATGGCCATGATCACCTGAATCTACATAAGTACCAAGCACCTTAAGTACCTTTTAATATTTGCCTGGTCTCTCAACCTACTGTAATTAAATGGTTATTCAAAAGTTTTAAAGAAAAAAAAAAAAAAAAAACAAGTGTTGAATAAATGAATGTGAAAAACAGATTGAATATTTATTTGAATCTAGAAAATGAAACTGATTCATTGAAAATAGACTATTTTGATGAAACATAAAAATAGTCTTCGTTTTGAAAATTGGGATAGTGTCTATGCAGAACAAAATGCATCTTTAGCATATGACACATTTCTACAGATTTTTAAAAACCATATCAGTTTATGTTCCTCTACCTTTTCTCGTAGAAAATCAGAGTTTCGCCTTAAGCCTTGGATAACTCCTGCCCTTGTCAAAAATATTAATTTCAAAAATAATCTAAAAAAAAAATGTTTGAAGCATCCTCTGAATTACAACTTAAGAACTCGCTATAAGAAGTACTGCAAAAAGGTAAATAAGGAAGTTGTAACTGCTAGGGATAGGTTCTTTCATTGTAAAATACAAATGGCAAGTGGAAATCTGAAAAAGGAGTGGAAAGTCGTAAACAGCGTGGTTAATCGTACAGCCTGCACCAATATAGTACCCATCCTACTTACTAACGGTACTGTGAATATTTCGGAGCCTTTAGACATAGCCACCGAGTTTAGCAATTACTTCGCCTCAATTGGTCGAGCCTCTTTTTCGGGTATTTCTCCAACTTCATGTAATTGTTGTAGCAATTCTGTCACGTTAGATATCGACTATAGTAACAGCTTCGTCTTCGAATCTATCACTGGTTTTGAGTTGCTTCAAACTATCAATTCGCTTCCTAATTCAAGTTCGTTTGGTTGTGACGAGATCTCAAATCTTATTCTTAAGAAGACTTGTCTTAATTTAATTGATATTTTGTCCTACCTTTTCAATTTCAGTATTATGTCTGGTACTATTCCTGATAAACTGAAATGTGCAATTGTGATTCCTTTATTTAAAAAGGGTAATAAGTCAGACATTACCAATTATAGGCCAATTTCGTTGTTGTCTTCTATTTCAATAGTGTTTGAGAAAGTAGTAGTAGTAGACTAGAATTTTAGCCTATCTTAATCATTTAAATTTTTTAAGTGCCTATCAGTTTGGTTTTAGGTATGGCCTTTCAACGGAAGATGCCTTATTAGACTTCTGCTCTATTTTATATAAGGGTCTGAATGATAAACTATTTTGTTCAGGCCTCTTTGTTGACATCACAAAAGCGTTTGATATGGTTGACCATTCAATTCTTCTAAATAAATTGTATAAGATTGGTTTCAGAGGTTTCTTTTTCAATTGGTGTGAGTCATATCTTAGTAACAGAATACAAAGTGTCAAAATTGGTAGTAATATTAGCAGACCGAAAATAAATAACCTGGGTGTGCCCCAAGGTTCTGTACTTGGTCCCATTTTATTCCTTATATATATAAACTCTATTTTTTCTTTACCTTTCAAGGGCAAAATTAAAGCCTTTGCCGATGACTTTGGCTTTGCCTATTGCTCTGTCAGTCCCTTAGACTTAATTTCTAATATTAATCATGATGTCTTTTTATTGAGATGGTGGCTTGCGGAAAACAAACTTATTGCCAGCAATAAAACCAAGCTGATGTATTTCAGTCTTGCTGAGCAAGAATTTCCTGATACAGATATAATACTTCATTCCCATGACTGTGCAAGTCATAATATGCTAAACACCATCTGTTGTTTTCAAAATGGTTTATCTTTTGATAGAACTGCTAATTGTAGTATTAACTGCTTTCTAATTGAAACTGTTGACTGTTTTAAATATCTTGGCGTTACTTTCGACCCTAATCTGAAGTGGCACAAGCATATTTCTGCTTTAAATAAATATCTCCTTTCCTCTACTCGCTGTTTCTTCCGCCTGCGCAAGTATTGCTCTACTCCTACAATGAAAATGGTTTATTATGGCTTATTTCATTCTCGACTGCAATATGGACTCTGTTGTTAGGTTAGGTTAGGTAAAATGGCCTGACGGTTGATCTTATTTCCGTCACACTTAGATCAATGTAGATCCATTGTGATACCCTGACGTATTGTAACGTCCTAGAAACCTATGATTTTATGTCTGTTCGGTATTTAACCATTTTGTGGCCTTGGTGAAGTTTAACAGGCTGCTTTTTGGAGCGTCTGATAATTCTTCAAGTTCATTTAAAAAGTAATTTCCTAGAAACTTTTTCCTAGTATGACAGAGTGCTGGGCATTGACAAAGGAAGTGACTTGTGTCTTCGTGTTCGTCTTCGTCATTGCATCCTCTGCATAGGTCATCGGTGCAAAGACCAATTTTCTTTTTGTGATAACCTAGTAGGTTATGTCCAGTTATGATACTGACAAGCATTCGCAGTGAAGGTCTATTCAATAATAGCAGCTTTCCAGATTCTTTCTTATCATATTTCGGCCATAGTTTCCTGGAAGTAACACAGGAGTCTAGGCATTCCCATCTTTCATTGGATTTTCGTGTTATTTTGTTACCAATGATCTGTTTCATTTCACAGGGTTTAATCCTGATCGATTTATCAATGAGAGAAGGATCAAGTGTTGATCCTTCCTCGCTAGTTCGGTCTCTGTTGCTGGGGTAGCGCTTATTCTAGTAAGCTACAGCAATCAACAACCATTCAAAAATCTGCTATACGAAAAGTTTGTCGCTCTCGTCGTTTTGCACACACTATGGAGCTGTTTAGATCGTTGAAAATTCTTCCTCTGCGACACTTATTTTATTTCAAAGTACTGAAGGTCTTTTTTGTGAGAGGCGGGTATCTTGGAAGTCGGATTTCAAATTCTCGCAACTTGCGGAGTCATTCAAACTTTGGTGTAATTATTCCCGCGTTTCGCACAAAAAGTTACAGAAACTCTTACTCCATTGTCGCCTACAAACTTTTTAACTCTTTGCCATTAGAACACAGGTCCTTAAGAAATCTTTGCTCGTTCACTAAAGCAACGAAATCATGGCTTCTAGGTTTTGACCATCAGGAAATCTGTAATCTTTTGCAATACACTGCTTAAAAGAAAAAAAAAAATGATCTGCCAGCCGTTTTGTTAATGCGTTAATTTTTGCTATGAATTCATCTTTTTTATTTATTCTCTTTTGTCAATTTAAATTTAAATTTTGCTTTCTTTTGTATATTTTTTAAATTTGCTTCTTAATTTTTTCTTTCACCCCACAATACATTGTTTGATTTTAACCGAATGTGACATCAACTCTATTTTTTGTTAAATATAGATGTCACTAACTATTCATTGTGTAGGTACTAATTTCATGAGTTGTTTTGCTTTAATTGTAAGCTTATTGAATTATGTAGTACATTATACCTGAATAAAGAATTATTATTATTATTATTATTATTATTATAAACAGGTTTTCAATAAAACAACAACAAGTAATAATAATATTTAAAATTCAACAGGAAATAAAGTAAGATGCAGAATATGTTCTTGTGTTTATAAATATTCTGGCAATACAAGTACATTGAATGTACATATAAAAAAGAAACACCCAGAGGAGCTCCTGGCAATTACGGAAGAAAGGGTAGTAAATACTAATGTTGACATTGTTGACAGAGGTATCCCTGTCCACAGCCAAAGAGCAAATGATATTGATATTGATCAACCTTCAACAAGCCAAATTTGCCAAAATCAAGACGCAGATAATGCTTTGCTTGATTTAGTAATTCTAGATTTGGAATCGCTTCAAATTGTTGAAAATGAAGGGTTTAGAAAGTATTCTAATGTGCTCAACCCTGAATACAACATTCCATCTAGAAAAAAAAATGAATGAAATGCTTGAAAAGAACTATGTTTCTGAGTCAAAGTCTTTGAAGCAGAAACTTAAAGACGTCGACCATATAGCTTTGACATCGGACATTTGGACGTTAGATAGCGATTGCTTTATAAGTATAACGGCTCACTACATAGAAGAAACGCTGATGAAAGCGTCCGTTCTTTCAACCACCGAGCTCCAGAAAAATTATACTTCGGAAAACATAGCAAATGCAATCCAAAAAATATTGGACGAATGGGAAATTGGTCAAAAAATTGTAGCTATTGTCACAGACAACGCCGCGACAGTGAAAGAGGCAGTGAGTGACTTTTTGATTAAAAGCAATCTTTTCTGCGTGGGCCACACATTAAACCTCACAGTTGAAGACTGCATTGAAAAGGTCGATGTAGTACACAAGTGTAGAGGCATTGTATCCCATTTTCGGCATAATGTAAAATCGTCAAATGCACTGATTGATATGCAGAAAAAATTTAATGTCGAAACTTTAAAATTAGTGCAACACGTTACGACAAGGTGGACTAGCACTTTCTTTATGATTGAGCGCATGTTAAAAGTAAAAGTGGCTCTTGCGGCTACAGTGTCACTTTTGGCAGTCTCTGCCTAATCTGAAGTCTAACGAATGGGATTTGATGGAGGAGATAATCATGATTTTACAACCGTTTGTAAAAACTACAACTATTTTGTCAGAAGAGTCCTATCCTTCATTATCATGTGTTATTCCCCTAGTAGTTGGACTCCACAATGCAGTTGAAAAAAAACGATTAACTACTGAGTGGTCTAAACGCTTACAAAGACATCTGCTTAGGGGCATTGAAAAGCGTCTAGGTATATATGAATTGGACAGAACGGCAGCCAAGGCTACGTTTTTAGATCCACGGTTCAAAAAAAAATGGGTTTGGAATCGAAGTTCATGCTGCTAATGCTCAAAGTTGGATTATAGAAGAGCTAAAAGATTTCTTAATGAATAGTTCAACTTCGAGTCCTGAATGTACAGCAAGCAGCTCAAATGCAGGTTTGTGACTTTTTTTTTTGTCAAATAAATGTAAAATGATTTTCATTTACCTATCTAGAACAAACAAATTCCAATTCCGACACTGACAACGAAGATGATGAAATCTGGGGTGTTATTGACAGAAAAATTTGTGAAGCAAAAACCAAAATTACTCCTATTTCATTAGCAGCTGGTATGGTGAGTTTCTTTTTTTATTAAGTAGTTTTAGTAACTTATGTTTTTATTGTTTGTTCGCCATAAATATGTTTGATGTCAGTCCTCTTTCTTGATTCCAATTTTTTAAATCGGGTTCCAAAAACAATATAGAGAAATATGTAAACTATCTGGGATTCCTAAGTTTTTTGAAAGCCTTGTCAAAAAAAACTTGATTTCCTAGTGAAGGAACATAAGTGGTTCTCAACATGGGTTCATCTCGGGAAGATCAACAATCACCAATTTAACATGTTTCTCTTCTTTCGTTGTTGAAAGTAGTGATCAAGTGGATGTTATTTATACCGATTTTAGCAAAGCGTTTTTTTCGGTTTGATCTGAAACGATCTGAAACTTTTTCTGAAAGTAACCTCTATTAGCGAATGCCAAAAACTCCAATTGGATCTTGATAATCTATCTCGCTGGTGTGTGTTAAACCGCTTGAATCTTAACGCCAAAAAATGTTTTGTGCTTTCTCTCTCAAGAAAGAATCATACGCAAGAGTTTTCATATTATCTTGAATGAAACCCTCTTCAGAGAACTGAAAAATTTAAGGATTTAGACGTACTTTTTGGTGATTTGGATTCTCTTTTACACCACATATAGAAGCTGTTGTATCAAAAGCTAACTCAATGTTTGGATTTATCAAAAGAAACTCCACAGACTTTACTAACTCCTACACCCTTGTGTCTCTTTAAACCTCACTAGTAAGACCCAACCTAGAGTATGCAGACATCGATCGTCTGGAACTGGAACCCTCACCAACAATGTTTTTCCGATCGAATTCAGAAAGTTCAGAATAGGTTAACGAAGTATGCATATTACAAAATGCGATGGTGCTTTCATTCAAATTCCACAGCTAGGCATAGTCTTCTAGTTTTGCAGTCGCTCAAATCACGTTGAACTAGTCCTTTATTTGTATTTATGCTCCAGAGAGGCCGTTGAAGGATAGAAATCTTCTTTTCAATCAAGGCACAGAACTAATTATGGCATGAGTGAACCAATTTCAAGATCAGTTAGAGAGTTTAATGAAATTTGTGGTCATATTGATTTAGCCTTCTCCAGAGATAAATTTTGAGATGAATTGCATTACTTACATTTAAGAAATTGAAACCTATTTTGTTATAATGTGTAATCTGTTGAGCTTATTGCTGGTGAAATAAATAAATAAAATAATTTGACCTATAAATGAAGAGAAACAATATCTTTATTTTTATTTATATACAATAGGTCAACTTCTTCCCCTTCTTCTTTTTTTTCCGGGATTACGAGCATCGTGATCTCTACGAGATAACAGCTCTTTGGCTGCTTTGTGGGGAAACGATAAAATAATAATAATAATAAAAGCATCAATTCTTAATACTTACCCTAAATACTATCAAAACGCTCAATAACATTTACCTACCATAATAGAAAGAAAACAATCATAACACTTACCCCAAAATAATATCCAAAACTCGTAATATTATCTACCTAAAATAATAGAAAAAGAAAACACCTATAATACTAACCCTGGCACGAGTACGATAACTATGGCGACAAAAAATAATAACGGTTTTTGGTGGAGGGGTTCAATACAAGCATTTTTTACTATGGGAGGGGGGGGGGGTCTATCTCCCCCCGTTTAGGCGGTAGGGGCAATTTTATAAAAATTGACTTAAAATCTAAAAAAAATATTGTAGAACAACGGGAAAACTTACAGATACAATTTATACTTTTTATGAAAGCCAGAAACTTGCACTTTATAACAAATTTTAAATGAAGTGGTTTCAATTTATAGTTTTTGAAATAACTGACTTCAAAGTCAAAATTTACGAAAAAAAATTTTTAAAAATCACTTTGAGTACTATGTTTCTCGTGATTACAAATGCCAATAAAAAAATTGGATGCAGTTAGTTGCTTCAATAAATTTTTTATCAAACGATATAAATTACTTTTTTCTATGTCTTATAGTTTTTGAGATAATTGAAAAATAGTAAAACTATTGAAGTATGCATTATTTTCAAAAAATTATGGAAATACGTACGAATTTACAATAATGTTAGGAAATAGACTAGTGAAAGTGTAAAAATTCAAAAGACAGGTACTTATGTGCAATTAATTTCCGTATGCAACAGCTTTCCGCATGGAGCGCTTCGCCGGGCTCATTATTTCAACCCTTTTTCCGCAGGGTTAAGCTGCTCATGCTAAATATGAAAATAGCAATTAATTTCCGTATGCAACAGCTTTCCGCATGGGCCGCTTCGCGGGGCTCATTATTTTAACCCTTTTTCCGCAGGGTTAAGCTGCTCATGCTAAATATGAAAATAGCAATTTATTTCCGTATGCAACAGCTTTCCGCATGGCCCGCTTCGCGGGGACTCATTATTTTAACCCTTTTTTCCGCAGGGTTAAGCTGCTCATGCTAAATATGAAAATAGCAATTAATTTCCGTATGCAACAGCTTTCCGCATGGCCCGCTTCGCGGGGAATCATTATTTTAACACTTTTTTCCGCAGGGTTAAGCTGCTCATGCTAAATATGAAAGTAGCAATTAATTTCCGTATGCTACAGCTTTCCGCATGGGCCGCTTCGCGGGGCTCAATATTTTAACCCTTTTTCCGCAGGGTTAAGCTGCTCATGCTAAATATGAAAATAGCAATTAATTTCCGTATGCAACAGCTTTCCGCATGGGCCGCTTCGCGGGGCTCATTATTTTAACCCTTTTTCCGCAGGGTTAAGCTGCTCATGCTAAATATGAAAATAGCAATTTATTTTCGTATGCAACAGCTTTCCGCATGGCCCGCTTCGCGGGGACTCATTATTTTAACCCTTTTATCCGCAGGGTTAAGCTGCTCATGCTAAATATGAAAATAGCAATTAATTTCCGTATGCAACAGCTTTCCGCATGGCCCGCTTCGCGGGGAATCATTATTTTAACCCTTTTTTCCGCAGGGTTAAGCTGCTCATGCTAAATATGAAAGTAGCAATTAATTTCCGTATGCAACAGCTTTCCGCATGGCCCGCTTCGCGGGGAATCATTATTTTAACCCTTTTTTCCGCAGGGTTAAGCTGCTCATGCTAAATATGAAAATAGCAATTAATTTCCGTATGCAACAGCTTTCCACATGGCCCGCTTCGCGGGGAATCATTATTTTAACCCTTTTTTCCGCAGGGTTAAGCTGCTCATGCTAAATATGAAAATAGCAATTAATTTCCGTATGCAACAGCTTTCCGCATGGCCCGCTTCGCGGGAATCATTATTTTAACCCTTTTTTCCGCAGGGTTAAGCTGCTCATGCTAAATATGAAAGTAGCAATTAATTTCCGTATGCAACAGCTTTCCGCATGGGCCGCTTCGCGGGGCTCATTATTTTAACCCTTTTTCCGCAGGGTTAAGCTGCTCATGCTAAATATGAAAAAAGCAATTGATTTCCGTATGCAACAGCTTTCCGCATGGGCCGATTCGCGGGGCTCATTATTTTAACCCTTTTTCCGCAGGGTTAAGCTGCTCATGCTAAATATGAGAATAGCAATTTATTTCCGTATGCAACAGCTTTCCGCATGGCCCGCTTCGCGGGGACTCATTATTTTAACCCTTTTTTCCGCAGGGTTAAGCTGCTCATGCTAAATATGAAAATAGCAATTAATTTCCGTATGCAACAGCTTTCCGCATGGCCCGCTTCGCGGGGAATCATTATTTTAACCCTTTTTTCCGCAGGGTTAAGCTGCTCATGCTAAATATGAAAGTAGCAATTAATTTCCGTATGCAACAGCTTTCCGCATGGACCGCTTCGCGGGGCTCATTATTTTAACCCTTTTTCCGCAGGGTTAAGCTGCTCATAAGCTTTGGGGTGCATATTTTTTATATGAAAAGTTTCTTTTAAAATTAGAAAAATTTTTGATTTTAAAAAAGAAATATAGTTTTACTATTTTTCAATTATCTCAAAAACTATAAGACATAGAAAAAAGTAATTTATATCGTTTGATAAAAAATTTATTGAAGCAACTAACTGCATCTAATTTTTTTTATTGGCATTTGTAATCACGAGAAACATAGTACTCAAAGTGATTTTTTAAAATTTTTTTTTAAATTTTGACTTTGAAGTCAGTTATTTCAAAAACTATAAATTGAAACCACTTCATTTAAATTTTATTATAAAGTGCAAGTTTTTGGCTTTCATAAAAAGTATAAATTGTATCTGTAAGTTTTTCCGTTGTTCTACAATATTTTTTTTTAGATTTTAAGTCAATTTTTATAAAATTGCCTCTACCGCCTAAACGGGGGGAGATAGACCCCCCCTCCCATAGTAAAAAATGCTTGTATTGAACCCCTCTATCAGAAACCGTTATTATTTTTTGTCGCCATAGTTATCGTACTCTCCCCCTAACCCTAATAATACTTACCATTTAGTAATAATAAAAAAAAATACATAATACTTACCTTGATCATAATAAAACTCATCAATAATACTTACCATCTAGCAATAAGACAACATGCATAATACTTACCCAAATAATATCAAAACAAACATAATACTTACCTTCTGCTCATAATAAAACACCCTGATAATACTTACCTTTACCTATAATAAAATATACCTATATAACCTACCTGACCCACCCTACTTGCCCTTGTGCATTTAAAGAAAAGAATTTGCACAAAACATAACATAGATTACATGATCATGTCCCTTGGCAACAGATCGCATCGGCGAGCTTATCTCCACCCACAAGTGGATTTACGATAAGCCGCAAGAGTAGCCGCTAACTGATGGTGTGATCTTGTCATGTACCAACCCAACTGTACCGACTATGTACATGTACAACGGTCGAGTTGGTACATGACAAGTTCAGCTGAGCCATCAAAGTAGGTCAAACTGGACATTCAACAAGTGATCTCAGTGCGAAGCGGACGCAAGGAACCCGAATTTAACCTTGTCAAATAAACTTGGACAATTGTGCGCTAATCGGAAAAATTGAAGTGTTGATCCATTATTGGTTTCCTTTCATTTTGTAAATAGTGAAGTAATTCAAAGAATTTATTTAAAGAGAAATGAAGAAAGTAAAAGATAGCGAATGAAATTGTGCTTGTGAATAAAAGAAATACAAACGAAATAGAAGAATTATTTTTTTTGGAAAAATACGGAGAAAAAAATGTGAGAAAAAAAAAAAAAACAAATTAAAATATATCAGTGGTCTGTGCCTGAAAACAAAATAAAAAAAAAAGGAAATTAGTAACAACAAAAGAAAAGATATAAATAAGTGTGGAGAAAATAAGAATAAAACCTAGAAAGAAAAAAAAAAAACTAATAAAAAAAGGGGTGTTTAAAACTAGGACACAGTTACGTGCCTAACCCATACGCCATACCTCATCATCCAACTCAACGTCATCCGCCTCACCGGTCACCGCCACATCATCATCACCAACATCATCATCATCACCACATCATCATCACAATCTTCATCATCATCCCCAGCATCATCATCATCAAAATCATCCAAAACTACATCATCCATAAAAAAAAGGTGTCCCTTGTGTCTAAATTCCCCCCTTGCCCCTTTACCGCGTGTGATTTAGTGTTACCCCGCTCCTACATTTATTCCTGAGTCCCGCGTATAGTTGTTTGTAAGAAAAAATTGTAAATAGTTAAATATATTAAAAAGAAGAAAAAAGAAAAGGAAGATAAGCATAATAAAAGGGAAGTGGCTAACAACTCTTTAGATAAGTGGCGAAATAATTTCATATGATAAATTATAAAGTAAAGTCATGGTAGTGAAAATCAATAAAAAGAGAATAGTATGTGTGGTTTAACTAATTTCATATCCAAACAAAACCCAAACAAATTTTTTTTTCCCGGAATAAATTCTTTTGTAGCGGAGATCCGGGGCTTAACCAAGGTGGTGCACTACATTGGCGGCAAAACAAAAGTAAAAAGGAACTCTGAGTAAGTTTTCAATTATATATATTATTAATCTTAGTAATCAATGCACATTGCTGGATGAACCAGTAGGTGTAATATTTATTTGGATTTTTGGGCGGAAATGAAAAAGGTTGCCATCTGATCTGAAAAAAAAATAAGAAAATAAAAAAAAAATAAAGCTTAGCAAATTATAAACCTTGTAAAAGAAAACAAAACCGAACTACTACCAGAAAATTTTTGAATTGCTGAAAAGAAAAGAAAAGTAAAGTTAGTGATCTATACAATATATAACGTTTTGAAATAGATACTTACCAAACAAACAAATTGTGAGTTGCCATAAGAAAAAATAAGGAAAATTTTTAAGGTTTAATAATCTTTGAAATAGGTAAAGGAATTATATAGACTTTTTTCATGAATATTGAATTGTAGAGTTGCCAGCTGAAAAAAAAGTAAAGGTTATTGATCTGTAAAATATTTAAAGAAATTAAATAGATATTACCTGAAAATTATACAGAGTGCCATCTGAATGGAAAACAATGCAAAAAAAAAACGAATGAATTAACTTCTAATGAATTCTGAAAGGCTATGTAAATTAATTAGCATAAATTACCTGAAGTTATGAGAATGTGGTTGCCACCTAAGATAATTTGAATTTTAGGTTTTTTTTTATAAAAAAATAAAAAAAGGATATATGTATGTTAGAAATTATCTGAGTGCCCTAATAAAATAATTTTTATAACGATTGCAAAACCTAGCCTATAATTAAAAAAAAAGGAGAGGAATAATGAGAAGCTAAACGTAATAGAGCAGAGGTAAGCTGGGGGCTACAGGACAGGGGCGGTAGGTCTTCTTTCTATGGGAGTAGGGGCTACCACACATCCATGGAGGTAGTGGTAGCCATGGTAGTATCCCACATGGATACGAGGGTGGGAAAATCCTCCCAGGTCCAACTTCATCTGGACCCTACCCCTACTGGACCGACACATATTCCCAACGGACATCGGTCCCTTTCAATTTTTTTTTTACCGAATTTAAAGGCATGAAAATTCGTAACGACAGTCCAGTGCTGCGGCTCCAAGAACCCACCCCGCCGACGAGCTAGGCCCTAACCTTCAAGCATGCCAAAAGGGGGTCGTAGCCTGGACACCCCTCTCTTTCCGGCTGCCCGGATCAGCCTCATGTGCCTGTAGCCATGGGGTTGTAAGGGTGGTCTACTAGGGAAGAGAGGGGCAAAGGTCAATTTCGTTACAGCTTAACATTAGTGATCCGCTCGTGCGGTACGCCGCGCCGTTCATTAGGTAAAGGATTTTTTAAATGTTAGCCACAATACCTTAATGAAAACTCTTCCGCTGAATATGATTCACTCTAATTTGTTTTCTTTCGATTAATCAAAACTTATTTACTAGACAAATCCATTACAAACATTTTACTCATCACTTCTTTTTAATTCTTTTTAATTTTAACAGCTGTCACTATTAAAAATAATCGTTCTGTGTCGGTGTTTGAGTGGGGTAATGGTAGTGCATATCGAGCTACTAGACTTAATTGGAAAACAATAGATTTCCTTCAAAATCTATCATTGCCGTGATTTCTTGCCAAAATTGTTCGACTGGCAGCGGCTGAAGCCTTTCTTTTTCGTAAACAGCCATGGAAACAGGAAGTTCTCTCCAATCAGATGCCAGTTTTTCCTCATAACAATTTGGAACTTTTACAAAAAAACAATGAAGTTTGCTTACAATATATTCTCTTCGAAGCATTCAAAGTAATTTGTGAAGAGAGAAAGCCAAAGCCTTAATTTCATTATTTTGAATTGAAAACCTCTTTAAAATTTCATAAATAGCTCGTATGTAAAAAACTAATTTCCAGATTCCAGCGAACAAAACAAACAGTAATGATTTTTCAAGCCTTTGCATGATCTCTCTTTGTGTAAGTATATGAGATGTTTGTTTACGCACTCCTATTTGTAAATCAGCTGTCTTTGTTTGGTATAGTTAGTATAAGATTCTGTTTTTCTCCATACTTTGAGTAGATCCCCCTTTTCCTCTTTTACCAAATTTTCGACCACAATTCCCCACAAAAAGGGGAATTCCCCTCAATCTGGCAACATTATCGAATTCACCTTAACCGAATACCTACACATACACATGGATCTAGTCATATAACTCGGGTTGAAACATGTGCAAGTGTGTTGCTTTCATTTTAAGTATTGTCGCGTTTTTTATGACTGTTATTACAGCTATTAATTTTTGTGATTTGTGATATTCAGTCATTGACTTTGCTTTTAATATTACAGGTTTTGATTTTCGTGATTCGATATTCAGTTTTCAGTGATTTTAATTTGAATAAAAATTTAAAAACAATGCTTGCCCCAAGGAAAAGATCTCTTGCGTGGAAATTTTTTAGTAAAGAAGGAGAAGGTATTGTAATGAAATGGTTATTAAAAAGTTTTAATGAAAAAAGACAAGTGATGAATAAATGAATGTGGAAAAACAGTTTAAATATTTATTTGATTCTAGAAAATGAAACTGATTCATTGACAATAGACTATTTTGATGAAAAATAAAATAAACAAGTTTTCAATAAAACAACAAGTAATATATTTAAAATTCAACACTCCCGCTTTCTATTGAAAACTTCAATTATCTTTCGAATATAAAGAAAACATTTTTTGGTAATGCCAAAATAAAATAGGCTCCTTCAAATTTTTCTCGAATGAAATGGTGTCTTACATCAATATGTTTATGACTTATTTTTCGACGAGGAATCCGATGGTGACCTTGAATTTGACCTTGGACGAACCTTGAAGCCCCAGCGACCCAAACATCGATTTTTCAAATGGAAACCCCCATTTTTTATTGCAGATTTGGAAAGAGCGCAGAATTTTACGAAAATATATGTCAAATATCAAGGTCACCATCGGATTCCTCGTCCAAAAATAAGTCGGATATAGGGTCTTTGATTTTTATTATCGCATATTCTGCCATATTTCCATACTTTTGTCGCACCCAGTATACACAATACACATAATATATAATTTTGATCTTCTTTTGCATAATATAGCATTCCATAACCAATTGTTCCTTTAATGTATTTTAATATGCGTTTTAAAGTTTTCATGAATGATTTTTGGCTTTTCCATATAGCGACTTACTAAACCAATTACATAGCTAATGTCTGGTCTTGTAGCAATTGCTCGATACATCAAACTTCCAATTAGTTCTCGGAATGGAAATTTTACTCGAATCCGAATTTTCAAATTTTGAAAGTATTTGATTTGGATCAGCTGGAACTGACACCGCATTACAATTTTCATAATCAAATTTTTGCAGTATTTTCTTGACATAGGCGGTTTCGTGTATGAATATAGAGCCATCAATCTCAAAATCAAGAAAACAACCTATTTTCATTTGCTTAATTTCAAAATGTTTTTGTAAATGTTCTAATACTGAATTTACAGTAGACTCATCATCACCACAAACGATTCCTTCATCGACATATAAAGCCAATAAGAGTAATTTTCCGTTCTCATTACTGTAGAACACACAAGGATCCGATTCACTAGTTTTGAAACCAAAAAAAACTTACAAATGTTTTAAATTTTTAATTCCAGCATCTAGAAGCTTGTTTCAATCAATTCAATGGTCATAAAAACCAACTGGTTGGTGCATATAAACAACTTAAAAGCCGTTTTCACATCGAATTGCTTTATATGTATCTTCTTCTTTGCAGAAATAGCAAGAATCGCTCTCAATGACGTGAAACGAACCACTGGGCTGAATGTTTCTAGATAGTCTATTCCGTATTCTTGATGGAATCCACGACAAACCAATCTTGCTTTGAAACATTGAATCGAGCCGTCGGTATCAGTTTTCACTTTAAAAATCCATTTCTTATCAATTACCTTTTGTCCACATGGTTTTTCAACTAAACTCCAGGTCTGATTTTCCATAAGCGAATTGATTTCTTCATCCATCGCTTTGAGATATTGTTTACGTTCTATTGAATTGACATCTTCTTTATAGGACTTCGGTTCATTAGTGATCGTCAGTAAAGCCTTCGCCATCGAAGTGTGTTCTTGTCGCTTCCGTAAACGTGTATTTAAAATATTGCTTTCTTCTATGTGTGATCATAAAACTGGTTTACTTGGAATATTCTTTTTAGATTTTTGACTAATTTTGGGTGTTTAATTTTTTTGATTTTGACGAATTTCCGTTGATTGTCTTTCAGGTACATTTATTAAGTCCGGTTGAAAAGTTTCGCTTGATTGGTTGTGTTCTTTTATATCATTATATTCTTTTTGAACAACACATTCTTCACAAACAATAGATTCCTTAACTTTTTCATTTATTACTTTCATAGAAAATGTGTCTTCTGCCAAAAACTTTACATCGCGGACAGTTGAAATTATGTTATTTTCATCAATAACACGGATTCCTTTTTGAAACTCGTCGTACCCAAAAAATAAGCATTTTCTGGATTTTGGATCCAGTTTTTTTCTTTTTTGTTTCGGAATATGACGATAAACCTCCGAACCAAAAACCTGAAAATGTTTGAATTGACTTGGTTTCCCGTACCAAAGTTCGAATAGTGTCCTGGGGCCCTACTCTGTATTTCGTTCGAATCGTAAGTCTATTCGAAAGTGATTTTCGATCCGATTATGAATTCGTACTCTGTATTTCGTTTTAGAATCGAAAAAAAGTACTTGTTAATATTTTCATTAACGGAATAGATTTGCGAAGCCTTGAAACATTTCTCAAGATATCTGTCAAATCAAGCAAAAAAAAAAAATAATATCAAAGCAAATTACAAACAAGTTAAAATATAAATAAATGAAATAAAAAAAACGTTTTCGGATTTGCCGTTCCGAAAGTGGCTGATTCGAATCCGCTTTAGAAATAAAGAGTACAAAATATTCTTTTTCCGAAATTTTTGCTTTCGAAACGAATTACAGAGTAGGGCCCCTGCCTTTAAGATTGCTTGTTCCCGTCCTGAATTGCTTATGCATAAAGTTTAGGAGTAAGATCCTTCGTATAAATCATCGACCGACCTGATTCCATTATTGCCCGATTCTCTCGTTCAATACACCCATTTTGTTCTGGGGTGTAAGCAACTGAATGACAATGACGAATACCATTTTTTTTCTAACAATTTCTTAAAATTGTGGTTTACAAATTCAAGACCATTATCCGTTTGTAAGATTTTTATACGATGTCCACATTGCTTTCCGGAAATTTTTAAAACAACTTCAAATTTTTTCAACGCTTCGAATTTGTTTTTCAAAAAATACACAAAACGAAATTTTGAAAACTCATCTTTGAAAAGCAAAAAATACCTGGATCCCCCAAATGAATCTTCTTCTTGCAAAGACCAGACGTTCATGCTCATGAGTCTTTTTTCATAGTTAACATCGAATTTTCGGAAATTGGTTCAATTACTTTAAAAAGCATTTGAAACATGCTTCCTTTTCGTGCTCCCACTGCAACAACATTTTCGCCATCCAATAGCTTGAAACAATTCTTATCCGAAAAGCTTGTATGGCCATGATCACCTGAATCTACATAAGTACCAAGCATCACAGGATTTCAAGTGTTCAATTATATTGCTGAAGAAAAATTTGTCGCCATCTTTAGGTTCCTTTACCCTACAATCTCGTTTCCAGTGTCCAGATAAACCACACCAGGTCGCTTCGTCCTGTCCATCTTTTGAAAATTTGATTTTCTTTTTGCCCGAGTGCTCCGCTTTGCAAACAAAGCTTCATTTGCCCGACCCTCGCTTAAACACATATTTTCAACTCCAAGTCGACTTTTTTCAACTATAAGGCTGTTCGTCAAATTAATAATCGTCTGTTCGCTCTTCCAGAAGATGTTTCGCTGAATCATTGTTATGTTCATAAATCGAATGTAACTTCTTACATCTTCTTCACATATTTTTTGAAGTGGAATAGTTACATAAATGAATCAGAATTTGCCCACACGAATTCACAATTAGTTTCTGTGCCATAGCGACTTTTTTATACCATTGGGGCTTTCAAGAATCGTATCCGGATAGATTGTTGTTGTTTACGTGTTGAACTTTTAGCAGAGTCACACACCCCTTTCAACTAAAAACCTATCCAAAGATATCCGAGTATTTTTGGTATACCTTTCTATTCAAGTGATCAGCTCATAGAAAATTTATTTTTATTTCTTTTCATATTGATTTTTTGTTTTGGTGTGCATTTATTTTAGCATAAGCCTTTTAAAACGTATGGGAAATCGAAAAAAATAAGTTATAATCGTCTAGCAATGATATTTTGAATGTTTTTCTGTTTTCAAAAGTCAAATTTTAGTATTTCAGAGCTGTTGTCTGCAGCAATCTGGAAAAAGATATCTGGATTGTTCAAAAAGGTATCCAAGAAACAGCTATCCGAGATAGGCTATCCGATACAGGTTCTTGAACGACGGAACCTCCACATCATCCATTGTGAAGGGTTTGTAGATTTTTCAAATACTTCCTTCCATCTTGACTTTAGCAATAATATGCTTTGCTCTTTATCTATACCTGCGTCTTCGGTAACTTTCTATTAGAGACACAAATTACGTAGTGAGTAAAAGCTCCTTCAAATGTTTTATTATTTGAAACACCCAAAATATTGCGTTTAATCTTAAAAACCTTTTAAAATTTGCCTGGTCTCATAACCTACTGTAGTTAAATGGTAAAGTTTAAAAAAAAAAAAAAAAAAACAAGAGTTGAATAAATGAATGTGAAAAACAGATTGAATATTTATTTGAATCTAGAAAATGAAACTGATTCATTGAAAATAGACTATTTTGATGAAACATAAAATAAACAAGTTTTCAATAAAACAACAACAAGTAATAATAATATTTAAAATTCAACAGGAAATAAAGTAAGATGCAGAATATGTTCTTGTGTTTATAAATATTCTGGCAATACAAGTACATTGAATGTACATATAAAAAAGAAACACCCAGAGGAGCTCCTGGCAATTACGGAAGAAAGGGTAGTAAATACTAATGTTGACATTGTTGACAGAAGTATCCCTGTCCACAGCCAAAGAGCAAATGATATTGATATTGATCAACCTTCAACAAGCCAAGCTGTGAGAATTTGCCAAAATCAAAAAGACGCAGATAATGCTTTGCTTGATTTAGTAGTTCTAGATTTTGAATCGCTTCAAATTGTTGAAAATGAAGGGTTTAGAAAGTATTCTAATGTGCTCAACCCTGAATACAACCTCCCATCTAAAAAAAAAATGAATGAAATGCTTGAAAAGAACTATGTTTCTGAGTCAAAGTCTTTGAAGCAGAAACTTAAAGACGTCGACCATATAGCTTTGACATCGGACATTTGGACGTTAGATAGCGATTGCTTTATAAGTATAACGGCTCACTACATAGAAGAAACGCTGATGAAAGCGTCCGTTCTTTCAACCACCGAGCTCCAGAAAAATTATACTTCGGAAAACATAGCAAATGCAATCCAAAAAATATTGGACGAATGGGAAATTGGTCAAAAAATTGTAGCTATTGTCACAGACAAAGCCGCGACAGTGAAAGAGGCAGTGAGTGATTTTTTGATTAAAAGCAATCTTTTCTGTGTGGGCCACACATTAAACCTCACAGTTGAAGACTGCATTGAAAAGGTCGAAACGCTTACAAAGACATCTGCTTACGGGCATTGAAAAACGTCTAGGTATATATGAATTGGACAGAACGGCAGCCAAGGCTACGTTTTTAGATCCACGGTTCAAAAAAAATGGGTTTGGAATCGAAGTTCATGCTGCTAATGCTCAAAGTTGGATTATAGAAGAGCTAAAAGATTTCTTAATGAATAGTTCAACTTCAAGTCCTGAATGTACAGCAAGCAGCTCAAATGCAGGTTTGTGACTTTTTTTTGTCAAATAAATTTAAAATGATTTTCATTTACCTATCTAGAACAAACAAATTCCAATTCCGACACTGACAACGAAGATGATGAAATCTGGGGTGTTATTGACAGAAAAATTTGTGAAGCAAAAACCAAAATTACTCCGTTTTCATTAGCAGCTGGTATGGTGAGTTTCTTTTTTTATTAAGTAGTTTTAGTAACTTATGTTTTTATTGTTTGTTCGCCATAAATATGTTTGATGTCAGTCCTCTTTCTTGACACCATCATTTTTAAATCGGGTTCCAAAAACAATATAGAGAAATATGTAAACTATCTGGGATTCCTAAGTTTTTTGAAAGCCTTGTCAAAAAAAAATTGATTTCCTAGTGAAGGAACATAAGTGGTTCTCAACATGGGTTCATCTCGGGAAGATCAACAATCACCAATTTAACATGTTTCTCTTCTTTCGTTGTTGAAAGTAGTGATCAAGTGGATGTTATTTATACCGATTTTAGCAAAGCGTTTTTTCGGTTTGCCACAAAATATTGCTTCAAAAATTGAAATCATTTGGTTTCCACTCAAGCCTCCTTCAATGGATCTGTTCCTTCCTCATAAAAAGGGTTCCAAAAAACAAAATTGACGAATTCACCTCAAGGCAGATAAATTGTACCTCGTACGTCGTGTATTTATCGATTATATTGTTAACTGTGTACGCAGACGATCTGAAACTTTTTCTAAAAGTAACCTCTATTAGCGATTGCCAAAAACTCCAATTGGATCTTGATAATCTATCTCGCTGGTGTGTGTTAAACCGCTTGAATCTTAACGCCAAAAAATGTTTTGTGCTTTCTCTCTCAAGAAAGAATCATACGCAAGAGTTTTCATATTATCTTGAATGAAACCTCTTCAGAGAACTGAAAAATTTAAGGATTTAGACGTACTTTTTGGTGATTTGGATTCTATTTTACACCACATATAGAAGCTGTTGTATCAAAGGCTAACTCAATGTTTGGATTTATCAAAAGAAACTCCACAGACTTTACTAACTCCTACACCCTTGTGTCTCTTTATACCTCACTAGTAAGACCCAACCTAGAGTATGCAGACATCGATCGTCTGGAACCCTCACCAACAATGTTTTTCCGATCGAATTCAGAAAGTTCAGAATAGGTTAACGAAGTATGCATATTACAAAATGCGATGGTGCTTTCATTCAAATTCCACAGCTAGGCATAGTCTTCTAGTTTTGCAGTCGCTCAAATCACGTTGAACTAGTCCTTTATTTGTATTTATGCTCCAGAGAGGCCGTTGAAGGATAGAAATCTTCTTTTCAATCAAGGCACAGAACTAATTATGGCATGAGTGAACCAATTTCAAGATCAGTTAGAGAGTTTAATGAAATTTGTGGTCATATTGATTTAGCCTTCTCCAGAGATAAATTTTGAGATGAATTGCATTACTTACTTTTAAGAAATTGAAACCTATTTTGTTATAATGTGTAATCTGTTGAGCTTATTGCTCGTAGGTGAAATAAATAAATAAAATAATTTGATGAAGAGAAACAATATCTTTATTTTTATTTATATACAATAGGTCAACTTCTTCCCCTTCTTCTTTTTTTCCGGGATTACGAGCATCGTGATCTCTACGAGATAACAGCTCTTTGACTGCTTAACATTAGTGATCCGCTCACGCCGCTCCATTAGGTGAAGGATTTTTTAAATGTTAGCCACAATACCTTAATGAAAACTCATCCGCTGAATATGATTCACTCTAATTTGTTTTCTTTCGATTAATCAAAACTTATTTACTAGACAAATCCATCACAAACATTTTACTT
Organism: Melanostoma mellinum; assembly: GCA_914767635.1. NCBI lineage: Eukaryota > Metazoa > Arthropoda > Insecta > Diptera > Syrphidae > Melanostoma > Melanostoma mellinum. Next base: position 56,722,924 of record OU612059.1, on the reverse strand, counting down.
ATCACTTCTTTTTAATTCTTTTTAATTTGAACAGCTGTCACTATTAAAAATAATCGTTCTGTGTCGGTGTTTGAGTGGGGTAATGGTAGTGCATATCGAGCTACTAGACTTAATTGGAAAACAATAGATTTCCTTCAAAATCTATCATTGCCGTGATTTCTTGCCAAAATTGTTCGACTGGCAGCGGCTGAAGCCTTTCTTTTTCGTAAACAGCCATGGAAACAGGAAGTTCTCTCAAATCAGATGCCAGTTTTTCCTCATAACAATTTGGAACTTTTACAAAAAAACAATGAAGTTTGCTTAAAATATATTCTCTTCGAAGCATTCAAAGTAATTTGTGAAGAGAGAAAGCCAAAGCCTTAATTTCATTATTTTGAATTGAAAACCTCTTTAAAATTTCATAAATAGCTCGTATGTAAAAAACTAATTTCCAGATTCCAGCGAACAAAACAAACAGTAATGATTTTTCAAGCCTTTGCATGATCTCTCTTTGTGTAAGTATATGAGATGTTTGTTTACGCACTCCTATTTGTAAATCAGCTGTCTTTGTTTGGTATAGTTAGTATAAGATTCTGTTTTTCTCCATACTTTGAGTAGATCCCCCTTTTCCTCTTTTACCAAATTTTCGACCACAATTCCCCACAAAAAGGGGAATTCCCCTCAATCTGGCAACATTATCGAATTCACCTTAACCGAATACCTACACATACACATGGCTCTAGTCATATAACTCGGGTTGAAACATGTGCAAGTGTGTTGCTTTCATTTTAAGTATTGTCGCGTTTTTTATGACTGTTATTACAGCTATTAATTTTTGTGATTTGTGATATTCAGTCATTGACTTTGCTTTTAATATTACAGGTTTTGATTTTCGTGATTCGATATTCAGTTTTCAGTGATTTTAATTTAAATAAAAATTTAAAAACAATGCTTGCCCCAAGGAAAAGATCTCTTGCGTGGAAATTTTTTAGTAAAGAAGGAGAAGGTATTGTAATGAAATGGTTATTAAAAAGTTTTAATGAAAAAAGACAAGTGATGAATAAATGAATGTGGAAAAACAGTTTAAATATTTATTTGATTCTAGAAAATGAAACTGATTCATTGACAATAGACTATTTTGATGAAAAATAAAATAAACAAGTTTTCAATAAAACAACAAGTAATATATTTAAAATTCAACACTCCCGCTTTCTATTGAAAACTTCAATTATCTTTCGAATATAAAGAAAACATTTTTTGGTAATGCCAAAATAAAATAGGCTCCTTCAAATTTTTCTCGAATGAAATGGTGTCTTACATCAATATGTTTATGACTTATTTTTCGACGAGGAATCCGATGGTGACCTTGAATTTGACCTTGGACGAACCTTGAAGCCCCAGCGACCCAAACATCGATTTTTCAAATGGAAACCCCCATTTTTTATTGCAGATTTGGAAAGAGCGCAGAATTTTACGAAAATATATGTCAAATATCAAGGTCACCATCGGATTCCTCGTCCAAAAATAAGTCGGATATAGGGTCTTTGATTTTTATTATCGCATATTCTGCCATATTTCCATACTTTTGTCGCACCCAGTATACACAATACACATATATAATTTTGATCTTCTTTTGCATAATATAGCATTCCATAACCAATTGTATTTTAATATGCGTTTTAAAGTTTTCATGAATGATTTTTGGCTTTTCCATATAGCGACTTACTAAACCAATTACATAGCTAATGTCTGGTCTTGTAGCAATTGCTCGATACATCAAACTTCCATTTAGTTCTCGGAATGGAAATTTTACTCGAATCCGAATTTTCAAATTTTGAAAGTATTTGATTTGGATCAGCTGGAACTGACACCGCATTACAATTTTCAAAATCAAATTTTTGCAGTATTTTGTTGACATAGGCGGTTTCGTGCATGAATATGGAGCCATCTCAGGAAGATGATCAATCTCAAAATCAAGAAAACAACCTATTTTCATTTGCTTAATTTCAAAATGTTTTTGTAAATGTTCTAATACTGAATTTACAGTAGACTCATCATCACCACAAACGATTCCTTCATCGACATATAAAGCCAATAAGAGTAATTTTCCGTTCTCATTACTGTAGAACACACAAGGATCCGATTCACTAGTTTTGAAACCAAAAAAAACTTACAAATGTTTTAAATTTTTAATTCCAGCATCTAGAAGCTTGTTTCAATCCATACAAACTCTTCTGTAATCTACAAACTCGTCCACTCTGGTCATCAAAACCAACTGGTTGGTGCATATAAACAACTTAAAAGCCGTTTTCACATCGAATTGCTTTATAAGTATCTTCTTCTTTGCAGAAATAGCATGAATCGCTCTCAATGACGTGAAACGAACCACTGGACTGAATGTTTCTAGATAGTCTATTCCGTATTCTTGATGGAATCCACGACAAACCAATCTTGCTTTGAAACATTGAATCGAGCCGTCGGTATCAGTTTTCACTTTAAAAATCCATTTCTTATCAATTACCTTTTGTCCACATGGTTTCTCAACTAAACTCCAGGTCTGATTTTCCATAAGCGAATTGATTTCTTCATCCATCGCTTTGAGATATTGTTTACGTTCTATTGAATTGACATCTTCTTCATAGGACTTCGGTTCATTAGTGATCGTCAGTAAAGCCTTCGCCATCGAAGTGTGTTCTTGTCGCTTCCGTAAACGTGTATTTAAAATATTGCTTTCTTCTATGTGTGATCATAAAACTGGTTTACTTGGAATATTCTTTTTAGATTTTTGACTAATTTTGGGTGTTTAATTTTTTTGATTTTGACGAATTTCCGTTGATTGTCTTTCAGGTACATTTATTAAGTCCGGTTGAAAAGTTTCGCTTGATTGGTTGTGTTCTTTTATATCATTATATTCTTTTTGAACAACACATTCTTCACAAACAATAGATTCCTTAACTTTTTCATTTATTACTTTCATAGAAAATGTGTCTTCTGCCAAAAACTTTACATCGCGGACAGTTGAAATTATGTTATTTTCATCAATAACACGGATTCCTTTTTGAAACTCGTCGTACCCAAAAAATAAGCATTTTCTGGATTTTGGATCCAGTTTTTTTCTTTTTTGTTTCGGAATATGACGATAAACCTCCGAACCAAAAACCTGAAAATGTTTGAATTGACTTGGTTTCCCGTACCAAAGTTCGAATAGTGTCCTGGGGCCCTACTCTGTATTTCGTTCGAATCGTAAGTCTATTCGAAAGTGATTTTCGATCCGATTATGAATTCGTACTCTGTATTTCGTTTTAGAATCGAAAAAAAGTACTTGTTAATATTTTCATTAACGGAATAGATTTGCGAAGCCTTGAAACATTTCTCAAGATATCTGTCAAATCAAGCAAAAAAAAAAAATAATATCAAAGCAAATTACAAACAAGTTAAAATATAAATAAATGAAATAAAAAAAACGTTTTCGGATTTGCCGTTCCGAAAGTGGCTGATTCGAATCCGCTTTAGAAATAAAGAGTACAAAATATTCTTTTTCCGAAATTTTTGCTTTCGAAACGAATTACAGAGTAGGGCCCCTGCCTTTAAGATTGCTTGTTCCCGTCCTGAATTGCTTATGCATAAAGTTTAGGAGTAAGATCCTTCGTATAAATCATCGACCGACCTGATTCCATTATTGCCCGATTCTCTCGTTCAATACACCCATTTTGTTCTGGGGTGTAAGCAACTGAATGACAATGACGAATACCATTTTTTTTCTAACAATTTCTTAAAATTGTGGTTTACAAATTCAAGACCATTATCCGTTTGTAAGATTTTTATACGATGTCCACATTGCTTTCCGGAAATTTTTAAAACAACTTTAAATTTTTTCAACGCTTCGAATTTGTTTTTCAAAAAATACACAAAACGAAATTTTGAAAACTCATCTTTGAAAAGCAAAAAATACCTGGATCCCCCAAATGAATCTTCTTCTTGCAAAGACCAGACGTTCATGCTCATGAGTCTTTTTTCATAGTTAACATCGAATTTTCGGAAATTGGTTCAATTACTTTAAAAAGCATTTGAAACATGCTTCCTTTTCGTGCTCTCACTGCAACAACATTTTCGCCATCCAATAGCTTGAAACAATTATTCTTATCCGAAAAGCTTGTATGGCCATGATCACCTGAATCTACATAAGTACCAAGCATCACAGGATTTCAAGTGTTCAATTATATTGTTGAAGACAAATTTGTCGCCTTTACCCTACAATCTCGTTTCCAGTGTCCAGATAAACCTCACTTGAAACATTTACCAGGTCGCTTCGTCCTGTCCATCTTTTGAAAATTTGATTTTCTTATTGCTCGAGTGCTCCGCTTTGCAAACAAAGCTTCATTTGCCCGACCCTAGCTTAAACACATATTGTCAACTCCAAGTCGACTTTTTTCAACTATAAGGCTGTTCGTCAAATTAATAATCGTCTGTTAGCTCTTCCAGAAGATGTTTCGCTGAATCATTGTTATGTTCATAAATCGAATGTAACTTCTTACATCTTCTTCACATATTTTTTGAAGTGGAATAGTTACATAAATGAATCAGAATTTTGCCCACACGAATTCACAATTAGTTTCTGTGCCATAGCGACTTTTTTATACCATTGGGGCTTTCAAGAATCGTATCCGGATAGATTGTTGTTGTTTACGTGTTGAACTTTTAGCAGAGTCACACACCCCTTTCAACTAAAAACCTATCCAAAGATATCCGAGTATTTTTGGTATACCTTTCTATTCAAGTGATCAGCTCATAGAAAATTTATTTTTATTTCTTTTCATATTGATTTTTTGTTTTGGTGTGCATTTATTTTAGCATAAGCCTTTTAAAACGTATGGGAAATCGAAAAAAATAAGTTATAATCGTCTAGCAATGATATTTTGAATGTTTTTCTGTTTTCAAAAGTCAAATTTTAGTATTTCACAGCTGTTGTCTGCAGCAATCTGGAAAAAGATATCTGGATTGTTCAAAAAGGTATCCAAGAAACAGCTATCCGAGATAGGCTATCCGATACAGGTTCTTGAACGACGGAACCTCCACATCATCCATTGTGAAGGGTTTGTAAATTTTTCAAATACTTCCTTCCATCTTGACTTAAGCAATAATATGCTTTGCTCTTTATCTATATCTGCGTCTTCGGTAACTTTCTATTAGAGACACAAATTACGTAGTGAGTAAAAGCTCCTTCAAATGTTTTATTATTTGAAACACCCAAAATATTGCCAATTATTCTTAAAAACCTTTTAATATTTGCTTGGTCTCATAACCTACTGTAATTAAATGGTTATTCAAAAGTTTAAAAAAAAAAAACAAAAACAAGTGTCGAATAAATGAATGTGAAAAACAGATTGAATATTTATTTGAATCTAGAAAATGAAACTGATTCATTGAAAATAGACTATTTTGATGAAACATAAAAATAGTCTTCGTTTTGAAAATTGGGATAGTGTCTATGCAGAACAAAATGCATCTTTAGCATATGACACATTTCTACAGATTTTTAAAAACCATATCAGTTTATGTTCCTCTACCTTTTCTCGTAGAAAATCAGAGTTTCGCCTTAAGCCTTGGATAACTCCTGCCCTTGTCAAAAATATTAATTTCAAAAATAATCTAAAAAAAAAATGTTTGAAGCATCCTCTGAATTACAACTTAAGAACTCGCTATAAGAAGTACTGCAAAAAGGTAAATAAGGAAGTTGTAACTGCTAGGGATAGGTTCTTTCATTGTAAAATACAAATGGCAAGTGGAAATCTGAAAAAGGAGTGGAAAGTCGTAAACAGCGTGGTTAATCGTACAGCCTGCACCAATGTAGTACCCATCCTCTTACTGTGAATATTTCGGAGCCTTTAGACATAGCCAACGAGTTTACTTCGCCTCAATTGGTCGAGCCTCTTTTTCGGGTATTTCTCCAACTTCATGTAATTGTTGTAGCAATTCTGTCACGTTAGATATCGACTATAGTAACAGCTTCGTCTTCGAATCTATCACTGGTTTTGAGTTGTTCGTTTGGTTGTGACGAGATCTCAAATCTTATTCTTAAGAAGACTTGTCTTAATTTAATTGATATTTTGTCCTACCTTTTCAATTTCAGTATTATGTCTGGTACTATTCCTGATAAACTGAAATGTGCAATTGTGATTCCTTTATTTAAAAAGGGTAATAAGTCAGACATTACCAATTATAGGCCAATTTCGTTGTTGTCTTCTATTTCAAAAGTGTTTGAGAAAGTAGTAAAAACTAGAATTTTAGCCTATCTTAATCATTTAAATTTTTTAAGTGCCTATCAGTTTGGTTTTAGGTATGGCCTTTCAACTGAAGATGCCTTATTATACTTCTGCTCTATTTTATATAAGGGTCTGAATGATAAACTATGTTGTTCAGGCCTCTTTGTTGACATCACAAAAGCGTTTGATATGGTTGGCCATTCAATTCTTCTAAATAAATTGTATAAGATTGGTTTCAGAGGTTTCTTTTTCAATTGGTGTGAGTCATATCTTAGTAACATAATACAAAGTGTCAAAATTGGTAGTAATATTAGCAGACCGAAAATAAATAACCTGGGTGTGCCCCAAGGTTCTGTACTTGGTCCCATTTTATTCCTTATATATATAAACTCTATTTTTTCTCTACCTTTCAAGGGCAAAATTAAAGCCTTTGCCGATGACCTTGGCTTTGCCTATTGCTCTGTCAGTCCCTTAGACTTAATTTCTAATATTAATCATGATGTCTTTTTATTGAGATGGTGGCTTGCGGAAAACAAACTTATTGCCAGCAATAAAACCAAGCTGATGTATTTCAGTCTTGCTGAGCAAGAATTTCCTGATACAGATATAATACTTCATTCCCATGACTGTGCAAGTCATAATATGCTAAACACCATCTGTTGTTTTCAAAATTGTTTATCTTTTGATAGAACTGCTAATTGTAGTATTAACTGCTTTCTAATTGAAACTGTTGACTGTTTTAAATATCTTGGCGTTACTTTCGACCCTAATCTGAAGTGGCACAAGCATATTTCTGCTTTAAATAAATATCTCCTTTCCTCTACTCGCTGTTTCTTCCGCCTGCGCAAGTATTGCTCTACTCCTACAATGAAAATGGTTTATTATGGCTTATTTCATTCTCGACTGCAATATGGACTCTGTTGTTAGGTTAGGTTAGGTAAAATGGGCTGACGGTTGATCTTATTTCCGTCACACTTAGATCAATGTAGATCCATTGTGATACCCTGACGTATTGTAGCGTCCTAGAAACCTATGATTTTATGTCTGTTCGGTATTTAACCATTTTGTGGCCTTGGTGAAGTTTAACAGGCTGCTTTTTGGAGCGTCTGATAATTCTTCAAGTTCATTTAAAAAGTAATTTCCTAGAAACTTTTTCCTAGTATGACAGAGTGCTGGGCATTGACAAAGGAAGTGACTTGTGTCTTCGTGTTCGTCTTCGTCATTGCATCCTCTGCATAGGTCATCGGTGCAAAGACCCATTTTCTTTTTGTGATAACCTAGTAGGTTATGTCCAGTTATGATACTGACAAGCATTCGCAGTGAAGGTCTATTCAATGATAGCAGCTTTCCAGATTCTTTCTTATCATATTTCGGCCATAGTTTCCTGGAAGTAACATAGGAGTCTAGGCATTCCCATCTTTCATTGTATTTTCGTGTTATTTTGTTACCAATGATCTGTTTCATTTCACAGGGTGGAATCCTGATCGATTTATCAATGAGAGAAGGATCAAGTGTTGATCCTTTCCTCGCTAGTTCGGACTCTGTTGCTGGGGTAGCGCTTATTCTAGTAAGCTACAGCAATCAACAACCATTCAAAAATCTGCTATACGAACAGTTTGTCGCTCTCGTCGTTTTGCACACACTATGGAGCAGTTTAGATCGTTGAAAATTCTTCCTCTGCGACACTTGTTTTATTTCAAAGTACTGAAGGTCTTTTTTGTGAGAGGCGGGTATCTTTCAAATTCTCGCAACTTGCGGAGTCATTCAAACTTTGGTGTAATTATTCCCGCGTTTCGCACAACAAGTTACAGAAACTCTTACTCCATTGTCGCCTACAAACTTTTTAACTCTTTGCCATTAGAATATAGGTCCTTAAGAAATCTTTGCTCGTTCACTAAAGCAACGAAATCATGGCTTCTAGGTTTTGACCATCAGGAAATCTGTAATCTTTTGCAATACACTGCTTAAAAAAAAAAAAAAAAAAAAATGATCTGCCAGCCGTTTTGTTAATGCGTTGAATTGAATTTATCTTTTTTATTTATTCTCTTTTGTCAATTTAAATTTAAATTTTGCTTTCTTTTGTATATTTTTTAAATTTGCTTCTTAATTTTTTCTTTCACCCCACAATACATTGTTTGATTATAACCGAATGTGACATCAACTCTATTTTTTGTTAAATATAGATGTCACTAACTGTTCATTGTGTGGGAACTAATTTCATGAGTTGTTTTGCTTTAATTGTAAGCTTATTGAATTATGTAGTACATTATACCTGAATAAGGAATTATTATTATTATTATTATTATTATTATAAAAAGGTTTTCAATAAAACAACAACAAGTAATAATAATATTTAAAATTCAACAGGAAATAAAGTAAGATGCAGAATATGTTCTTGTGTTTATAAATATTCTGGCAATACAAGTACATTGAATGTACATATAAAAAAGAAACACCCAGAGGAGCTCCTGGAAATTACGGAAGAAAGGGTAGTAAATACTAATGTTGACATTGTTGACAGTAGTATCCCTGTCCACAGCCAAAGAGCACATGATATTGATATTGATCAACCTTCAACAAGCCAAGCTGTGGCTTATTTTGGGATTCCAAAATTATGCAATCGGGAAGAATCCCCTGCTCGGGGTAAAAGATTAAAGCAAACCTCGATTGCTAGTTCCTTCGAGAATTTGCCAAAATCAAAAAGACGCAGATAATGCTTTACTTGATTTAATAATTCTAGATTTGGAATCGCTTCAAATTGTTGAAAATGAAGGGTTTAGAAAGTATTCTAATGTGCTCAACCCTGAATACAACATTCCATCTAGAAAAAAAAAATGAATGAAATGCTTGAAAAGAACTGTTTCTGAGTCAAAGTCTTTGAAGCATAAACTTAAAGACGTCGCGTCGACTATATAGCTTTGACATCGGACATTTGGACGTTAGATAGCAATTGCTTTATAAGTATAACGGCTCACTACATAGAAGAAACACTGATGAAAGCGTCCGTTCTTTCAACCACCGAGCTCCAGAAAAATTATACTTCGGAAAACATAGCAAATGCAATCCAAAAAATATTGGACGAATGGAAAATTGGTCAAAAAATTGTAGCTATTGTCACAGACAACGCCGCGACAGTGAAAGAGGCAGTGAGTGATTTTTTGAATAAAAGCAATCTTTTCTGCGTGGCCCACACATTAAATCTCATAGTTGAAGACTGCATTGAAAAGGTTGATGTAGTACACAAGTGTAGAGGCATTGTATCCCATTTTCGTCATAATGTAAAATCGTCATATGCACTGATTGATATGCAGAAAAAATGTATTGTCGAAACTTTAAAATTAGAGCAACACGTTACGACAAGGTGGACTAGCACTTTCTTTATGATTGAACGCATGTTAAAAGTTAAAGTGGCTCTTTCGGCTACAGTGTCACTTTTGGCAGCCTCTTTGCCTCATCTGAAGTCTAACGAATGGGATTTGATGGAGGAGATAATCATGATTTTGCAACCGTTTGTAAAAACTTCAACTAATTTGTCAGAAGAGTCCTATCCTTCATTATCATGTGTTATTCCCTTAGTAGTTGGACTCCACAATGCAGTTGAAAAAAAACGATTAACTACTGAGTCGTCTAAACGCTTACAAAGAGATCTGCTTACGGACATTGAAAAGCGTCTAGGTGTATATGAATTGGACAGAACGGCAGCCAAGGCTACGTTTTTAGATCCACGGTTCAAAAAAAATGGGTTTGGAATCGAAGTTCATGCTGCTAATGCTCAAAGTTGGGTTATAGTAGAGCTAAAAGATTTCTTTATGAATAGTTCAACTTCAAGTCCTGAATGTACAGCAAGTAGCTCAAATGCAGGTTTGTAACTTTCTTTCTTTGTCAAGTAAATGTAAAATGATTTTCATTTACCTATCTAGAACAAACAAATTCCAATTCCGACACTGACAACGAAGATGATGAAATCTGGGGTGTTATTGACAGAAAAAGTTGTGAAGCAAAAACCAAAATTACTCCTTTTTCATTAGCAGCTGGTATGGTGAGTTTCTTTTTTTATTAAGTAGTTTTAGTAACTTATGTTTTTATTGTTTGTTCGCCATAAATATGTTTGATGTCAGTCCTCTTTCTTGATTCCAATTTTTTAAATCGGGTTCCAAAAACAATATAGAGAAATATGTAAATTATCTGAGATTGAAAGCCTTGTAAAAAAAACTTGATTTCCTAGTGAAGGAACATAAGTGGTTCTCAACATGGGTTCATCTCGGGAAGATCAACAATCACCAATTTATCATGTTTCTCTTCTTTCGTTGTTGACAGTAGTGATCAAGTGGATGTTATTTATACCGATTTTAGCAAAGCGTTTTTTTCGGTTTGCCACAAAATATTGCTTCAAAAATTGATATCATTTGGTTTCCACTCAAGCCTCCTTCAATGGATCTGTTCCTTCCTCATAAAAAGGGTTCCAAAAAACAAAATTGACGAATTCACCTCAAGGCAGATAAATTGTACCTCGTACGTCGTGTATTTATCGATTATATTGTTAACAGTGTACGCAGACGATCTGAAACTTTTTCTGAAAGTAACCTCTATTAGCGATTGCCAAAAACTCCAATTGGATCTTGATAATCTATCTCGCTGGTGTGTGTTAAACCGCTTGAATCTTAACGCCAACGCAAAAAAATGTTTTGTGCTTTCTCTCTCAAGAAAGAATCATACGCAAGAGTTTTCATATTATCTTGATTGCAACCCTCTTCAGAGAACTGAAAAATTTAAGGATTTTCATCCCTTCTTCAATTTTCGAAAAGTTGTAACATTGAGAATTTTATCCTTTCCCTGACTCAGTAGAATATATTGTAGAGTAACTGGGAAAATGCCCAGAAGTATTATTTTCAACTATCAGGAACTTTCATTTTTCTCGACATATTTTATGGGAGGGGTCTGATCTCGACTAATGAGCTGGATAAGTTTTGGGAACGAACCCCAACAACTTTTTCAGTTCAATGTGATTGGAAAATTGTGCGAGTGAAAGGTCTCGCTGGAATTCGACAACGGAGGTGCTTGTCAGCCATAAGGCTGCATGTGCTAGAAAGCCGTGACAGAAAACCTCGAGACACGATTGGCCGATTGTATGAATGTGTGTATGAATTTGAAAGTCGAGAAAGGACAAACTGACAAGATCAGACACTTCTTGGTTGACCTAGTTAATAAGTGGTTTATTTTGCGATCTTGTGATTTTTTTAAAGAAAAAGAAAAGTTTAATTATCGAAAGTTGGAAATAGTTTTTGTACAGAAAGTGTTGAGAAATTTTAGAAAAAGAAATAGAGTCAGTGGAAGGAGAATTTGGAGAAGGAGAACTTACAGAAATTGTCAGACAGACAGGATATAGGAACTTGAAGGAGGAAGGAAAAGCAGGAGAGAAAAGAACAATTAACGTTTCAATCTTCCGGTTATTTTCATTTTTTACTTTTTTAAACGGTTCTTACTATTTCAGAACTAATTCGTGGTTTGGAAGTTTCACCTCAAAATTTCCTGGCGCCTACTTTTCTTAGTACACCCTGTACTGAGAAATAATACATTTTAATTCTTATTTTAATTATTATTTAATCGGTCATTTTATTCGCGATCGTCTTTTATAGCGCTACGCAATCTTTTTTTGTTTACGAACCCAGCCCAGCTGAGTTTAGCCGTGGTGTCAGCAGCCTACCTGCTGAGTGTTACACTTTTTAGTTTATCAGCGCGTTTGACATTTCGTCTGTTTATCTCGCGGCACACCGGTTGTGCATTTCGTTTAATCGTTTTAATTTCGTTTATTATATTTTATTAATTGGATTCGGAAAATCCAATCGCGTTACAAATAGTACAAATCATAGTTTCGTTCATCATAAAGTTAATTTATCGCGAAAAAAAGTGTAACAGTTAGTTACTTAATCAACTGAGGAATGAGGTAAACAACACAATTAATTTTCGTTGTTGAACGTTGGCTACGCCGCCCGCGGTAACAACTTCTTTAAATTCATCTCAATTATAAGACCTCATTGCTTCTAATGAATCTTCTTTCATGATGTTCTTTGATGTATGGACTATTGATGTGCCAACTCAAGTTTCTTTGCTAACTCGTGTCAACTCGAGTTGGAAAGCTAATTCGAATATCGAATTCACCTTAACCGAATACCTACACATACACATGGCTCGAGTCATATAACTCGGGTTGAAGCATGTGCAAGTGTGTTGTTTTCATTTTAAGTTTTGTCGCGTTTTTATGACTGTTATTACAGGTTTTGATTTTTGTGCTTTGTGATATACAGTTATTGAGTTTGCTTTAAATATTACAGCTTTTGATTTTCGTGATTTGTGATATTCAGTTTTCAGTGATTTTGATTTAAATAAAAATTTAAAAACAATGCCCGCCCCAAGGAAAAGATCTCTTGCGTGGGAATTTTTTAGTAAAGAAGGAGAAGGTATTGTAATGAAATGGTTATTCAAAAGTTTTAATGAAAAAAGACAAGTCTTGAATAAATGATTGTGGAAAAACAGTTTAAATATTTATTTGATTCTAGAAAATGAAACTGATTCATTGACAATAGACTATTCTGATGAAAAATAAAATAAACAAGTTTTCAATAGAACAACAAGTAATATATTTAAAATTCAACACTCCCGCTTTCTATTGAAAATTTCAATTATCTTTGCAATATAAAGAAAACATTTTTTGGTAATGCCAAAATAAAATAGGCTGCTTCAAATTTTTCTCGAATGAAATGGTGTCTTACATCAATATGTTTATGACTTATTTTTCGACGAGGAATCCGATGGTGACCTTGAATTTGACCTTGGACGAACCTTGAAGCCCCAGCGACCCAAACATCGATTTTTCAAATGGAAACCCCCATTTTTTATTGCAGATTTGGAAAGAGCGCAGAATTTTACGAAAATATATGTCAAATATCAAGGTCACCATCGGATTCCTCGTCGAAAAATAAGTCGGATATAGGGTCTTTGATTTTTATTATCGCATATTCTGCCATATTTCCAGGGGTTTCCATACTTTTGTCGCACCCAGTATACACAATACACATATGTATATAATTTTGATCTTCTTTTGCATAATATAGCATTCCATAACCGCGACTTACTAAACCAATTGCATAGCTAATGTCTGGTCTTGTAGCAATTGCTCGATACATCAAACTTCCAATTAGTTCTCGGAATGGAAATTTTACTCGAATCCGAATTTTCAAATTTTGAAAGTACTTGATTTGGATCAGCTGGAACTGACACCGGATTACAATTTTCAAAATCAAATTTTTGCAGTATTTTCTTGACATAGGCGGTTTCGTGCATGAATATGGAGCCATCAGGAAGATGATCAATCTCAAAATCAAGAAAACAACCTATTTTCATTTGCTTAATTTCAAAATGTTTTTGTAAATGTTCTAATACTGAATTTACAGTAGACTCATCATCACCACAAACGATTCCATCATCGACATATAAAGCCAATGTGAGTAATTTTCCGTTCTCATTACTGTAGAACACACAAGGATCCGATTCACTAGTTTTGAAACCAAAAAAACCAACAAATATTTTAAATGTTTGATTCCAGCATCTAGAAGCTTGTTTCAATCAATTCAATGGTCATAAGAACCAACTGGTTGGTGCATATAAACAACTTAAAAGCCGTTTTCACATCGAATTGCTTTATATGGATCTTCTTCTTTGCAGAAATAGCAAGAGTCGCTCTCAATGACGTGAAACGAACCACTGGGCTGAATGTTTCTAGATAGTCTATTCCGTATTCTTGATGGAATCTACGACAATCCAATCTTGCTTTGAAACATTGAATCGAGCCGTCGGTATTAGTTTTCACCTTAAAAATCCATTTGTTATCAATTACCTTTTGTCCACATGGTTTTTCAACTAAACTCCAGGTCTGATTGATTTCTTCATCCATCGCTTTGAGATGTTGTTTACGTTCTATTGAATTGACATCTTCTTCATAGGACTTCGGTTCATTAGTTATCGTCAGTAAAGCCTTCGCCATCGAAGTGTGTTCTTGTCGCTTCCGTAAACGTGTATTTAAAATATTGCTTTCTTCTATGTGTGATGATAAAACTGGTTTACTTGGAATATTCTTTTCAGATTTTTGACTAATTTTAGGTGTTTGATTTTTTTGATTTTGACGAATTTCCGTTGATTGTCTTTCAGGTACATTTATTAAGTCCGGTTGAAAAGTTTCGCTTGATTGGTTCTCTTCTTGTATAACATTATATTCTTTTTGAACAACACATTCTTCACAAACAATAGATTCCTTAACTTTTTCATTTATTACTTTCATAGAAAATGTGTCTTCTGCCAAAAACTTTACATTGCGGACAGTTGAAATAATGTTATTTTCATCAATAACACGGATTCCTTTTTGAAACTCGTTTCGGAATATGACAATAAACCTCCGAACCAAAAACCTGAATATGTTTGAATTGACTTGGTTTCCCGCACCAAAGTTCGAATAGTGTCCTGGGGCCCTACTCTGTATTTCGTTTCGATTCGTAAGTCTATTCGAAAGTGATTTTCGATCCGATTATGAATTCGTACTCTGTATTTCGTTTTAGAATCGAAAAAAAGTACTTGTTAATATTTTCATTAACGGAATAGATTTGCGAAGCCTTGAAACATTTCTCAAGATATCTGTCAAATCAAGCAAAAAAAAAAAATAATATCAAAGCAAATTACAAACAAGTTAAAATATAAATAAATGAAATAAAAAAAACGTTTTCGGATTTGCCGTTCCGAAAGTGGCTGATTCGAATCCGCTTTAGAAATAAAGAGTACAAAATATTCTTTTTCCGAAATTTTTGCTTTCGAAACGAATTACAGAGTAGGGCCCCTGCCTTTAAGATTGCTTGTTCCCGTCCTGAATTGCTTATGCATAAAGTTTAGGAGTAAGATCCTTCGTATAAATCATCGACCGACCTGATTCCATTATTGCCCGATTCTCTCGTTCAATACACCCATTTTGTTCTGGGGTGTAAGCAACTGAATGACAATGACGAATACCATTTTTTTTCTAACAATTTCTTAAAATTGTGGTTTACAAATTCAAGACCATTATCCGTTTGTAAGATTTTTATACGATGTCCACATTGCTTTCCGGAAATTTTTAAAACAACTTCAAATTTTTTCAACGCTTCGAATTTGTTTTTCAAAAAATACACAAAACGAAATTTTGAAAACTCATCTTTGAAAAGCAAAAAATACCTGGATCCCCCAAATGAATCTTCTTCTTGCAAAGACCAGACGTTCATGCTCATGAGTCTTTTTTCATAGTTAACATCGAATTTTCGGAAATTGGTTCAATTACTTTAAAAAGCATTTGAAACATGCTTCCTTTTCGTGCTCCCACTGCAACAACATTTTCGCCATCCAATAGCTTGAAACAATTCTTATCCGAAAAGCTTGTATGGCCATGATCACCTGAATCTACATAAGTACCAAGCATCACAGGATTTCAAGTGTTCAATTATATTGCTGAAGAAAAATTTGTCGCCATCTTTAGGTTCCTTTACCCTACAATCTCGTTTCCAGTGTCCAGATAAACCACACTTGAAACATTTACCAGGTCGCTTCGTCCTGTCCATCTTTTGAAAATTTGATTTTCTTTTTGCCCGAGTGCTCCGCTTTGCAAACAAAGCTTCATTTGCCCGACCCTCGCTTAAACACATATTGTCAACTCCAAGTCGACTTTTTTCAACTATAAGGCTGTTCGTCAAATTAATAATCGTCTGTTCGCTCTTCCAGAAGATGTTTCGCTGAATCATTGTTATGTTCATAAATCGAATGTAACTTCTTACATCTTCTTCACATATTTTTTGAAGTGGAATAGTTACATGAATGAATCAGAATTTTGCCCACACGAATTCAAAATTAGTTTCTGTGCCATAGCAACTTTTTTTATACCATTGGGGCTTTCAAGAATCGTATCCGGATAGATTGTTGTTGTTTACGTGTTAAACTTTTAGCAGAGTCACACACCCCTTTCAACTAAAAACCTATCCAAAGATATCCGAGTATTTTTGGTATACCTTTCTATTCAAGTGATCAGCTGATAGAAAATTTATTTTTATTTCTTTTCATATTGATTTTTTGTTTTGGTGTGCATTTATTTTAGCATAAGTCTTTTAAAACGTATGGGAAATCGAAAAAAATAAGTTATAATCGTCTAGCAATGATATTTTGAATGTTTTTATTCTGTTTTCAAAAGTCAAATTTTAGTATTTCACAGCTGTTGTCTGCAGCAATCTGGAAAAAGATATCTGGATCGTTCAAAAAGGTATCCAAGAAACGGCTATCCGAGATAGGCTATCCGATACAGGTTCTTGAACGACGGAACCTTCACATCATCCATTGTGAAGGGTTTGTAAATTGTTGAAATACTTCCTTCCATCTTGACTTTAGCAATAATATGCTTTGCTCTTTATCTATACCTGCGTCTTCGGTAACTTTCTATTACAGACACAAATTACGTAGTGAGTAAAAGCTCCTTCAAATGTTTTATTATTTGAAACACCGAAAATATTGCCAATTATTCTTAAAAACCTTTTAATATTTGCCTGGTCTCATAACCTACTGTAATTAAATGGTTATTCAAAAGTTTTAAAGAAAAAAAAAAAAAAAACAAGTGTTGAATAAATGAATGTGAAAAACAGATTGAATATTTATTTGAATCTAGAAAATGAAACTGATTCATTGAAAATAGACTATTTTGATGAAACATAAAAATAGTCTTCGTTTTGAAAATTGGGATAGTGTCTATGCAGAACAAAATGCATCTTTAGCATATGACACATTTCTACAGATTTTTAAAAACCATATCAGTTTATGTTCCTCTACCTTTTCTCGTAGAAAATCAGAGTTTCGCCTTAAGCCTTGGATAACTCCTGCCCTTGTAAAAAAAATTTATTTCAAAAATAATCTAAAAAAAAATGTTTGAAGCATCCTCTGAATTACAACTTAAGAACTCGCTATAAGAAGTACTGCAAAAAGGTAAATAAGGAAGTTGTAACTGCTAGGGATAGGTTCTTTCATTGTAAAATACAAATGGCAAGTGGAAATCTGAAAAAGGAGTGGAAAGTCGTAAACAGCGTGGTTAATCGTACAGCCTGCACCAATGTAGTACCCATCCTACTTACTAACGGTACTGTGAATATTTCGGAGCCTTTAGACATAGCCAACGAGTTTAGCAATTACTTCGCCTCAATTGGTCGAGCCTCTTTTTCGGGTAGTTCTCCAACTTCATGTAATTGTTGCAGCAATTCTGTCACGTTAGATATCGACTATAGTAACAGCTTCGTCTTCGAATCTATCACTGGTTTTGAGTTGCTTCAAACTATCAATTCGCTTCCTAATTCAAGTTCGTTTGGTTGTGACGAGATCTCAAATCTTATTCTTAAGAAGACTTGTCTTAATTTAATTGATATTTTGTCCTACCTTTTCAATTTCAGTATTATGTCTGGTACTTTTCCTGATAAACTGAAATGTGCAATTGTGATTCCTTTATTTAAAAAGGGTAATAAGTCAGACATTACCAATTATAGGCCAATTTCGTTGTTGTCTTCTATTTCAAAAGTGTTTGAGAAAGTAGTAAAAACTAGAATTTTAGCCTATCTTAATCATTTAAATTTTTTAAGTGCCTATCAGTTTGGTTTTAGGTATGGCCTTTCAACTGAAGATGCCTTATTAGACTTCTGCTCTATTTTATATAAGGGTCTGAATGATAAACTATTTTGTTCAGGCCTCTTTGTTGACATCAAAAGCGTTTGATATGGTTGACCATTCAATTCTTCTAAATAAATTGTATAAGATTGGTTTCAGAGGTTTCTTTTTCAATTGGTGTGAGTCATATCTTAGTAACAGAATACAAAGTGTCAAAATTGGTAGTAATATTAGCAGACCGAAAATAAATAACCTGGGTGTGCCCCAAGGTTCTGTACTTGGTCCCATTTTATTCCTTATATATATAAACTCTATTTTTTCTTTACCTTTCAAGGGCAAAATTAAAGCCTTTGCCGATGACCTTGGCTTTGCCTATTGCTCTGTCAGTCCCTTAGACTTAATTTCTAATATTAATCATGATGTCTTTTTATTGAGATGGTGGCTTGCGGAAAACAAACTTATTGCCAGCAATAAAACCAAGCTGATGTATTTCAGTCTTGCTGAACAAGAATTTCCTGATACAGATATAATATTTCATTCCCATGACTGTGCAAGTCATAATATGCTAAACACCATCTGTTGTTTTCAAAATGATTTATCTTTTGATAGAACTGCTAATTGTAGTATTAACTGCTTAATTGAAACTGTTGACTGTTTTAAATATCTTGGCGTTACTTTCGACCCTAATCTGAAGTGGCACAAGCATATTTCTGCTTTAAATAAATATATCCTTTCCTCTACTCGCTGTTTCTTCCGCGTGCGCAAGTATTGCTCTACTCCTACAATGAAAATGGTTTATTATGGCTTATTTCATTCTCGACTGCAATATGGACTCTGTTGTTGGGGTAGCGCTTATTCTAGTAAGCTACAGCAATCAACAATCATTCAAAAATCTGCTATACGAACAGTTTGTCGCTCTCGTCGTTTTGCACACACTATGGAGCTGTTTAGATCGTTGAAAATTCTTCCTCTGCGACACTTATTTTATTTCAAAGTACTGAAGGTCTTTTTTGTGAGAGGCGGGGGTATCTTGAAAGTCCGATTTCAAATTCTCGCAACTTGCGGAGTCATTCAAACTTTGGTGTAATTATTCCCGCGTTTTTTTAAAGTCGGAATAAAGAATTACTCAGATCACATGCCACTGGAAGTAACGTGTAGGATGAACACTGAAAAGGCTGAACATAGTAATATAAGATCTCTTAGCCTCCTACCAAAATTGATTTGGAGTGACAAAATTCGCATACCCTTCCAACAAAACCTTAATACGGAGCTGCAAAGTCTAAGCCGATCAGGAAGTCCAGCAAATATAGAAGCCTTGACTGAAGCTGTCAAAAATGCAACACCTACCTTAAATGAAAGAACGAAGGTTCCAAATAAACAAAAGTGGTTTGATAGGGACTGTGAAAAGGCTCGAATGAAATCATTTGCGTTCCTTAAGACATGGAGAATATACGATTCTGATATTTTCAGAAAATTATATAGTGAAGCAAACAAAAACTTTAAGCAGATCTGCCAACTTAAAAAACGAGCATATGACGAAAATATGATTGAAAAGATCAACATGTCAAGATCATCTGCGGAATTTTGGAAAGCTGCACGGTATATAAACGGAAAACGCAATAACATCGCAAGGTCACTCCATGCAGCCGAACTCCGTGAACACTTCTACGGGCTCCTCAATACAGTCCAAACATCACTGAGCTTTCAATACGCAGCTCCTCTAACGTTTGACGAGTTTTTAGATGCACCATTTGAGCTGAAAGAAGTCCTAGCTGCTATTGAAGATTCAAAGAACAACAAAGCTCCAGGAGATGACAGGATCCCCTTTGAATTCTACAAAAATTGTACTCCGGAGTTTTACTCAGCTCTAACAAAGGAGTTCAACAGAATAGTTGAAGCAACAGATATACCGAATTCATTTAAAAAGACGCTAATTTTTCCGCTACATAAAAAGGGTGACTTGGATGATCCGGGGAATTACAGAGGTATATCATTCCTCAACACATCCACAAAACTATTTAGCACAGTATTGTATAAAAGGATCACCACATGGATAGAAAATAGGCACGTGCTGCTAGAGTTCCAAGCTGGATTCAGAAAACATTACTCTACCGTTGATCATATTTTTACTCTTTTTAACTTAGCGGAGATATACCAAAATAAGAATAAAAAGCTTTACACCTTATTTGTAGACTTCCGAGCTGCTTTTGACTCAATCCCACGAGAAGCATTATTTTACAAACTGAGCAGAATTGGGCTCTCAAGTAAAATCATTAATACTTTAAGAGCCATGTACGAAAACAACTTGGCCTATGTTTGGGACGGTGAATTCGTATCTGAAGAATTCACAACATCTATAGGTTTGAAACAAGGATGCACACTGAGCACTCTACTGTTCAATCTTTATATCAACGATATAACTGACTCAGTTCGTGGAGGAATCGAACTAAACGGGATAAAAATCCCAGCACTCTTGTACGCGGATGACATTGTGTTCCTGGCCGATACAGTAGACGGGATGCAGCTTATGATCAATAGGTTGGCAGAATACTGCAAAACATGGAACCTAACAATCAACTTGGAGAAGTCTAAAATGATGATTATCAGACGTGGAGGAGGAAGATTTTCGCGAAAAGAAAAATGGTATCTCAACGGAGTGTCTATAGAAATAGTAAAAGAGTACAAATACTTGGGGGTCCGATTCACCACGAATGCTAATATGAACAAACATCTGGAAAATAAACTTGCGGAAGCTAAAAGAGCGGTTTCTTCGGTGTGGAATAAATGTATAGATAACAAAAACGTGTTACACAGTACAAAGCAAAAAATATTCAGAGCAACTGCGTTGTCAATACTGCTTTATGGAGCCCAAGTATGGGGATATAGTGCGTTTGAAACGTATGAAAAATTTCTTCGCTACTTTCTGAAAAGACTATTCATATTACCAAATAGCACACCTAATTACATGCTACATCTGGAGACTGGAGTACCCCCCTTATACCTCGACACTTTAAAAATGCACCTAGACTATGTAGTCAAGATACTCGAAATGAAAAATGAAAGGTTGCCAAAAATAATCTTAACCAGTTTATTAGTAAACAGAAGAGGATTTGTCAAGGAATTGGACCACTTAGCAGCAGTAGGTAAACTTAACTGGAAATTCGAACTGGATGAACCTGTAGCAATTGTAAAGTCGAAGTTCACCGATCTTCTGAAAGAAACCGGATGCAGGATGTACGAACAATTCAAAAAGGAAGCCGAAGAATCCCAGTATAGGATGATTTACAGCAAACTGAATTACAATCTGGAAGCAAACACGTACTTCGTCAATTCAAATAAAGTTAACTTAATAAGTACGATCTTCAAATTGAGAGGCGAACTTACAAATTTAAACTTCGTACCCCACAGACCAGACTTGCTAATACTCTGCAGCATCTGTAATCTAAAGGTAAGGGAAGACGTATTTCATTTTCTTGGGTCATGTCCAATTTTCAAAGAAATCCGACTAAGGTGGTTGGGAGCAAAATTCATAGACGAAGGCAAAGTAGTCAAAATCTTAAATGGAGAACAAGGCTGGGATCTGTTGTATAATTATTAAGTCAACGCACTTCGATATCGTGGCAAAATAATAAATGAAGATTTTTAAGAAACACAAACTTATATAGTAGTGTAATAACTGAATCATGAATTAAAAATTAAACCTTAATATAGAAAATTAAAAACTTATTGTCAATCTGGTAGACGGCCTTAGGCCAAACCATATACTTTTATTTTTATTTTTATTTTATTTACATTGTAAATATTGTTGAAACAAATTGAAATAATAAAAAAGTAAATTAACTAACTAACTAACTATTCCCGCGTTTCGCACAACAAGTTACAGAAACTTTTACTCCATTGTCGCCTACAAACTTTTTAACTCTTTGCCATTAGAATATAGGTCCTTAAGAAATCTTTGCTCGTTCACTAAAGCAACGAAATCATGGCTTCTAGGTTTTGACCATCAGGAAATCTGTAATCTTTTGCAATACACTGCTTAAAAAAAAAAAAAAAATGATCTGCCAACCGTTTTGTTAATGCGTTAATTTTTGCTATGAATTTATCTTTTTTATTTATTCTCTTTTGTCAATTTAAATTTAAATTTTGCTTTCTTTTGTATATTTTTTAAATTTGCTTCTTAATTTTTTCTTTCACCCCACAATACATTGTTTGATTTTAACCGAATGTGACATCAACTCTATTTTTTGTTAAATATAGATGTCACTAACTATTCATTGTGTACTAATTTCATGAGTTGTTTTGCTTTAAGCTTATTGAATTATGTAGTACATTATACCTGAATAAAGAATTATTATCATTATTATTATTATTATTATAAACAGGTTTTCAATAAAACAACAACAAGTAATAATAATATTTAAAATTCAACAGGAAATAAAGTAAGATGCAGAATATGTTCTTGTGTTTATAAATATTCTGGCAATACAAGTGCATTGAATGTACATATAAAAAAGAAACACCCAGAGGAGCTCCTGGAAATTACGGAAGAAAGGGGAGTAAATACTGATGTTGACATTGTTGACAGTAGTATCCCTGTCCACAGCCAAAGAGCAAATGATCTTGATCTTGATCAACCTTCAACAAGCCAAGCTGTGGCTAATTTTGGGATTCCACAATTATGCAATCGGGAAGAATCCCCTGCTCGGGGTAAAAGATTAAAGCAAACCTCGATTGCTAGTTCCTTCGAGAATTTGCCAAAATAAAAAAGACGCAGATAATGCTTTACTTGATTTAATCAAGTGCTCAACCCTGAATACAACATTCCATCTAGAAAAAAAATGAATGAAATGCTTGAAAAGAACTGTTTCTGAGTCAAAGTCTTTGAAGCATAAACTTAAAGACGTCGACTATATAGCTTTGACATCGGACATTTGGACGTTAGATAGCAATTGCTTTATAAGTATAACGGCTCACTACATAGAAGAAACTCTGATGAAAGCGTCCGTTCTTTCAACCACCGAGCTCCAGAAAAATTATACTTCGGAAAACATAGCAAATGCAATCCAAAAAATATTGGACGAATGGAAAATTGGTCAAAAAATTGTAGCTATTGTCACAGACAACGCCGCGACAGTGAAAGAGGCAGTGAGTGATTTTTTGAATAAAAGCAATCTTTTCTGCGTGGCCCACACATTAAATCTCACAGTTGAAGACTGCATTGGAAAGGTCGATGTGGAGCAATATTCCGGGAGTTTATTAGTTCCACCCCTTTTACACAAGTGTAGAGGCATGGTATCCCATTTTCGTCATAATGTAAAATCGTCATATGCACTGATTGATATGCAGAAAAAATTTAATGTTGAAACTTTAAAATTAGAGCAAGACGTTAAAACAAGGTGGACTAGCACTTTCTTTATGATTGAACGCATGTTAAAAGTAAAAGTGGCTCTTTCGGCTACAGTGTCACTTTTGGCAGCCTCTTTGCCTCATCTGAAGTCTAACGAATGGGGTTTGATGGAGGAGATAATCATGATTTTGCAACCGTTTGTAAAAACTACAACTATTTTGTCAGAAGAGTCGTATCCTTCATTATCATGTGTTATTCCCTTAGTAGTTGGACTCCACAATGCAGTTGAAAAAAAAACGATTAACTACTGAGTCGTCTAAACGCTTACAAAGAGATCTGCTTACGGGCATTGAAAAGCGTCTAGGTGTATATGAATTGGACAGAACGGCAGCCAAGGCTACGTTTTTAGATCCACGGTTCAAAAAAAATGGGTTTGGAATCGAAGTTCATGCTGCTAATGCTCAAAGTTGGGTTATAGAAGAGCTAAAAGATTTCTTTATGAATAGTTCAACTTCAAGTCCTGAATGTACAGCAAGTAGTTCAAATGCAGGTTTGTAACTTTCTTTCTTTGTCAAGTAAATTGTAAAATGATTTTCATTTACCTATCTAGAACATTCGAATGGAATCCTCAGGGTGAGAGACGAGTTGGAAGACCAAAAACAACATGGAGGTCATCTGTTTTAAAAGAAGCTCAGTCTCAAGGTATTCAATCGTGGTCACAGCTAAGACACGTTGCGGCGAATCGGGACAGATGGAGGGATCTGGTTGCTGCCCTATGCTCCAGGAGGAGTTAAAGTGCTGCTACACTTGCAGCCGGACAACATATATACATATATATCTAGAACAAACAAATTCCAATTCCGACACTGACAACGAAGATGATGAAATCTGGGGTGTTATTGACAGAAAAATTTGTGAAGCAAAAACCAAAATTACTCCTTTTTCATTAGCAGCTGGTATGGTGAGTTTCTTTTTTTATTAAGTAGTTTTAGTAACTTATGTTTTTATTGTTTGTTCGCCATAAATATGTTTGATGTCAGTCCTCTTTCTTGATTCCAATTTTTTAAATCGGGTTCCAAAAACAATATAGAGAAATATGTAAACTATCTGAGATTCCTAAGTTTTTTGAAAGCCTTGTCAAAAAAAACTTGATTTCCTAGTGAAGGAACATATAAGTGGTTCTCAACATGGGTTCATTTCGGGAAGATCAACAATCACCAATTTAACATGTTGTTGAAAGTAGTGATCAAGTGGATGTTATTTATACCGATTTTAGCAAAGCGTTTTTTTCGGTTTGCCACAAAATATTGCTTCAAAAATTCAAATCATTTGGTTTCCACTCAAGCCTCCTTCAATGGATCTGTTCCTTCCTCATAAAAAGGGTTCCAAAAAACAAAATTGACGAATTCACCTCAAGGCAGATAAATTGTACCTCGTACGTCGTGTATTTATCGATTATATTGTTAACTGTGTACGCAGACGATCTGAAACTTTTTCTGAAAGTAACCTCTATTAGCGATTGCCAAAAACTCCAATTGGATCTTGATAATCTATCTCTATGGTGTGTGTTAAACCGCTTGAATCTTAACGCCAAAAAATGTTTTGTGCTTTCTCTCTCAAGAAAGAATCATACGCAAGAGTTTTCATATTATCTTGATTGCAACCCTCAGAGAACTGAAAATTTTAAGGATTTAGACGTACTTTTTGACTCCAAATTCTCTTTTACACCACATATAGAAGCTGTTGTATCAAAAGCTAACTCAATGTTTGGATTTATCAAAAGAAACTCCACAGACTTTACTAACTCCTACACCCTTGTGTCTCTTTATACCTCACTAGTAAGACCCAACCTAGAGTATGCAGACATCGATCGTCTGGAACCCTCACCAACAATGTTTTTCCGATCAAATTCAGAAAGTTCAGAATATGTTTACGAAGTATGCATATTACAAAATACGATGGTGCTTTCATCCAAATTCCACAGCTAGGCAGTCTTCTAGTTTTGCAGTCGCTCAAATCACGTAGAACTAGTCCTTAATTTGTATTTATGCTCCAGAGAGGCCGTTGACGGTTAGAAATCTTCTTTTTCAATCAAGGCACAGAACTAATTATGGCATGAGTGAACCAATTTCAAAATCAGTTAGAGAGTTTAATGAAATTTGTGGTCATATTGATTTAGCCTTCTCCAGAGATAAATTTTGAGATGAATTGCATTACCTACTTTTAAGAAATTGAAACCTATTTTGTTATAATGTGTAATCTGTTGAGCTTATTGCTCGTAGGTGAAATAAATAAATAAAGAAACAGGGCTTGCGAATGATAAAAGCACCAAAGCCTTAACTCAATGGGTCCTTGTTTATGAGGTTTCGAATAGATTGACCCTGCAGTGGCTCATTATTTATGTGTTTCCGTCTAAACTCTAAACACAGTTCAAGCATAGTTTTATATGAGCGAAACGCATATTGGAGTTGAGGGCACTTGAACTTTTATTTCGATTTTAAATCAAACACAAAAGCATAGTTTAGACTTTAGACAGAAGTAATTTCATTTACGCACATCCCGATATGAAACAAAAATAGCTTTTCAATGCATTTGACCTATAAATGAAGAGAAACAATATCTTCATTTATTTATATACAATAGGTCAACTTCTTCCCCTTCTTCTTTTTTTTCCGGGATTACGAGCATCGTGATTTCTACGAGATAACAGCTCTTTGACTGCTTAACATTAGTGATCCGCTCGTGTGGTACGCCGCTTCATTAGGTGAAGGATTTTTGAAATGTTAGCCACAATACCCTAATGAAAACTCTTCCCCTGAATATGATTCACTCTAATTTGTTTTCTCGCTGCGATTAAACGAAACTTATTTACTAGACAAATCCATCACAAACATTTACGACGCACGATGAGATAGCAAAAAAACCAATGTAATAATAATTATTTTATTGAACGTTATATATATACAATTGATACTTATACTAGATAATTTTAGAATTTAAAAAATGATAATGTAAGAATGTTGGCACATAGGGGCCTAACGAAATACTTTGTCTAGAATTGAAATAATAACTTAATATTATATAGCTGAAAAGAAAAGAAAAATCTTAATATGAGTCGGTTGACTTGGGTGATCTCGGGATGTTCCGTCCCGGTTGTCGCTGGCGTCCCTCTGCATGGGGAGGTCGTAGGGGGTGGCATTAGCCACGGAAATATGCTGACCCAGGGTCAGCGTAGAAATTGGTGGCTTCGTCGTTGGCTGATATTATTTCTTCGTTCAAAGTGTTCATCACGCTTAGGTATCTTGGCTCGGGGTGTTGGTCCTCACTGGTTATCCTTCTCACCAAATGATTCGAGTGGTTGTTAATATCTGCAGCCGTTTTCCTTACTGTCAATAACACGTGTTGATCTAAGGGCATCACTTTGGCTTTCTCGTACACAAGCTGGTTGCTGTAGTGTCTTTGGCGCTGGTGGTTGAAAGTGAGGCCGGTGCAGAGTCTCAGAATTTTCCTTTCGAAAAGTAGAAGCTCCTTCATCGCTGTCTTGGAGATTTCAAACCAGACTGGGCTGCCGTAGTTGATGACAGGTCTCAGCAGCTGCTTGTACATCAGAAGTTTCGTTGACTGACTTAATCCTGTTTTTCTTCTCATCAAAGGGTAAAGTCTGTGGAAAGCGAAGTTGGCCTTCTTCAGTACAGCGCGTGAGTGCGGGTTAAATTTAAGCACCTCATTAAAGTTGATACCTAAATACTTCGCGTTCAGTTGGGCAGTCAGTCTGGTTCCATCGGGTAGCGATAGTGATGTTGCTCGGCATCTTCCAGCAGTATGGCAGCCTCTATAAACTCCAGGCCTTCTGAAGCAGACGAGTTCAGATTTGGTTGAGTTGACCCGTATACCCCACTTACTATAATAGGCATATAGTCTGTGGATGTGAGTTTCCACTCTCCGTGCAGCTATGGATGGCGAAAAAGATGTGCAGTATGTTAAGGAGTCGTCAGCGTAAAGTAAGTTTTCGCAGTCTCTTGGGGTAGGTTGGTCCGACGTCATTATGTTGAAGAGGAATGGCCCTAGCTTCGATCCTTGAGCAACTCCTGCTCTAATACTTTTGGTGGCTGATTTTGCGCTTCCGACTTGAACGAAGAAGTTCCTGTGGGAGAGAAAGGAACAAATTATTTTTACTAGCGGAGCTGGAAAATTTAGTAGGTGGAGTTTATGGATGAGAACATCAATCCATACGCTGTCGAATGCTTTTTCGACATCCAAAAAGCAAGCGACGGTGACCCGATGGCTGTTGAGGGCTGCGGTGACGTCTTTATGCAGTTTCATCAACGGATGTAGGGTTGAATGCTTTTACCGGAAGCCGAACTGCATGTCTGGGATGATGTTATTTTCCCGGCAGAACTTCTTTAATTTCCTAAGTAAAAGCTCCTCCAGGAGCTTACTTAGGTTGTTCAGTAGGGAGATGGGCCTGTAGTTGACGATGAGATTCCGATCGCCTTTTTTCGGAATCGCCACTATCTTGGCCGATTTCCATTTCCCAGGAAAGTAGCTGTTGTTGACGCAATTATCCATTATGATGGCCAGGAATATCATTACTGTCTGTGGGAGCCTCTTCAGGATGAAAAAAAACCAATGCTTTCGATTGGATAGAAAACAAAATAAAAATAACTTTTGCCGTAGGCAGTTTTTTTTTGATGTTATGTCATCATCGACATCATCAAAACTAAAAAAAAAAACAAAGACATTGGTCTAACTTAGACCTCACTCATTCTCCTGTCTTCGTTGTAGTTACTTACCAGTTACTTAGTTAGTTACTTAATCAACTGAGGAATGAGGTAAACAACACAATTAATTTTCGTTGTTGAACGTTGGCTACGCCTCTTTATCGCATCGCATAAGCCGCGGTAACAACTTCTTTAAATTCATCTCAATTATAAGACCTCATTGCTTCTAATGAATCTTCTTTCATGATGTTCTTTGATGTATGGACTACTGATGTGCCAACTCAAGTAGCTATGCTAACTCGAGTCAACTCGAGTTGGAAAGCTAATTCGAATATCGAATTCACCTTAACCGAATACCTACACATACACATGGCTCGAGTCATATAACTCGGGTTGAAGCATGTGCAAGTGTGTTGTTTTCATTTTAAGTTTTGTCGCGTTTTTTATGACTGTTATTACAGCTTTTGATTTTTGTGATTTGTGATATTCAGTCATTGACTTTGCTTTAAATATTACAGGTTTTGATTTTCGTGATTTGTGATATTCAGTTTTCAGTGATTTTGATTTAAATAAAAATTAAAAAACAATGCCCGCCCAAGGAAAAGATCTCTTGCGTGGGAATTTTTTAGTAAAGAAGGAGAAGGTATTGTAATGAAATGGGTATTCAAAAGTTTTAATGAAAAAAGACAAGTCTTGAATAAATGAATGTGGAAAAACAGTTTAAATATTTATTTGATTCTAGAAAATGAAACTGATTCATTGACAATAGACTATTTTGATGAAAAATAAAATAAACAAGTTTTCAATAGAACAACAAGTAATATATTTAAAATTCAACACTCCCGCTTTCTATTGAAAATTTCAATTATCTTTGCAATATAAAGAAAACATTTTTTGGTAATGCCAAAATAAAATAGGCTGCTTCAAATTTTTCTCGAATGAAATGGTGTCTTACATCAATATGTTTATGGCTTATTTTTCGACGAGGAATCCGATAGTGA
Organism: Melanostoma mellinum; assembly: GCA_914767635.1. Taxonomy (NCBI): domain Eukaryota; kingdom Metazoa; phylum Arthropoda; class Insecta; order Diptera; family Syrphidae; genus Melanostoma; species Melanostoma mellinum. The sequence goes on along the minus strand of OU612059.1, from coordinate 56,693,904 downwards.
CCTTGAATTTGACCTTGGACGAACCTTGAAGCCCCAGCGACCCAAACATCGATTTTTCAAATGGAAACCCCCATTTGGAAAGAGCGCAGAATTTTACGAAAATATATGTCAAATATCAAGGTCACCATCGGATTCCTCGTCGAAAAATAAGTCGGATATAGGGTCTTTGATTTTTATTATCGCATATTCTGCCATATTTCCAGGGGTTTCCATACTTTTGTCGCACCCAGTATACACAATACACATATATAATTTTGATCTTCTTTTGCATAATATAGCATTCCATAACCAATTGTTCCTTTAATGTATTTTAATATGCGTTTTAAAGTTTTCATGAATGATTTTTGGCTTTTCCATATAGCGACTTACTAAACCAATTGCATAGCTAATGTCTGGTCTTGTAGCAATTGCTCGATACATCAAACTTCCAATTAGTTCTCGGAATGGAAATTTTACTCGAATCCGAATTTTCAAATTTTGAAAGTACTTGATTTGGATCAGCTGGAACTGACACCGGATTACAATTTTCAAAATCAAATTTTCGCAGTATTTTCTTGACATAGGCGGTTTCGTGCATGAATATGGAACCATCAGGAAGATGATCAATCTCAAAATCAAGAAAACAACCTATTTTCATTTGCTTAATTTCAAAATGTTTTTGTAAATTTTCTAATACTGAATTTACAGTAGACTCATCATCACCACAAACGATTCCATCATCGACATATAAAGCCAATGTGAGTAATTTTCCGTTCTCATTACTGTAGAACACACAAGGATCCGATTCACTAGTTTTGAAACCAAAAAAACTAACAAATATTTTAAATGTTTGATTCCAGCATCTAGAAGCTTGTTTCAATCAATTCAATGGTCATAAGAACCAACTGGTTGGTGCATATAAACAACTTAAAAGCCGTTTTCACATCGAATTGCTTTATATGGATCTTCTTCTTTGCAGAAATAGCAAGAGTCGCTCTCAATGACGTGAAACGAACCACTGGGCTGAATGTTTCTAGATAGTCTATTCCGTATTCTTGATGGAATCTACGACAATCCAATCTTGCTTTGAAACATTGAATCGAGCCGTCGGTATTAGTTTTCACCTTAAAAATCCATTTGTTATCAATTACCTTTTGTCCACATGGTTTTTCAACTAAACTCCAGGTCTGATTGATTTCTTCATCCATCGCTTTGAGATGTTGCTTACGTTCTATTGAATTGACATCTTCTTCATAGGACTTCGGTTCATTAGTTATCGTCAGTAAAGCCTTCGCCATCGAAGTGTGTTCTTGTCGCTTCCGTAAACGTGTATTTAAAATATTGCTTTCTTCTATGTGTGATTATAAAACTGATTTACTTGGAATATTCTTTTCAGATTTTTGACTAATTTTAGGTGTTTGATTTTTTTGATTTTGACGAATTTCCGTTGATTGTCTTTCAGGTAGATTTATTAAGTCCGGTTGAAAAGTGTGGGAAACGATAACATAAAAATATAATAATAATAATAATAATAATAATCCTAATAATTATAATGATCAATAATAATAATCCTCGCCCTTATAATTTGAATAAATCCCTTAATAATACTTACCTGATAATGTAACCATACCAATAACCTTATCTACCTATACCTAATACAAAAAAAAAAAATAACTCACCTAAGAAACTCGCATAATACTTACCATTTATTTATAATAGAACACAATAACACTTACCGTACTTGCACATAATACCTATATGAAACAAATAATACAACACAGATAATATTCCCCATAACTTTAAATAACCCCTATAATAACTACCTCCAATAATATTTGAACACATAAAACTTACCTTTTATAATGACCAAATACATAATACTTACCCTTCATAAAATACTCAAATACATAATACTTACCTTCCATAATAAAACATTCATAATACTTACCATCGTAATTAATAAACTACATACTATAATACTTACCTGTAATAATAATCACTAACCAATATAATATTTACCATCTATAATAATAAATCACTCATAATACCACTCACGATAATACCATTATATTAATTACACTCATATCATAACTTACCTGACCCACCCTACTTGTCCTTTCGCAGTACACAAAGTCTGCAAAAGAAGCATATACCCCGCTTAGCAACCAACAAAAAATAATGCAAAATAGGCGAGCCTATCTCCACCCACAAAAAGAAAGCAATTACCACCCGCTATGTGATAAGCCGCAATAGTTGGCCGCTAACCGATGGTGTGATCTTGTCATGTACTAACCAAACTGTACAGGCTATGTGCATGTGCAACGGTCGAGTTGGTACATGACAAGATCAGCTTAGCCATCACAGACGGTAATGGGTCATTCAATGTGTGGTGCGAATCGCGATCAGTCGCCCTTGCGATAATAGATAATTAGAATTTAACATATTGGAAAATAAAAGAAAGAACTTAGAGAAAAAAATTTCTTAAAGACGGTAAAGTGTGCGTGGATTAGTTTCGTTAATAGTTTTTTTCATTGAAGTACACGCGGTATAAGTTAAAATAATAAGAAAAATAAAAGAATGACTAAAAGTGTATGAACACTTGTATTTTTTTTGTGTCTGGGAAAGGAAAAAAGATAAATGCTCTACCAAACAAAAAAAAAAGAGCCAGGGCAAGTGCACGGGCTTAGCATAAATTATGCGAAAAGTAGAATGCCTAAATGCTATTAAATCCTAATCGAAAAAAGGTGATTTGGGGCGTGTTTTAACACCCAGTCCTCAACAAAAAAAAAATAAGGAAAATGTGAAAGAACCTAGAGAAAAAAACATAAAAGTGAAAGAATAGAAAAGTACCTAAAAGTAACAAAAAATATTAAAAGTGGAAGATATGAAAAGTACCTAAAATATGAGTAGAAGTATATTGGAAAAAAATAAGGAAGTAATAAACAAGTATAAGTAAAGAACCTAGAAAGAAGAGAAGAAAACAAGCAAACCCACCAGCATCATCATCACCAGCATCATCATCACCATCATCATCATCACCATCATCATCATCCTCCAGCGCATGTGTGAAAAAAAAGTGTGTCCTAGTGAATTCTGTTCCCCACCTGACATATCCCCTCATACTACCCTCGTCTTTTTTTTTTTCTTCTCTACCTTCCCACCCCCATATCCTAGTGTTTTGGTGACCGTGTCGTGACCCTTAGAGTTAAGTAACATAAAAAAAATGTTAGTGAAAGAAGTAAAGATTCATAAAGAAAAATAAGGGTAAAGAAGAAATCAAAATAAGAAAAAAAAATAAAAGAAAGGCAAAAGTGAAATTAGTGAGTAAATTTAACATGGCAAATTTTAATATTAAAGTGTAGTTATTCAGTGGCAATGGATGGGTAACGAAATACCCTATCTAAACAAAATAAAATTCCTTAAACATTTTTTTTCTCTCATCGTATACAGGGTATAACTACCAAAGTGGTGCACCTCATTGGCGGATTTACAGACCTGAGTGAGTACTTTTAAACCATAATAAAATTTTTTATATATATATGTTTTATTTTATTTTGTTTGGGGGGGATACTATAAAGTGTTGCCATCTGAAATGAAAAAAAAGTATTAAGAAAATAAATTTTGTTTAAATCAAGTTAGAGAATGAATTTATAATAGAAGGCTGATTACCTGAAATTGAAATTATAGTAAAGTGTTGCCATCTGAAAAAAAAGTATTAAAAAAATATTTTTTTGTTTAAATCAAGTTAACGAATTAAATTATAATAGAAGGCTGATTACCTGAAATTGAAATTATAGTAAAGTGTTGCCATCTGAAAAAAAAGTATTAAGAAAATAATTTTTGTTTAAATCAAGTTAAAGAATTAAAATTAGAATAGAATTCTTACCTGAAATTGAAATTTACGAATGAGGATTCCGATGATTAGTTAGAAATAAAATCACTTATTATTACGTTTCAGAAAAAAAAACAGTGTTCTTTTTTTGATTTTTTTTTCTGGAAACCAACATTTAATTAGGATGTCCAGGTAAAAGGATCCATGGATTGAGGTGGAGATAGGACAGGGATGTGGTATGTGATAGGGGCAAGGGTGAGTAAGGGGCTACTGCAGGATTAGGAGGTCGCAGTAGCCATGGTGGTATCTCAGGGATACGAAGGGTGGGCAAAACCTCCGAGGGTCTATTCCAACTAAGACCCTCCCCGCTAGGTAAACTGCACAGGGACATTTGGGTCGCCAGTTTTTTTTTTTGTGAGGCATGTTTTTTGGTAACAATGTTCTGAGCTGTGGTTGCAAGAACCCCCCCGCGACGAGCTAGCCTTTGGCTTTTGCAAGCATGCCAGCGGCCACAGCTTGAACACCCCTCTTGCTTCTGCTGCCCGGACCAGCCTCATATGCCTGTACATATGGGGTTGTAAGGGTGGTCTACTAGGAGTGAGAGGGGCTGAACACCGGTTCCGTTACAGGATTGATTGGTTCTCTTCTTGTATATCATTATATTCTTTTTGAACAACACATTCTTCACAAACAATAGATTCCTTAACTTTTTCATTTATTACTTTCATAGAAAACGTGTCTTCTGCCAAAAACTTTACATCGCGGACAGTTGAAATAATGTTATTTTCATCAATAACACGGATTCCTTTTTGAAACTCGTCGTACCCAAAAAATAAGCATTTTCTGGATTTTGGATCCAGTTTTTTTCTTTTTGTTTCGGAATATGACAATAAACCTCCGAACTAAAAACCTGAAAATGTTTGAATTGACTTGGTTTCCCGTACCAAAGTTCGAATAGTGTCCTGGGGCCCTACTCTGTATTTCGTTTCGAATCTTAAGTCTATTCGAAAGTGATTTTCGATCCGATTATGAATTTGTACTCTGTATTTCGTTTTCGAATCGAAAAAAAGTACTTGTTAATATTTTCATTAACGGAATAGATTTGCGAAGTCTTGAAACATTTCTCAAGATATGTGTCAAATCAAGCAAAAAAATAATATCAAAGCAAATTACAAACAAGAAAAAATATAAATAAATGAAATAAAAAAAACCTTTTCGGATTTGCCGTCCCGAAAGTGGCTGATTCGAATCCGCTTCAGAAATAAAGAGTACAAAATATTCTTTTTCCTAAATTTTTGCTTTCGAAACGAATTACAGAGTAGGGCCCCTGTCTTTAACATTGCTTGTTCCCGTTCTGAATTGCTCCTGCACAAAGCTTAGGAGTAAGATCCTTCGTATAAATCATCGACCGAGCTGATTGCATTATTGCCCGATTCGCTCGTTCAATACACCCATTTTGTTCTGGGGTGTAAGCAACTGAATGACAATGACGAATACCATTTTTTTCTAAAAATTTCTTAAAATTGTGGTTTACAAATTCAAGACCATTATGCGTCTGAAAGATTTTTATACGATGTCCACATTGCTTTTCGGAAATTTTTAAAACAACTTTAAATTTTTTCAACGCTTCGAATTTGTTTTTCAAAAAATACACAAAACGAAATTTTGAAAACTCATCTTTGAAAAGCAAAAAATACCTGGATCCCCCAAATGAATCTTCTTCTTGCAAAGACCAGACGTTCATGCTCATGAGTCTTTTTTCATAGTTAACATCGAATTTTCGGAAATTGGTTCAATTACTTTAAAAAGCATTTGAAACATGCTTCCTTTTCGTGCTCCCACTGCAACAACATTTTCGCCATCCAATAGCTTGAAACAATTCTTATCCGAAAAGCTTGTATGGCCATGATCACCTGAATCTACATAAGTACCAAGCATCACAGGATTTCAAGTGTTCAATTATATTGCTGAAGAAAAATTTGTCGCCATCTTTAGGTTCCTTTACCCTACAATCTCGTTTCCAGTGTCCAGATAAACCACACTTGAAACATTTACCAGGTCGCTTCGTTCTGTCCATCTTTTGAAAATTTGATTTTCTGATTGCTCGAGTGCTCCGCCTTGCAAACAAAGCTTCATTTGCCCGACCCTCGCTTAAACAAATATTGTCAACTCCAAGTCGACTTTTTTCAACTATAAGGCTGTTCGTCAAATTAATAATCGTCTGTTCGCTCTTCCAGAAGATGTTTCGCTGAATCATTGTTATGTTCATAAATCGAATGTAACTTCTTACATCTTCTTCACATATTTTTTGAAGTGGAATAGTTACATAAATGAATCAGAATTTTGCCCACACGAATTCACAATTAGTTTCTGTGCCATAGCGACTTTTTTATACCATTGGGGCTTTCAAGAATCGTATCCGGATAGATTGTTGTTGTTTACGTGTTAAACTTTTAGCAGAGTCACACACCCCTTTCAACTAAAAACCCTATCCAAAGATATCCGAGTATTTTTGGTATACCTTTCTATTCAAGTGATCAGCTGATAGAAAATTTATTTTTATTTCTTCTCATATTAGGTCTGTTCGTTGAACTTTCCCCAGGGTTGACCCAGGTTTTCTTGACAACCCTATGAGTTGTCAAAAAAACCTGGGCTTTCCAGTCCTCAAAAAACGCTAAACCACAAATCACCACACATCCCTGTCATTAAAAAAAATTCTTGCCATTTGACAGCCCTCAAATCGCCACAGCAAAAAGCTAGGGCGAGTTTGGGGAAAACCTATGGCAAACCTATGGCTCAAAAAACACTCAATTTGATATTCAGGGTGAATTTAGGTTTCTCAAAAAACGCTTTGTGGCGACCCTAGGGTAACCCCAGGGCTTCAACGAACAGACCTATTGATTTTTTGTTTTGGTGTGCATTTATTTTAGCATAAGTCTAATAAAACGTATGGGAAATCGAAAAAAATAAGTTATAATCGTCTAGCAATGATATTTTGAATGTTTTTCTGTTTTCAAAAGTCAAATTTTAGTATTTCACAGCTGTTGTCTGCAGCAATCTGGAAAAAGATATCTGGATCGTTCAAAAAGGTATCCAAGAAACGGCTATCCGAGATAGGCTATCCGATACAGGTTCTTGAACGACGGAACCTTCACATCATCCATTGTGAAGGGTTTGTAAATTTTTCAATTGTTGAAATACTTCCTTCCATCTTGACTTTAGCAATAATATGCTTTGCTCTTTATCTATACCTGCGTCTTCGGTAACTTTCTATTACAGACACAAATTACGTAGTGAGTAAAAGCTCCTTCAAATGTTTTATTATTTGAAACACCGAAAATATTGCCAATTATTCTTAAAAACCTTTTAATATTTGCCTGGTCTCATAACCTACTGTAATTAAATGGTTATTCAAAAGTTTTAAAGAAAAAAAAAAAAAGAAGTGTTGAATAAATGAATGTGAAAAACAGATTGAATATTTATTTGAACCTAGAAAATGAAACTGATTCATTGAAAATAGACTATTTTGATAAAACATAAAATAAACAGGTTTTCAATAAAACAACAAGTAATAATAATATTTAAAATTCAACAGGAAATAAAGTAAGATGCAGAATATGTTCTTGTGATTATAAATATTCTGGCAATACAAGTTCATTGAATGTTCATATAAAAAAGAAACACCCAGAGGAGATCCTGGAAATTACGGAAGAAAGGGTAGTAAATACTAATGTTGACATTGTTGACAGTAGTATCCCTGTCCACAGCCAAAGAGCACATGATATTGATATTGATCAACCTTCAACAAGCCAAGCTGTGGCTAATTTTGGGATTCCACAATTATGCAATCGGGAAGAATCCCCTGCTCGGGGTAAAAGATTAAAGCAAACTCGATTGCTAGTTCCTTCGAGAATTTGCCAAAATCAAAAAGACGCAGATAATGCTTTACTTGATTTAATAATTCTAGATTTGGAATCGCTTCAAATTGTTGAAAATGAAGGGTTTAGAAAGTATTCTAATGTGCTCAACCCTGAATACAACATTCCATCTAGAAAAAAAAAATGAATGAAATGCTTGAAAAGAACTATGTTTCTGAGTCAAAGTCTTTGAAGCAGAAACTTAAAGACTTCGACCATATAGCTTTGACATCGGACATTTGGACGTTAGATAGCAATTGCTTTATAAGTATAACGGCTCACTTCACTACATAGAAGAAACGCTAATGAAAGCGTCCGTTCTTTCAACCACCGAGCTCCAGAAAAATTATACTTCGGAAAACATAGCAAATGCAATCCAAAAAATATTGGACGAACGGGAAATTGGTCAAAAAATTGTAGCTATTGTCACAGACAACGCCGCGACAGTGAAAGAGGCAGTGTGTGATTTTTTGAATAAAAGCAATCTTTTCTGCGTGGCCCACACATTAAATCTCACAGTTGAAGACTGCATTGAAAAGGTTGATGTAGTACACAAGTTTAGAGGCATTGTATCCCATTTTCGTCATAATGTAAAATCGTCGATTGATATGCAGAAAAAATTTAATGTCGAAACTTTAAAATTAGAGCAACACGTTACGACAAGGTGGACTAGCACTTTCTTTATGATTGAACGCTTGTTAAAAGTAAAAGTGGCTCTTTCGGGTACAGTGTCACTTTTGGCAGCCTCTTTGCCTCATCTGGAGTCTAACGAATGGGATTTGATGGAGGAGATAATCATGATTTTGCAACCGTTTGTAAAAACTACAACTATTTTGTCAGAACAGTCGTATCCTTCACTATCATGTGTTATTCCCTTAGTAGTTGGACTCCACAATGCAGTTGAAAAAAAAAACGATTAACTACTGAGTCGTCTAAACGCTTACAAAGAGGTCTGCTTAGGGGCATTGAAAAGCGTCTAGGTGTATGAATGAATGAATGAATTGAACAGAACGGCAGCCAAGGCTACGTTTTTATATCCACGGTTCAAAAAAAATGGGTTTGGAATCGAATTTCATGCTGCTACTGCTCAAAGTTGGGTTATAGAAGAGCTAAAAGATTTCTTTATGAATAGTTCAACTTCAAGTCCTGAATGTACAGCAAGCAGCTCAAATGCAGGTTTGTAACTTTCTTTCTTTGTCAAGTAAATGTAAAATGATTTTCATTTACCTATCTAGAACAAACAAATTCCAATTCCGACACTGACAACGAAGATGATGAAATCTGGGGTGTTATTGACAGAAAAATTTGTGAAGCAAAAACCAAAATTACTCCTTTTTCATTAGCAGCTGGTATGGTGAGTTTCTTTTTTTATTAAGTAGTTTTAGTAACTTATGTTTTTATTGTTTGTTCGCCATAAATATGTTTGATGTCAGTCCTCTTTCTTGATTCCAATTTTTTAAATCGGGTTCCAAAAACAATATAGAGAAATATGTAAATTATCTGAGATTGAAAGCCTTGTAAAAAAAACTTGATTTCCTAGTGAAGGAACATAAGTGGTTCTCAACATGGGTTCATCTCGGGAAGATCAACAATCACCAATTTAACATGTTTCTCTTCTTTCGTTGTTGAAAGTAGTGATCAAGTGGATGTTATTTATACCGATTTTAGCAAAGCGTTTTTTTCGGTTTGCCACAAAATATTGCTTCAAAAATTGAAATCATTTGGTTTCCACTCAAGCCTCCTTCAATGGATCTGTTCCTTCCTCATAAAAAGGGTTCCAAAAAACAAAATTGACGAATTCACCTCAAGGCAGATAAATTGTACCTCGTACGTCGTGTATTTATCGATTATATTGTTAACTGTGTACGCAGACGATCTGAAACTTTTTCTGAAAGTAACCTCTATTAGCGATTGCCAAAAACTCCAATTGGATCTTGATAATCTATCTCGCTGGTGTGTGTTAAACCGCTTGAATCTTAACGCCAAAAAATGTTTTGTGCTTTCTCTCTCAAGAAAGAATCATACGCAAGAGTTTTCATATTATCTTGATTGCAACCCTCTTCAGAGAACTGAACAATTTAAGGATTTAGACGTACTTTTTGACTCCAAATTCTCTTTTACACCACATACAGAAGCTGTTGTATCAAAAGCTAACTCAATGTTTGGATTTATCAAAAGAAACTCCACAGACTTTACTAACTCCTACACCCTTGTGTCTCTTTATACCTCACTAGTAAGACCCAACCTAGAGTATGCAGACATCGATTGTCTGGAACCCTCACCAACAATGTTTTTCCGATCGAATTCAGAAAGTTCAGAATAGGTTAACGAAGTATGCATATTACAAAATGCGATGGTGCTTTCATTCAAATTCCACAGCTAGGCAGAGTCTTCTAGTTTTGCAGTCGCTCAAATCACGTAGAACTAGTCCTTAATTTGTATTTATGCTCCAGAGAGGCCGTTGACGGTTAGAAATCTTCTTTTTCAATCAAGGCACAGAACTAATTATGGCATGAGTGAACCAATTTCAAAATCAGTTAGAGAGTTTAATGAAATTTGTGGTCATATTGATTTAGCCTTCTCCAGAGATAAATTTTGAGATGAATTGCATTACCTACTTTTAAGAAATTGAAACCTATTTTGTTATAATGTGTAATCTGTTGAGCTTATTGCTCGTAGGTGAAATAAATAAATAAAGAAACAGGGCTTGCGAATGATAAAAGCACCAAAGCCTTAACTCAATGGGTCCTTGTTTATGAGGTTTCGAATAGATTGACCCTGCAGTGGCTCATTATTTATGTGTTTCCGTCTAAACACAGTTCAAGCATAGTTTTATATGAGCGAAACGCATATTGGAGTTGAGGGCACTTGAACTTTTATTTCGATTTTAAATCAAACACAAAAGCATAGTTTAGACTTTAGACAGAAGTAATTTCATTTACGCACATCCCGATATGAAACAAAAATAGCTTTTCAATTCAATGCATTTGACCTATAAATGAAGAGAAACAATATCTTCATTTATTTATATACAATAGGTCAACTTCTTCCCTTTCTTCTTTTTTTTCCGGGATTACGAGCATCGTGATCTCTACGAGATAGGTGCGTTTTTTTGCACGCGTATATACACTTGCTGAAATTTTGGCATGTTAAATACAACAACAAAATAAGCGAATAGCGCGGATAAACATCTACGTTTATTTCTGAAGCGAATATAAACTGCAAGTGCTACCAATGTGTGGAAGATGAATTTTAGGAAATGTCAAAAAATTCATTCAAAATTCATTCGTTTGACAAAGCAAATAAAAACAAATTTCTGTTTTTTTTTGTCATTTGTCAATCATCTGGTCTTTCATTTGCGTCCTCCAAAGGCAAGTTTTAAAATTCACTACCTAAATGCATATCAAATTAAATTTTATATATTTTCTTAGTCTGTGTAGAAAATAATCAACCAGGATCAAGTGGATTTGTCAATTCCTTGGCCAAAATGACTGCACTCGTCCCAGAGTGGTTTCCATCGATTTCCCTACCTACAGAAAATTTTAGTTTTTGAAAAAGACCATAATTGTCGTGTGGTTTGCAATCAAAAGATCTTTTGTTGTTTTTATTTATAGAACATTTGTTTCATAATAATAAATAGTTATGTAATGATATTCCAAACGTTTGTTCTTCGTCAGAGCCACTGACGGAACCCGAACTGCTGAGCGAGCCACTTTTAAATCGCGATCGGGGTCCCGATTTTGACTTGGCCACTACGTGAACGTGATCGATTGCGATCGCGAACCTGAGCGGCTGGATCGTGATCCCGAACCAAAAATTCCAAGCTCTGTAACTAGATCCACCAATGGTGATGGCAAAGGTCGATCTGGTCGGAACTTATACACCTATATTCTTTAGTTATTGGTGGATGAATCCTTTCCATCAATATTCTTGCTGAGCGTTCCCCCGAACTATAGCCTTTGAAAGAATTAGGTATAAGTATTGTAACGTGCGCTTAGTTCGCAAAAATAAAACTCTACTTTTCAATTTAATTCTACCACTTTATTCAGTATCTACTTTCGATATACACTTATTGAACTCAACTCGACTTTTGGACTATCACTTGTATTTACTCTTAACTATATCACTCTATAAACAAGACTGCCCTCTGGTTGCCTCGGGCGGGCTATTTATATCGAATGACATGCCATCTAGAACTCTCCAGTAACTTCTACATTGTCTCCACATTTGCTGTCTACTCTCTGTCTGTCTGTCTCTCTATACACTCACACACACTGGCTTACAAGCAACGCCTGTCATTTATACCATTCCATTAAAGTGTTGCCAGTTGTGTTTTCGGTTGAACGTTTTTCGATTAGGAAATTGGTATAAAATGTTGGGTTCACGTTACACTGCCCCCTCCTTAGGATTGTTCGTCCCGAATAATTCCATCTGCAGCCTCGCCACTATATCGATGCAGCCTGTCACAATGAACTACTTTTAACTTGCCTCTTAGTCCTCTTTGGATGCGGTAAACCACGTCGTTAATCCTCGTGACTACAGTATAAGGACCTTCCCAGTTTTGCTGAAGTTTCGGTGACAATCCCTTTTGACGATGAGGATTATAAAGCCACACACGATCTCCTGCTTGGAATCCTGACGTTGTCGCTTTTGTGTCGTACCGTGTCTTCATCCGGTCGCTGTAGGCTTTCATCCGTTCCCTTGTTCTTTTATGGATGTCAGCGAGTCTCTCCTTGAGGTCGTCCACATACTCGTTTGTGTCCTGTGGCTCCTCTGTGGGGCATCCAAATTTAAGTTCGCTGGGCAGCCGCATGGTTTTCCCGAACAGGATGTCAGATGGTGTTTGTCCTGTCGAGCTATGTACTGCACTTCTATAGGCCATCAGGAATAGTGGTACGTGCCTATCCCAGTCTCTTTGGTAGTCGCCTACGACCTTGGTGAGGTGTTCTTTCAAGGTCCGGTTGAATCTTTCAACCATCCCATCAGATTGTGGATGAAGTGGTGTGGTTCTCGTCTTCTTAATGCCAAGTAGTCCGCACACTCCTTGGAAGATGTTTGACTCAAAGTTCCTCCCTTGGTCGGAATGGAGTTCCATAGGCACGCCAAACCTACTAACCCAGTTAAACACAATCTGGTCGACCACCGTTTTGGCTTCTTGATTTGGGATGGCATACGCCTCAGGCCACTTGCTAAAATAGTCCATTACAACCAGAATGTATTTGTTTCCAGCGTTGGTCTCTGGAAAAGGCCCAGCCACATCTACTGCAATCCTCTCAAAAGGCGATCCAACGTTGTACTGATGCATCTTACCTTGAATCTTCCTACCAGGTCCTTTGGTTGCAGCACACTTGTCACATGTTCGGCACCACTTCTCCACGTCATCTCTAGCATGTAACCAGTAGAACCGATGTCGCACCTTCTCCAGTGTTTTGTTTACCCCCAGGTGGCCTCCAGAAGGTCCGTTGTGCATCTCCTGAAGAACTTCACTGACTTTCGATTGTGGTACGATCAGCTGCATCACATATGACTTACCGTCAGCGGATTCCCATCTTCGCCTGAGGACACCTTCTTGCACATATAGTGAGTCCCACTGTGCCCAATAGGCTTTGAGAACTGGACTCCTGTCAGAAATGTCTCCCCATTCCGGTTTCTCTTCATTTTCTTTCCATGCGAGAATGGGTTCGATATCTGGATCTTCCTGTTGAGCAGTCCTCACTTCCTCATTGCTCCATCCGCTAATGGGGTCAGCTCTTAGTCGCTGAGCGGTAATGATTTCTTTGTCTTCTTGCCGCTTGCAATGCTTGCAATCCACTTTGCAAGGTCTTCGTGATAATGCATCGGCATTTGAGTGCAGCTTTCCTCTGCGGTGTTGGATCTGGTAGTCATAGGTCTGCAATCTTTCTATCCACCTTGCGACTTGACCTTCTGGATTTTTGAAGTTCAACAGCCAGCTCAGAGCACCGTGGTCTGTCCGCAGAAGGAATTTCTGTCCATAGATGTACACGGAAAGAATTGAAAAATCGCCAATTGCGAATTTCTAGTTTGTAATTGGCGAAATCCCTTTTTTGGTAAATTGCACTGCTTTAATTATAAATTGATCGAAAAAAGAGCAATTTACTCTAAGTGTCATCTCAAATTACAAAAATTTTTAATTTTTGATTTGCAATCAAGTATCGTAATTTAAGAATTTCGTCTTTTTAGTAGTTTACAAGCTTTCAATCGCAATCTACTACACTCCCGGAGCACAATTTCGTTTTACAATTTATTTATCGTGGTTTACAAAATAAGTATGGCGATTCGTTTTCTCGAAATACTCAAATTGGGACATTTAAAGGATGATCTAGATATTTACCCCAGAAAGACGTAATCTACAAAAATCCTGTACAGTAAATTACAAATGATGATTCGTAATTCTCTTATCTCTTGAACACTACCTCCTTTTTAACTGTCTGTTTATGCTCACATTTTAAGCGATCATTTTTTATTTACCTTCGCAGCTCAACGTTATCATCGCCGACTCACAATTTCAAGACGTCTGGTTCAAATCCACACAGCGCCTAAGCCAGTATTGTTTTCTTTCTCATATGCACCCCGACACTGAATCAGAACAAAACAATTCACCAGTCCCATATCCCATATCGCTGTATAATTACCTATTTACACTTTGAAAAAGGGGTTGTTTTTAGATTTTTGCTTTCACTGCAAATTGGTTTCGAATTGCGATTCACGAGTCACAATATTTTTTTGCTTCAAAATATTAACTGATACTTAAAAGTTCTGAAATGCGATTTTTGAGTGGCGATTTCATCATTTCGGTCTTTTTTCCAAATTGCAAACAAAAAGTCGCAATTTGTTAATATCTGATCCAAGGTCTAAAACTGGATTCATTGGTCGTGATTTACAGCAGATTTTCCTTGATCTGATCTCAGAATTCTTTCTGTGTACTTATGGAAGTGCTTTGTTGCCAAGATAAGAGCTAGCAGTTCCCTTCTGGTCACGCAGTAGTTCCTTTCGGGTTTCGATAGGACCTTGCTGTAGTATGCCACCACTTTCTCTTCGCCATCATGCACTTGGGATAGTACCGCCCCGATTCCAACGTTGCTTGCATCTGCGTCGACGATGAATGTTTTGCCAGGTGTTGGATGTGCCAGCACTGGAGCGTTACAGAGGCTGTATTTGAGTTCCTGGAAAGATTTCTCACACTCACCTGACCATTTAAACTGCTTCCCCTTTTCGGTGAGCTGATGCAAACTCTTTGCAACTCCAGCGAAGTTCTTAACGAAACGTCGGTAATATGTGGCAAGTCCCAGAAAGCTTCGGAGTTGATGTTTGTCCTGTGGTGTTGGCCAATTTTTGACGGAGTCAACTTTTTCAGGATCAGTCTTTACTCCTTGGGATGAGATGATGTGTCCCAAATACTTGACTTCGGTTTTGAAAAGTGCACATTTTTCTGGATTCAGTTTAAGGTTAGCCTCTCGAAGTCTCTGAAACACGGCTTTAAGGTTCTTACAATGTTGGTCAAATGTTTTCCCGTAAACAATGACATCGTCCAAGTAGACTAGGCAAGCTTTCCACGTCAGTCCTTGAAGAACGCACTCCATCAAACGCTCGAAAGTTGCCGGAGCGTTGCATAGCCCAAACGGCATAACCTTAAACTGCCAGAGCCCATTACCTGTAGAAAATGCCGTCTTTTCCCGATCATCAGGGTGGATGTCAACTTGCCAATATCCACTCTTCAAGTCCAGCGTCGAGAACCACTGGGCTCCCTCCATGGCATCCAGGGTATCACTGATTCTGGGCAGGGGATAGCTGTCCTTCTTAGTCACATCATTCAGCCTTCGGTAGTCCACACAAAAACGAGTGCTTCCATCTTTCTTTTTCACTAGCACCACTGGTGACGCCCAAGGACTTTTGGAATTTTCGATAAGACCATCCTTCTTCATTGCTGTTATCATGTCCTCAACCTCACCTTGTTTGGCCAGTGGAAGGCGTCTTGCGGGTTGACGAATCGGTCTTGCATCTCCTGTGTTGATGCGATGCTGCACCAACTGTGTCCTACCATATTGCCCCTTTTGCGATGCGAAGATATCAGTGTACTCTTGTAGGAGACTTTCAGCCATCCTTGTTTGTTGGTGATCAAGGTTGGATGAATTCAGTATTTTAGCTCTGATGGTTCTGAGCTCCTCCGGAGTTATAGTTTTTCTCGGGGCTTCGTCTGTGATCTTCGTAATTGCTGCAACCGATTCGCAACGTCCAACGACTTCTCCTTTCTTCAACTTTACATCGTACGGTCTGGTGTTTAGTAATCGTACGGGGACCATTTTGTTTTTCGGTGCTACCAGTGTTTTCCCAATGATGACGCTTTGGGAGGAACACTCTGGGTCTGGTTCCACCATGAGGTATCGAAGGCTTCCAAACTCACCCTCCAGTTTCGTCCAAACGAACACTTCAGAAGAAGGAGGCAGAATCAGATCTTCCCTGATGACAGTTCTCAGTGTCGACGTACTTTCGTTCGAATAGGTCATTGGAAGTTCCTTATTTTGGTACTTCAAAACCTGATTACCGATGTCCAAAATAACTCCGTGCTGTTTCATAAAGTCGATTCCAATGATGCACTCGTCACATATATCTGCCACCAGGAATTGATGAGTAAACACTAGGTCGGCCAGTCGGATCTTAAGACACACTTCTCCATATACTCTTGCTGCTTCTCCCGTTGCGGTTCTTAGACGGTAGCTATTGGTGTTATGAAGCCACGTCGTCTTTACCAGGTCTCGACGTACTATGGAGGCTGTGGCACCGGTGTCGATGGTAGCCACATGTTTGTTCCCGTTAATAGTAGTCTCCACAGTCAGACTTTTGTTGTCTCGTTTGGTCTGAGAGACCTGGATGGTGGTTCTGGGGCCATCGATACAAGAAACCAGCCTCCGCCCCTCGAAGTTGGTTCTTACTCGTTTCCCTGATGGGAAACGGGCTGATAGGCAACGCTGGTGTTGTTGTTACCTTGCTCTGGGTTGGATCTCTTGCTTCCACAATGTTGACAACCTGCTTTGTTTGGTGGTAGTCGGCATTGACGCTGTAAGTGCCCGGTCTTGTTGCAGTTCCAACATCTTGCTAGTCCGCTCCGGTTCTTTTGTATTTCAGCTCTTTGGCACGAACATTCTTCGACTATGGCCTCTCTAAGTCGATGTACTCCCTGAGAAGCCTGTTCTGCTGCTTCAATTGTCAATGCGAATGCTAAAGTTTCAGAAAGAGTACGTGTTCTAGCAGTTCGCACAGACCTCTGAAGATGTATATCAGCAATGGCACGAACAAAGGACTCAACAGCAAGCTGGTTGATGATTTCTTCTCCAGCATCCGGATATGCCAGGTGAACCAGTCTTTCGACGTCTGCTTGGAGCTGCTGTAGACTTTCACCCCTTTTCTGGACTCTGTTATTGAGTTGGACTCGGAAGACTTCTTTCAAGTGGCTATCTCCAAAGCGTTTATCTATAGCTGCCACGAGAGAACTGAAATCGCCACTCTTACCAGCTGGAACTGTTTGAAGTAATTCAGCTGCTGGTCCTCTAAGAGCAAGAGTCAGTGCAATGTACTTGTCTTCGTCATCCCAGCCATTTGTTGTCGCGGCTGCCTCAAATTGTCTCTTGTAGACTGGCCAAGAAGACTGTCCATCAAATGTTGGGGGTTTCATCTCCTTTTTCTTTACAAACTCCCCAGCAGACTCTCGAATTTTGATTTTCCGGATCTGGTCCAATTCCTTGGTCAGAACAGAAAACTGTTTATCACATCGGGTTTCTACGATTTCGAAACGATTCTCTACAACAGAAAGCTGTTTCTCCACACCTTCAACGCGTTCGTCTAGGGCACAAACATTTTTCTCAATGTTACCCAATTTACCTTCTAGAATGTTTTTCTGACCTTCCAAAACATTCTGTTGCGCCTCAAGTCTTTCGAGAATATTCTGTTGTTCCTTCTTTTGCTCGTTTCGTTGCTCTTCAATCAGCTTCTTTTGTTCTTTTCGTTGTGCTTCCAGTTGTTCGAGAACATTCTGCTGTTCCTTCTTTTGTTCGTTTCGTTGTTCTTCAATCAGCTTCTTTTGCTCGTTTCGTTGTGCTTCAAGTTGTTCGAGAACATTCAGCTGTTCCTTCTTTTGATCGTTTCGTTGCTCTTCCAGACGTCCGAGAATATTCTGCTGTTGCTCTTCAATCAGCTTCTTTTGTTGTTCTAATAAAAGCTTCATCATACTAGAAAAATCTACACTTTCACTTACTTCCTCTTTTTCCACTTCTGTTTCAAAAACAAAAGTGCTTACGTCTTCCCCTTGCTGTTCCAAATAGCTGCGCAAGCGCAGGACGAGCTCATTTTTCGATCCCGCTCTAGAAAGATTTCGCTTACCTAACTCACTTTTAAGCTCAGTGCAGTTGAGCTCTTCCAACAACTTACCCATTTTCACTGTATATAATTACTATTTTCTTTTTACTTTTTTTCTTTTTACACTTTACTAGTCAAATAAGTTTTGTTTACACTTCTGACACCAATGTAACGTGCGCTTAGTTCGCAAAAATAAAACTCTACTTTTCAATTTAATTCTACCACTTTATTCAGTATCTACTTTCGATATACACTTATTGAACTCAACTCGACTTTTGGACTATCACTTGTATTTACTCTTAACTATATCACTCTATAAACAAGACTGCCCTCTGGTTGCCTCGGGCGGGCTATTTATATCGAATGACATGCCATCTAGAACTCTCCAGTAACTTCTACATTGTCTCCACATTTGCTGTCTACTCTCTGTCTGTCTGTCTCTCTATACACTCACACACACTGGCTTACAAGCAACGCCTGTCATTTATACCATTCCATTAAAGTGTTGCCAGTTGTGTTTTCGGTTGAACGTTTTTCGATTAGGAAATTGGTATAAAATGTTGGGTTCACGTTACAGTATTTATAAATGTGAAACACGAAAAAAAAACCTTTAAGGGGTCTAGAATGTCAGCACCGAATGCATTGTTTTCTCCAACTTCTCTTTGTGCAATCTGCAAAAAATATCATGTAAATCTTTTAATAATTGAAATTAAGTTTATTTTCTACGAGTGGGACAAACCTTTCTTGATCCTTCAACGCTGTCTCACAAGAAGCATTTCCATCTTCGTTGTCTAACGAGTAAAGCCCTATGAATATTTTGCCAATCGCTTTCACCTTTCCTGGATCAGTGATGTAAGTTTCGCACATCCCATTCGTTTTGGGAATGATAATGACCCGATTCGTGGCCAGCTCAGAAATAAACAACACTGACTTCTTGTCTGTTTCTTAAAACAAATAAGAGCAATTATAAAAAATAACACATCACAATTTCACAATTTGTATAGTTTACCTTCATGCTGTTTTTTCCATTCCACAACTGCCTGATGCCATCGTAGTGCGTATTCCGTAGTCTACAGTCTAGACAAAGACAGACAGCTGTTAAATAAAAATTTGTCATTTGTGTCAAATCGCAGTGCTACCAAATGTTTAAAAAGTTTGGGGAAGACGTTTTTTTGGGCGAAGATTATATTCGCGTGCAAAAAAACACACCTAATAGCTCTTTGACTGCTTAACATTAGTGATCCGCTCGTGTGGTACGCCACTTCATTAGGTGAAGGATTTTTGAAATGTTAGCCACAATACCTTACTGAAAACTCTTCCGCTGAATATTAATCACTCTAATTTGTTTTCTAGTTGCAATTAATCGAAACTTATTTACTAGACAAATCCATCACAAACATTGTACTTCTTATCATCGCCTCAACGGGAAACGACGCACGATGAGATAGCAAAAAAAACCAATGCTTTCGATTGGATAGAAAACAAAAATAAAAATAACTTTTGCCGTAGGCAGTTTTTTTTTGATGTTATGTCATCATCGACATCATCAAAACTAAAAACAAAGGCATTGGTCAAAGACATTGGTCAAAGACATTGGTCTAACTTATACCTCACTCATTCTCCTGTCTTCGTTGTAGTTACTTACCAGTTACTTAGTTAGTTAATCAACTGAGGAATGAGGTAAACAACACAATTAATTTTCGTTGTTGAACGTTGGCTACGCCTCAATCTGGCAACACTGTTCGAATTCACCTTAACCGAATACCTACACATACACATGGCTCGAGTCATATAACTCGGGTTGAAGCATGTGCAAGTGTGTTGTTTTCATTTTAAGTTTTGTCGCGTTTTTTATGACTGTTATTACAGGTTTTGATTTTTGTGCTTTGTGATATACAGTTGTTGAGTTGCTTTAAATATTACAGCTTTTGATTTTTGTGATTTGTGATATTCAGTCATTGACTTTGCTTTAAATATTACAGGTTTTGATTTTCGTGATTTGTGATATTCAGTTTTCAGTGATTTTGATTTAAATAAAAATTAAAAAACAATGCCCGCCCAAGGAAAAGATCTCTTGCGTGGGAATTTTTTAGTAAAGAAGGAGAAGGTATTGTAATGAAATGGGTATTCAAAAGTTTTAATGAAAAAAGACAAGTCTTGAATAAATGAATGTGGAAAAACAGTTTAAATATTTATTTGATTCTAGAAAATGAAACTGATTCATTGACAATAGACTATTTTGATGAAAAATAAAATAAACAAGTTTTCAATAGAACAACAAGTAATATATTTAAAATTCAACACTCCCGCTTTCTATTGAAAATTTCAATTATCTTTGCAATATAAAGAAAACATTTTTTGGTAATGCCAAAATAAAATAGGCTGCTTCAAATTTTTCTCGAATGAAATGGTGTCTTACATCAATATGTTTATGGCTTATTTTTCGACGAGGAATCCGATAGTGACCTTGAATTTGACCTTGGACGAACCTTGAAGCCCCAGCGACCCAAACATCGATTTTTCAAATGGAAACCCCCATTTTTTATTGCAGATTTGGAAAGAGCGCAGAATTTTACGAAAATATATGTCAAATATCAAGGTCACCATCGGATTCCTCGTCGAAAAATAAGTCGGATATAGGGTCTTTGATTTTTATTATCGCATATTCTGCCATATTTCCAGGGGTTTCCATACTTTTGTCGCACCCAGTATACACAATACACATATGTATATAATTTTGATCTTCTTTTGCATAATATAGCATTCCATAACCGCGACTTACTAAACCAATTGCATAGCTAATGTCTGGTCTTGTAGCAATTGCTCGATACATCAAACTTCCAATTAGTTCTCGGAATGGAAATTTTACTCGAATCCGAATTTTCAAATTTTGAAAGTACTTGATTTGGATCAGCTGGAACTGACACCGGATTACAATTTTCAAAATCAAATTTTTGCAGTATTTTCTTGACATAGGCGGTTTCGTGCATGAATATGGAGCCATCAGGAAGATGATCAATCTCAAAATCAAGAAAACAACCTATTTTCATTTGCTTAATTTCAAAATGTTTTTGTAAATTTTCTAATACTGAATTTACAGTAGACTCATCATCACCACAAACGATTCCATCATCGACATATAAAGCCAATGTGAGTAATTTTCCGTTCTCATTACTGTAGAACACACAAGGATCCGATTCACTAGTTTTGAAACCAAAAAAACCAACAAATATTTTAAATGTTTGATTCCAGCATCTAGAAGCTGGTTTCAATCAATTCAGTGGTCATAAAAACCAACTGGTTGGTGCATATAAACAACTTAAAAGCCGTTTTCACATCGAATTGCTTTATATGTATCTTCTTCTTTGCAGAAATAGCAAGAATCGCTCTCAATGACGTGAAACGAACCACTGGGCTGAATGTTTTTAGATAGTCTATTCCGTATTCTTGATGGAATCCACGACAAACCAATCTTGCTTTGAAACATTGAATCGAGCCGTCGGTATTAGTTTTCACCTTAAAAATCCATTTGTTATCAATTACCTTTTGTCCACATGGTTTTTCAACTAAACTCCAGGTCTGATTGATTTCTTCATCCATCGCTTTGAGATATTGTTTACGTTCTATTGAATTGACATCTTCTTCATAGGACTTCGGTTCATTAGTTATCGTCAGTAAAGCCTTCGCCATCGAAGTGTGTTCTTGTCGCTTCCGTAAACGTGTATTTAAAATATTGCTTTCTTCTATGTGTGATGATAAAACTGGTTTACTTGGAATATTCTTTTCAGATTTTTGACTAATTTTAGGTGTTTGATTTTTTTGATTTTGACGAATTTCCGTTGATTGTCTTTCAGGTAGATTTATTAAGTCCGGTTGAAAAGTTTCGCTTGATTGGTTCTCTTCTTGTATATCATTATATTCTTTTTGAACAACACATTCTTCACAAACAATAGATTCCTTAACTTTTTCATTTATTACTTTCATAGAAAAAGTGTCTTCTGCCAAAAACTTTACATCGCGGACAGTTGAAATAATGTTATTTTCATCAATAACACGGATTCCTTTTTGAAACTCGTCGTACCCAAAAAATAAGCATTTTCTGGATTTTGGATCCAGTTTTTTTCTTTTTTGTTTCGGAATATGACAATAAACCTCCGAACTAAAAACCTGAAAATTTTTGAATTGACTTGGTTTCCCGTACCAAAGTTCGAATAGTGTCCTGGGGCCCTACTCTGTATTTCGTTTCGAATCTTAAGTCTATTCGAAAGTGATTTTCGATCCGATTATGAATTCGTACTCTGTATTTCGTTTTCGAATCGAAAAAAAGTACTTGTTAATATTTTCATTAACGGAATAGATTTGCGAAGTCTTGAAACATTTCTCAAGATATCTGTCAAATCAAGCAAAAAAATAATATCAAAGCAAATTACAAACAAGAAAAAATATAAATAAATGAAATAAAAAAAACGTTTTCGGATTTGCCGTTCCGAAAGTGGCTGATTCGAATCCGCTTTAGAAATAAAGAGTACAAAATATTCTTTTTCCGAAATTTTTGCTTTCGAAACGAATTACAGAGTAGGGCCCCTGTCTTTAACATTGCTTGTTCCCGTTCTGAATTGCTTCTGCACAAAGTTTAGGAGTAAGATCCTTCGTATAAATCATCGACCGAGCTGATTCCATTATTGCCCGATTCTCTCGTTCAATACACCCATTTTGTTCTGGGGTGTAAGCAACTGAATGACAATGACGAATACCATTTTTTTCTAAAAATTTCTTAAAATTGTGGTTTACAAATTCAAGACCATTATGCGTCTGAAAGATTTTTATACGATGTCCACATTGCTTTTCGGAAATTTTTAAAACAACTTTAAATTTTTTCAACGCTTCGAATTTGTTTTTCAAAAAATACACAAAACGAAATTTTGAAAACTCATCTTTGAAAAGCAAAAAATACATGGATCCCCCAAATGAATCTTCTTCTTGCAAAGACCAGACGTTCATGCTCATGAGTCTTTTTTCATAGTTAACATCGAATTTTCGGAAATTGGTTCAATTACTTTAAAAAGCATTTGAAACATGCTTCCTTTTCGTGCTCCCACTGCAACAACATTTTCGCCATCCAATAGCTTGAAACAATTCTTATCCGAAAAGCTTGTATGGCCATGATCACCTGAATCTACATAAGTACCAAGCATCACAGGATTTCAAGTGTTCAATTATATTGCTGAAGAAAAATTTGTCGCCATCTTTAGGTTCCTTTACCCTACAATCTCGTTTCCAGTGTCCAGATAAACCACACTTGAAACATTTACCAGGTCGCTTCGTCCTGTCCATCTTTTGAAAATTTGATTTTCTTTTTGCCCGAGTGCTCCGCTTTGCAAACAAAGCTTCATTTGCCCGACCCTCGCTTAAACAAATATTGTCAACTCCAAGTCGACTTTTTTCAACTATAAGGCTGTTCGTCAAATTAATAATCGTCTGTTCGCTCTTCCAGAAGATGTTTCGCTGAATCATTGTTATGTTCATAAATCGAATGTAACTTCTTACATCTTCTTCACATATTTTTTGAAGTGGAATAGTTACATAAATGAATCAGAATTTTGCCCACACGAATTCACAATTAGTTTCTGTGCCATAGCGACTTTTTTATACCATTGGGGAGGGGCTTTCAAGAATCGTATCCGGATAGATTGTTGTTGTTTACGTGTTAAACTTTTAGCAGAGTCACACACCCCTTTCAACTAAAAAGCTATCCAAAGATATCCGAGTATTTTTGGTATACCTTTCTATTCAAGTGATCAGCTGATAGAAAATTTATTTTTATTTCTTTTCATATTGATTTTTTGTTTTGGTGTGCATTTATTTTAGCATAAGTCTTTTAAAACGTATGGGAAATCGAAAAAAATAAGTTATAATCGTCTAGCAATGATATTTTGAATGTTTTTCTGTTTTCAAAAGTCAAATTTTAGTATTTCACAGCTGTTGTCTGCAGCAATCTGGAAAAAGATATCTGGATCGTTCAAAAAGGTATCCAAGAAACGGCTATCCGAGATAGGCTATCCGATACAGGTTCTTGAACGACGGAACCTTCACATCATCCATTGTGAAGGGTTTGTAAATTTTTCAATTGTTGAAATACTTCCTTCCATCTTGACTTTAGCAATAATATGCTTTGCTCTTTATCTATACCTGCGTCTTCGGTAACTTTCTATTACAGACACAAATTACGTAGTGAGTAAAAGCTCCTTCAAATGTTTTATTATTTGAAACACCGAAAATATTGCCAATTATTCTTAAAAACCTTTTAATATTTGCCTGGTCTCATAACCTACTGTAATTAAATGGTTATTCAAAAGTTTTAAAGAAAAAAAAAAAAAAAAAACAAGTGTTGAATAAATGAATGTGAAAAACAGATTGAATATTTATTTGAATCTAGAAAATGAAACTGATTCATTGAAAATAGACTATTTTGATGAAACATAAAAATAGTCTTCGTTTTGAAAATTGGGATGCATCCTTAGCATATGACACATTTCTACAGATTTTTAAAAACCATATCAGTTTATGTTCCTCTACCTTTTCTCGTAGAAAATCAGAGTTTCGCCTTAAGCCTTGGATAACTCCTGCCCTTGTCAAAAAAATTAATTTCAAAAATAATCTAAAAAAAAAAAAATGTTTGAAGCATCCTCTGAATTACAACTTAAGAACTCGCTATAAGAAGTAGTACTGCAAAAAGGTAAATAAGGAAGTTGTAACTGCTAGGGATAGGTTCTTTCATTGTAAAATACAAATGGCAAGTGGAAATCTGAAAAAGGAGTGGAAAGTCGTAAACAGCGTGGTTAATCGTACAGCCTGCACCAATGTAGTACCCATCCTACTTACTAACGGTACTGTGAATATTTCGGAGCCTTTAGACATAGCCAACGAGTTTAGCAATTACTTCGCCTCAATTGGTCGAGCCTCTTTTTCGGGTAGTTCTCCAACTTCATGTAATTGTTGCAGCAATTCTGTCACGTTAGATATCGACTATAGTAACAGCTTCGTCTTCGAATCTATCACTGGTTTTGAGTTGCTTCAAACTATCAATTCGCTTCCTAATTCAAGTTCGTTTGGTTGTGACGAGATCTCAAATCTTATTCTTAAGAAGACTTGTCTTAATTTAATTGATATTTTGTCCTACCTTTTCAATTTCAGTATTATGTCTGGTACTTTTCCTGATAAACTGAAATGTGGAATTGTGATTCCTTTATTTAAAAAGGGTAATAAGTCAGAAATTACCAATTATAGGCCAATTTCGTTGTTGTCTTCTATTTCAAAAGTGTTTGAGAAAGTAGTAAAAACTAGAATTTTAGCCTATCTTAATCATTTAAATTTTTTAAGTGCCTATCAGTTTGGTTTTAGGTATGGCCTTTCAACTGAAGATGCCTTATTATACTTCTGCTCTATTTTATATAAGGGTCTGAATGATAAACTATGTTGTTCAGGCCTCTTTGTTGACATCACAAAAGCGTTTGATATGGTTGGCCATTCAATTCTTCTAAATAAATTGTATAAGATTGGTTTCAGAGGTTTCTTTTTCAATTGGTGTGAGTCATATCTTAGTAACATAATACAAAGTGTCAAAATTGGTAGTAATATTAGCAGACCGAAAATAAATAACCTGGGTGTGCCCCAAGGTTCTGTACTTGGTCCCATTTTATTCCTTATATATATAAACTCTATTTTTTCTTTACCTTTCAAGGGCAAAATTAAAGCCTTTGCCGATGACCTTGGCTTTGCCTATTGCTCTGTCAGTCCCTTAGACTTAATTTCTAATATTAATCATGATGTCTTTTTATTGAGATGGTGGCTTGCGGAAAACAAACTTATTGCCAGCAATAAAACAGAGCTGATGTATTTCAGTCTTGCTGAGCAAGAATTTCCTGATACAGATATAATACTTCATTCCCATGACTGTGCAAGTCATAATATGCTAAACACCATCTGTTGTTTTCAAAATTGTTTATCTTTTGATAGAACTGCTAATTGTAGTATTAACTGCTTTCTAATTGAAACTGTTGACTGTTTTAAATATCTTGGCGTTACTTTCGACCCTAATCTGAAGTGGCACAAGCATATTTCTGCTTTAAATAAATATCTCCTTTCCTCTACTCGCTGTTTCTTCCGCCTGCGCAAGTATTGCTCTACTCCTACAATGAAAATGGTTTATTATGGCTTATTTCATTCTTGACTGCAATATGGACTCTGTTGTTAGGTTAGGTTAGGTAAAATGGGCTGACGGTTGATCTTATTTCCGTCACACTTAGATCAATGTAGATCCATTGTGATACCCTGACGCATTGTAGCGTCCTAGAAACCTATGATTTTATGTCTGTTCGGTATTTAACCATTTTGTGGCCTTGGTGAAGTTTAACAGGCTGCTTTTTGGAGCGTCTGATAATTCTTCAAGTTCATTTAAAAAGTAATTTCCTAGAAACTTTTTCCTAGTATGACAGAGTGCTGGGCATTGACAAAGGAAGTGACTTGTGTCTTCGTGTTCGTCTTCGTCATTGCATCCTCTGCATAGGTCATCGGTGCAAAGACCCATTTTCTTTTTGTGATAACCTAGTAGGTTATGTCCAGTTATGATACTGACAAGCATTCGCAGTGAAGGTCTATTCAATGATAGCAGCTTTCCAGATTCTTTCTTATTATATTTCGGCCATAGTTTCCTGGAAGTAACACAGGAGTCTAGGCATTCCCATCTTTCATTGGATTTTCGTGTTATTTTGTTACCAATGATCTGTTTCATTTCACAGGGTGGAATCCTGATCGATTTATCAATGAGAGAAGGATCAAGTGTTGATCCTTTCCTCGCTAGTTCGGACTCTGTTGCTGGGGTAGCGCTTATTCTAGTAAGCTACAGCAATCAACAACCATTCAAAAATCTGCTATACGAACAGTTTGTCGCTCTCGTCGTTTTGCACACACTATGGTGCAGTTTAGATCGTTGAAAATTCTTCCTCTGCGACACTTATTTTATTTCAAAGTACTGAAGGTCTTTTTTGTGAGAGGCGGGTATCTTTCAAATTCTCGCAACTTGCGGAGTCATTCAAACTTTGGTGTAATTATTCCCGCGTTTCGCACAACAAGTTACAGAAACTCTTACTCCATTGTCGCCTACAAACTTTCTAACTCTTTGCCATTAGAATATAGGTCCTTAAGAAATCTTTGCTCGTTCACTAAAGCAACGAAATCATGGCTTCTAGGTTTTGACCATCAGGAAATCTGTAATCTTTTCCAATACACTGCTTAAAAAAAAAAAAAAAAGGTCTGCCAGCCGTTTTGTTAATGCGTTGAATTGAATTTATCTTTTTTATTTATTCTCTTTTGTCAATTTAAATTTAAATTTTGCTTTCTTTTGTATATTTTTTAAATTTGCTTCTTAATTTTTTCTTTCACCCCACAATACATTGTTTGATTATAACCGAATGTGACATCAACTCTATTTTTTGTTAAATATAGATGTCACTAACTGTTCATTGTGTGGGAACTAATTTCATGAGTTGTTTTGCTTTAATTGTAAGCTTATTGAATTATGTAGTACATTATACCTGAATAAGGAATTATTAATATTATTATTATTATTATAAACAGGTTTTCAATAAAACAATAACAAGTAATAATAATATTTAAAATTCAACAGGAAATAAAGTAAGATGCAGAATATGTTCTTGTGTTTATAAATATTCTGGCAATACAAGTACATTGAATGTACATATAAAAAAGAAACACCCAGAGGAGCTCCTGGAAATTACGGAAGAAAGGGTAGTAAATACTAATGTTGACATTGTTGACAGTAGTATCCCTGTCCACAGCCAAAGAGCACATGATATTGATATTGATCAACCTTCAACAAGCCAAGCTGTGGCTAATTTTGGGATTCCAAAATTATACAATCGGGAAGAATCCCCTGCTCGGGGTAAAAGATTAAAGCAAACCTCGATTGCTAGTTCCTTCGAGAATTTGCCAAATTCAAAAAGACGCAGATAATGCTTTACTTGATTTAATAATTCTAGATTTGGAATCGCTTCAAATTGTTGAAAATGAAGGGTTTAGAAAGTATTCTAATGTGCTCAACCCTGAATACAACATTCCATCTAGAAAAAAAAATGAATGAAATGCTTGAAAAGAACTGTTTCTGAGTCAAAGTCTTTGAAGCATAAACTTAAAGACGTCGACTATATAGCTTTGACATCGGACATTTGGACGTTAGATAGCAATTGCTTTATAAGTATAACGGCTCACTACATAGAAGAAACGCTGATGAAAGCGTCCGTTCTTTCAACCACCGAGCTCCAGAAAAATTATACTTCGGAAAACATAGCAAATGCAATCCAAAAAATATTGGACGAATGGAAAATTGGTCAAAAAATTGTAGCTATTGTCACAGACAAAGACAACGCCGCGACAGTGAAAGAGGCAGTGAGTGATTTTTTGAATAAAAGCAATCTTTTCTGCGTGGCCCACACATTAAATCTCATAGTTGAAGACTGCATTGAAAAGGTTGATGTAGTACACAAGTGTAGAGGCATTGTATCCCATTTTCGTCATAATGTAAAATCGTCATATGCACTGATTGATATGCAGAAAAAATGTATTGTCGAAACTTTAAAATTAGAGCAACACGTTACGACAAGGTGGACTAGCACTTTCTTTATGATTGAACGCATGTTAAAAGTAAAAGCGGCTCTTTTGGCAACAGTGTCACTTTTGGCAGCCTCTTTGCCTCATCTGCAGTCTAATTTGCAACCGTTTGTAAAAACTACAACTATTTTGTCAGAAGAGTCCTATCCTTCATTATCATGTGTTATTCCCTTAGTAGTTGGACTCCACAATGCAGTTGAAAAAAAAAAACGATTAACTACTGAGTCGTCTAAACGCTTACAAAGAGATCTGCTTACGGGCATTGAAAAGCGTCTAGGTGTATATGAATTGGACAGAATGGCAGCCAAGGCTACGTTTTTAGATCCACGGTTCAAAAAAAATGGGTTTGGAATCGAAGTTCATGCTGCTAATGCTCAAAGTTGGGTTATAGAAGAGCTAAAAGATTTCTTTATGAATAGTTCAACTTCAAGTCCTGAATGTACAGCAAGTAGCTCAAATGCAGGTTTGTAACTTTCTTTCTTTGTCAAGTAAATGTAAAATGATTTTCATTTACCTATCTAGAACAAACAAATTCCAATTCCGACACTGACAACGAAGATGATGAAATCTGGGGTGTTATTGACAGAAAAATTTGTGAAGCAAAAACCAAAATTACTCCTTTTTCATTAGCAGCTGGTATGGTGAGTTTCTTTTTTTATTAAGTAGTTTTAGTAACTTATGTTTTTATTGTTTGTTCGCCATAAATATGTTTGATGTCAGTCCTCTTTCTTGATTCCAATTTTTTAAATCGGGTTCCAAAAACAATATAGAGAAATATGTAAATTATCTGAGATTGAAAGCCTTGTAAAAAAAACTTGATTTCCTAGTGAAGGAACATATAAGTGGTTCTCAACATGGGTTCATTTCGGGAAGATCAACAATCACCAATTTAACATGTTTCTCTTCTATCGTTGTTGAAAGTAGTGATCAAGTGGATGTTATTTATACCGATTTTAGCAAAGCGTTTTTTCGGTTTGCCACAAAATATTGCTTCAAAAATTGAAATCATTTGGTTTCCACTCAAGCCTCCTTCAATGGATCTGTTCCTTCCTCATAAAAAGGGTTCCAAAAAACAAAATTGACGAATTCACCTCAAGGCAGATAAATTGTACCTCGTACGTCGTGTATTTATCGATTATATTGTTAACTGTGTACGCAGACGATCTGAAACTTTTTCTGAAAGTAACCTCTATTAGCGATTGCCAAAAACTCCAATTGGATCTTGATAATCTATCTCGCTGGTGTGTGTTAAACCGCTTGAATCTTAACGCCAAAAAATGTTTTGTGATTTCTCTCTCAAGAAAGAATCATACGCAAGAGTTTTCATATTATCTTGATTGCAACCCTCTTCAGAGAACTGAAAAATTTAAGGATTTAGACGTACTTTTTGACTCCAAATTCTCTTTTACACCACATATAGAAGCTGTTGTATCAAAAGCTAACTCAATGTTTGGATTTATCAAAAGAAACTCCACAGACTTTACTAACTCCTACACCCTTGTGTCTCTTTATACCTCACTAGTAAGACCCAACCTAGAGTATGCAGACATCGATCGTCTGGAACCCTCACCAACAATGTTTTTCCGATCAAATTCAGAAAGTTCAGAATATGTTTACGAAGTATGCATATTACAAAATACGATGGTGCTTTCATCCAAATTCCACAGCTAGGCAGAGTCTTCTTGGTTTACAGTTGCTCAAATCACGTAGAACTGCGGTCATGACATAGTTTTTGTGCGAGGCATTTTATGTTATCATACAAAGTGTCCTTCCTTGTTGTCCTTAATTTGTATTTATGCTCCAGAGAGGCCGTTGAAGGATAGAAATCTTCTTTTTCAATCAAGGCACAGAACTAATTATGGCATGAGTGAACCAATTTCAAGATCAGTTAGAGAGTTTAATGAAATTTGTGGTCATATTGATTTAGCCTTCTCCAGAGATAAATTTTGAGATGAATTGCATTACTTACTTTTAAGAAATAGAAACCTATTTTGTTATAATGTGTAATCTGTTGAGCTTATTGCTCGTAGGTGAAATAAATAAATAAAGAAACAGGGCTTGCGAATGATAAAAGCACCAAAGCCTTAACTCAATGGGTCCTTGTTTATGAGGTTTCGAATAGATTGACCCTGCAGTGGCTCATTATTTATGTGTTTCCGTCTAAACACAGTTCAAGCATAGTTTTATATGAGCGAAACGCATATTGGAGTTGAGGGCACTTGAACTTTTATTTCGATTTTAAATCAAACACAAAAGCATAGTTTAGACTTTAGACAGAAGTAATTTCATTTACGCACATCCCGATATGAAACAAAAATAGCTTTTCAATGCATTTGACCTATAAATGAAGAGAAACAATATCTTCATTTATTTATATACAATAGGTCAACTTCTTCCCCTTCTTCTTTTTTTTCCGGGATTACGAGCATCGTGATTTCTACGAGATAACAGCTCTTTGACTGCTTAACATTAGTGATCCGCTCGTGTGGTACGCCGCTTCATTAGGTGAAGGAATTTTGAAATGTTAGCCACAATACCTTAATGAAAACTCTTCCGCTGAATATGATTCACACTAATTTGTTTTCTTTCGATTAATCAAAATTTATTTACTAGACAAATCCATCACAAACATTTTACTTATCATTTCTTTTTAATTCTTTTTAATTTTAACAGCTGTCACTATTAAAAATAATCGTTCTGTGTCGGTGTTTGAGTGGGGTAATGGTAGTGCATATCGAGCTACTAGACTTAATTGGAAAACAATAGATTTCCTTCAAAATCTATCATTGCGGTGATTTCTTGCCAAAATTGTTCGACTGGCAGCGGCTGAAGCCTTTCTTTTTCGTAAACAGCCATGGAAACAGGAAGTTCTCTCCAATCAGATGCCAGTTTTTCCTCATAACAATTTGGAACTTTTACAAAAAACAATGAAGTTTGCTTACAATATATTCTCTTCGAAGCATTCAAAGTAATTTGTGAAGAGAGAAAGCCAAAGCCTTAATTTCATTATTTTGAATTGAAAACCTCTTTGAAATTTCATAAATAGCTCGTACGTAAAAAACTAATTTCCAGATTCCAGCGAACAAAACAAACAGTAATGATTTTTCAAGCCTTTGCATGATCTCTCTTTGTGTAAGTATATGAGATGTTTGTTTACGCACTCCTATTTGTAAATCAGCTGGCTTTGTTTGGTATAGTTAGTATAAGATTCTGTTTTTCCCCATACTTTGAGTAGATCCCCCTTTTCCTCTTTTACCAAATTTTCGACCACAATTCCCCTCAATCTGGCAACATTATCGAATTCACCTTAACCGAATACCTACACATACACATGGCTCGAGTCATAATATAACTCGGGTTGAAGCATGTGCAAGTGTGTTGTTTTCATTTTAAGTTTTGTCGCGTTTTTTATGACTGTTATTACAGGTTTTGATTTTTGTGCTTTGTGATATACAGTTATTGAGTTTGCTTTAAATATTACAGCTTTTGATTTTTGTGATTTGTGATATTCAGTCATTGACTTTGCTTTAAATATTACAGCTTTTGATTTTCGTGATTTGTGATATTCAGTTTTCAGTGATTTTGATTTAAATAAAAATTTAAAAACAATGCCCGCCCCAAGGAAAAGATCTCTTGCGTGGGAATTTTTTAGTAAAGAAGGAGAAGGTATTGTAATGAAATGGTTATTCAAAAGTTTTAATGAAAAAAGACAAGTCTTGAATAAATGATTGTGGAAAAACAGTTTAAATATTTATTTGATTCTAGAAAATGAAACTGATTCATTGACAATAGACTATTTTGATGAAAAATAAAATAAACAAGTTTTCAATAAAACAACAAGTAATATATTTATTCAACACTCCCGCTTTCTATTGAAAACTTCAATTATCTTTCGAATATAAAGAAAACATTTTTTGGTAATGCCAAAATAAAATAGGCTGCTTCAAATTTTTGTCGAATGAAATGGTGTCTTACATCAATATGTTTATGACTTATTTTTCGACGAGGAATCCGATGGTGACCTTGAATTTGACCTTGGACGAACCTTGAAGCCCCAGCGACCCAAACATCGATTTTTCAAATGGAAACCCCCGCAGAATTTTACGAAAATATATGTCAAATATCAAGGTCACCATCGGATTCCTCGTCGAAAAATAAGTCGGATATAGGGTCTTTGATTTTTATTATCGCATATTCTGCCATATTTCCAGGGGTTTCCATACTTTTGTCGCACCCAGTATACACAATACACATATATAATTTTGATCTTCTTTTGCATAATATAGCGTTCCATAACCAATTGTTCCTTTAATGTATTTTAATATGCGTTTTAAAGTTTTCATGAATGATTTTTGGCTTTTCCATATAGCGACTTACTAAACCAATTGCATAGCTAATGTCTGGTCTTGTAGCAATTGCTCGATACATCAAACTTCCAATTAGTTCTCGGAATGGAAATTTTACTCGAATCCGAATTTTCAAATTTTGAAAGTACTTGATTTGGATCAGCTGGAACTGACACCGGATTACAATTTTCAAAATCAAATTTTCGCAGTATTTTCTTGACATAGGCGGTTTCGTGCATGAATATGGAGCCATCAGGAAGATGATCAATCTCAAAATCAAGAAAACAACCTATTTTCATTTGCTTAATTTCAAAATGTTTTTGTAAATGTTCTAATACTGAATTTACAGTAGACTCATCATCACCACAAACGATTCCATCATCGACATATAAAGCCAATGTGAGTAATTTTCCGTTCTCATTACTGTAGAACACACAAGGATCCGATTCACTAGTTTTGAAACCAAAAAAACCAACAAATATTTTAAATGTTTGATTCCAGCATCTAGAAGCTGGTTTCAATCAATTCAGTGGTCATAAAAACCAACTGGTTGGTGCATATAAACAACTTAAAAGCCGTTTTCACATCGAATTGCTTTATATGTATCTTCTTCTTTGCAGAAATAGCAAGAATCGCTCTCAATGACGTGAAACGAACCACTGGGCTGAATGTTTTTAGATAGTCTATTCCGTATTCTTGATGGAATCCACGACAAACCAATCTTGCTTTGAAACATTGAATCGAGCCGTCGGTATTAGTTTTCACCTTAAAAATCCATTTGTTATCAATTACCTTTTGTCCACATGGTTTTTCAACTAAACTCCAGGTCTGATTGATTTCTTCATCCATCGCTTTGAGATATTGTTTACGTTCTATTGAATTGACATCTTCTTCATAGGACTTCGGTTCATTAGTTATCGTCAGTAAAGCCTTCGCCATCGAAGTGTGTTCTTGTCGCTTCCGTAAACGTGTATTTAAAATATTGCTTTCTTCTATGTGTGATGATAAAACTGGTTTACTTGGAATATTCTTTTCAGATTTTTGACTAATTTTAGGTGTTTGATTTTTTTGATTTTGACGAATTTCCGTTGATTGTCTTTCAGGTAGATTTATTAAGTCCGGTTGAAAAGTTTCGCTTGATTGGTTCTCTTCTTGTATATCATTATATTCTTTTTGAACAAGACATTCTTCACAAACAATAGATTCCTTAACTTTTTCATTTATTACTTTCATAGAAAAAGTGTCTTCTGCCAAAAACTTTACATCGCGGACAGTTGAAATAATGTTATTTTCATCAATAGCACGGATTCCTTTTTGAAACTCGTTTCGGAATATGACAATAAACCTCCGAACCAAAAACCTGAAAATGTTTGAATTGACTTGGTTTCCCGTACCAAAGTTCGAATAGTGTCCTGGGGCCCTACTCTGTATTTCGTTTCGAATCGTAAGTCTATTCGAAAGTGATTTTCGATCCGATTATGAATTCGTACTCTGTATTTCGTTTTAGAATCGAAAAAAAGTACTTGTTAATATTTTCATTAACGGAATAGATTTGCGAAGTCTTGAAACATTTCTCAAGATATCTGTCAAATCAAGCAAAAAAATAATATCAAAGCAAATTACAAACAAGAAAAAATATAAATAAATGAAATAAAAAAAACGTTTTCGGATTTGCCGTTCCGAAAGTGGCTGATTCGAATCCGCTTTAGAAATAAAGAGTACAAAATATTCTTTTTCGGAAATTTTTGCTTTCGAAACGAATTACAGAGTAGGGCCCCTGTCTTTAACATTGCTTGTTCCCGTTCTGAATTGCTTCTGCACAAAGTTTAGGAGTAAGATCCTTCGTATAAATCATCGACCGAGCTGATTGCATTATTGCCCGATTCGCTCGTTCAATACACCCATTTTGTTCTGGGGTGTAAGCAACTGAATGACAATGACGAATACCATTTTTTTCTAAAAATTTCTTAAAATTGTGGTTTACAAATTCAAGACCATTATGCGTCTGAAAGATTTTTATACGATGTCCACATTGCTTTTCGGAAATTTTTAAAACAACTTTAAATTTTTTCAACGCTTCGAATTTGTTTTTCAAAAAATACACAAAACGAAATTTTGAAAACTCATCTTTGAAAAGCAAAAAATACCTGGATCCCCCAAATGAATCTTCTTCTTGCAAAGACCAGACGTTCATGCTCATGAGTCTTTTTTCATAGTTAACATCGAATTTTCGGAAATTGGTTCAATTACTTTAAAAAGCATTTGAAACATGCTTCCTTTTCGTGCTCCCACTGCAACAACATTTTCGCCATCCAATAGCTTGAAACAATTCTTATCCGAAAAGCTTGTATGGCCATGATCACCTGAATCTACATAAGTACCAAGCATCACAGGATTTCAAGTGTTCAATTATATTGCTGAAGAAAAATTTGTCGCCATCTTTAGGTTCCTTTACCCTACAATCTCGTTTCCAGTGTCCAGATAAACCACACTTGAAACATTTACCAGGTCGCTTCGTCCTGTCCATCTTTTGAAAATTTGATTTTCTTTTTGCCCGAGTGCTCCGCTTTGCAAACAAAGCTTCATTTGCCCGACCCTCGCTTAAACACATATTGTCAACTCCAAGTCGACTTTTTTCAACTATAAGGCTGTTCGTCAAATTAATAATCGTCTGTTCGCTCTTCCAGAAGATGTTTCGCTGAATCATTGTTATGTTCATAAATCGAATGTAACTTCTTACATCTTCTTCACATATTTTTTGAAGTGGAATAGTTACATAAATGAATCAGAATTTTGCCCACACGAATTCAAAATTAGTTTCTGTGCCATAGCGACTTTTTTATACCATTGGGGCTTTCAAGAATCGTATCCGGATAGATTGTTGTTGTTTACGTGTTAAACTTTTAGCAGAGTCACACACCCCTTTCAACTAAAAAGCTATCCAAAGATATCCGAGTATTTTTGGTATACCTTTCTATTCAAGTGATCAGCTGATAGAAAATTTATTTTTATTTCTTTTCATATTGATTTTTTGTTTTGGTGTGCATTTATTTTAGCATGTCTTTTAAAACGTATGGGAAATCGAAAAAAATAAGTTATAATCGTCTAGCAATGATATTTTGAATGTTTTTCTGTTTTCAAAAGTCAAATTTTAGTATTTCACAGCTGTTGTCTGCAGCAATCTGGAAAAAGATATCTGGATCGTTCAAAAAGGTATCCAAGAAACGGCTATCCGAGATAGGCTATCCGATACAGGTTCTTGAACGACGGAACCTTCACATCATCCATTGTGAAGGGTTTGTAAATTGTTGAAATACTTCCTTCCATCTTGACTTTAGCAATAATATGCTTTGCTCTTTATCTATACCTGCGTCTTCGGTAACTTTCTATTACAGACACAAATTACGTAGTGAGTAAAAGCTCCTTCAAATGTTTTATTATTTGAAACACCGAAAATATTGCCAATTATTCTTAAAAACCTTTTAATATTTGCCTGGTCTCATAACCTACTGTAATTAAATGGTTATTCAAAAGTTTTAAAGAAAAAAAAAAAAAAAAACAAGTGTTGAATAAATGAATGTGAAAAACAGATTGAATATTTATTTGAATCTAGAAAATGAAACTGATTCATTGAAAATAGACTATTTTGATGAAACATAAAAATAGTCTTCGTTTTGAAAATTGGGATAGTGTCTATGCAGAACAAAATGCATCTTTAGCATATGACACATTTCTACAGATTTTTAAAAACCATATCAGTTTATGTTCCTCTATCTTTTCTCGTAGAAAATCAGAGTTTCGCCTTAAGCCTTGGATAACTCCTGCCCTTGTAAAAAAAATTTATTTCAAAAATAATCTAAAAAAAAAATGTTTGAAGCATCCTCTGAATTACAACTTAAGAACTCGCTATAAGAAGTACTGCAAAAAGGTAAATAAGGAAGTTGTAACTGCTAGGGATAGGTTCTTTCATTGTAAAATACAAATGGCAAGTGGAAATCTGAAAAAGGAGTGGAAAGTCGTAAACAGCGTGGTTAATCGTACAGCCTGCACCAATGTAGTACCCATCCTACTTACTAACGGTACTGTGAATATTTCGGAGCCTTAAGACATAGCCAACGAGTTTAGCAATTACTTCGCCTCAATTGGTCGAGCCTCTTTTTCGGGTAGTTCTCCAACTTCATGTAATTGTTGCAGCAATTCTGTCACGTTAGATATCGACTATAGTAACAGCTTCGTCTTCGAATCTATTGCTTCAAACTATCAATTCGCTTCCTTATTCAAGTTCGTTTGGTTGTGACGAGATCTCAAATCTTATTCTTAAGAAGACTTGTCTTAATTTAATTGATATTTTGTCCTACCTTTTCAAAATCAGTATTATGTCTGGTACTTTTCCTGATAAACTGAAATGTGCAATTGTGATTCCTTTATTTAAAAAGGGTAATAAGTCAGACATTACCAATTATAGGCCAATTTCGTTGTTGTCTTCTATTTCAAAAGTGTTTGAGAAAGTAGTAAAAACTAGAATTTTAGCCTATCTTAATCATTTAAATTTTTTAAGTGCCTATCAGTTTGGTTTTAGGTATGGCCTTTCAACTGAAGATGCCTTATTATACTTCTGCTCTATTTTATATAAGGGTCTGAATGATAAACTATGTTGTTCAGGCCTCTTTGTTGACATCACAAAAGCGTTTGATATGGTTGGCCATTCAATTCTTCTAAATAAATTGTATAAGATTGGTTTCAGAGGTTTCTTTTTCAATTGGTGTGAGTCATATCTTAGTAACATAATACAAAGTGTCAAAATTGGTAGTAATATTAGCAGACCGAAAATAAATAACCTGGGTGTGCCCCAAGGTTCTGTACTTGGTCCCATTTTATTCCTTATATATATAAACTCTATTTTTTCTTTACCTTTCAAGGGCAAAATTAAAGCCTTTGCCGATGACCTTGGCTTTGCCTATTGCTCTGTCAGTCCCTTAGACTTAATTTCTAATATTAATCATGATGTCTTTTTATTGAGATGGTGGCTTGCGGAAAACAAACTTATTGCCAGCAATAAAACCAAGCTGATGTATTTCAGTCTTGCTGAACAAGAATTTCCTGATACAGATATAATATTTCATTCCCATGACTGTGCAAGTCATAATATGCTAAACACCATCTGTTGTTTTCAAAATTGTTTATCTTTTGATAGAACTGCTAATTGTAGTATTAACTGCTTTCTAATTGAAACTGTTGACTGTTTTAAATATCTTGGCGTTACTTTCGACCCTAATCTGAAGTGGCACAAGCATATTTCTGCTTTAAATAAATATCTCCTTTCCTCTACTCGCTGTTTCTTCCGCCTGCGCAAGTATTGCTCTACTCCTACAATGAAAATGGTTTATTATGGCTTATTTCATTCTCGACTGCAATATGGACTCTGTTGTTAGGTTAGGTTAGGTAAAATGGGCTGACGGTTGATCTTATTTCCGTCACACTTAGATCAATGTAGATCCATTGTGATACCCTGACGTATTGTAACGTCCTAGAAACCTATGATTTTATGTCTGTTCGGTATTTAACCATTTTTTGGCCTTGGTGAAGTTTAACAGGCTGCTTTTTGGAGCGTCTGATAATTCTTCAAGTTCATTTAAAAAGTAATTTCCTAGAAACTTTTTCCTTGTATGACAGAGTGCTGGGCATTGACAAAGGAAGTGACTTGTGTCTTCGTGTTCGTCTTCGTCATTGCATCCTCTGCATAGGTCATCGGTGCAAAGACCCATTTTCTTTTGTGATAACCTAGTAGGTTATGTCCAGTTATGATACTGACAAGCATTCGCAGTGAAGGTCTATTCAATGATAGCAGCTTTCCAGATTCTTTCTTATTATATTTCGGCCATAGTTTCCTGGAAGTAACACAGGAGTCTAGGCATTCCCATCTTTCATTGGATTTTCGTGTTATTTTGTTACCAATGATCTGTTTCATTTCACAGGGTGGAATCCTGATCGATTTATCAATGAGAGAAGGATCAAGTGTTGATCCTTTCCTCGCTAGTTCGGACTCTGTTGCTGGGGTAGCGCTTATTCTAGTAAGCTACAGCAATCAACAACCATTCAAAAATCTGCTATACGAACAGTTTGTCGCTCTCGTCGTTTTGCACACACTATGGAGCAGTTTAGATCGTTGAAAATTCTTCCTCTGCGACACTTGTTTTATTTCAAAGTACTGAAGGTCTTTTTTGTGAGAGGCGGGTATCTTTCAAATTCTCGCAACTTGCGGAGTCATTCAAACTTTGGTGTAATTATTCCCGCGTTTCGCACAACAAGTTACAGAAACTCTTACTCCATTGTCGCCTACAAACTTTCTAACTCTTTGCCATTAGAATATAGGTCCTTAAGAAATCTTTGCTCGTTCACTAAAGCAACGAAATCATGGCTTCTAGGTTTTGACCATCAGGAAATCTGTAATCTTTTGCAATACACTGCTTAAAAAAAAAAAAAAAAAAATTATCTGCCAGCCGTTTTGTTAATGCGTTGAATTGAATTTATCTTTTTTATTTATTCTCTTTTGTCAATTTAAATTTAAATTTTGCTTTCTTTTGTATATTTTTTAAATTTGCTTCTTAATTTTTTCTTTCACCCCACAATACATTGTTTGATTATAACCGAATGTGACATCAACTCTATTTTTTGTTAAATATAGATGTCACTAACTGTTCATTGTGTGGGAACTAATTTCATGAGTTGTTTTGCTTTAATTGTAAGCTTATTGAATTATGTAGTACATTATACCTGAATAAGGAATTATTATTATTATTATTATTATTATTATAAACAGGTTTTCAATAAAACAACAACAAGTAATAATAATATTTAAAATTCAACAGGAAATAAAGTAAGATGCAGAATATGTTCTTGTGTTTATAAATATTCTGGCAATACAAGTACATTGAATGTACATATAAAAAAGAAACACCCAGAGGAGCTCCTGGAAATTACGGAAGAAAGGGTAGTAAATACTAATGTTGACATTGTTGACAGTAGTATCCCTGTCCACAGCCAAAGAGCACATGATATTGATATTGATCAACCTTCAACAAGCCAAGCTGTGGCTAATTTTGGGATTCCAAAATTATACAATCGGGAAGAATCCCCTGCTCGGGGTAAAAGATTAAAGCAAACCTCGATTGCTAGTTCCTTCGAGAATTTGCCAAATTCAAAAAGACGCAGATAATGCTTTACTTGATTTAATAATTCTAGATTTGGAATCGCTTCAAATTGTTGAAAATGAAGGGTTTAGAAAGTATTCTAATGTGCTCAACCCTGAATACAACATTCCATCTAGAAAAAAAAATGAATGAAATGCTTGAAAAGAACTGTTTCTGAGTCAAAGTCTTTGAAGCATAAACTTAAAGACGTCGACTATATAGCTTTGACATCGGACATTTGGACGTTAGATAGCAATTGCTTTATAAGTATAACGGCTCACTACATAGAAGAAACGCTGATGAAAGCGTCCGTTCTTTCAACCACCGAGCTCCAGAAAAATTATACTTCGGAAAACATAGCAAATGCAATCCAAAAAATATTGGACGAATGGAAAATTGGTCAAAAAATTGTAGCTATTGTCACAGACAAAGACAACGCCGCGACAGTGAAAGAGGCAGTGAGTGATTTTTTGAATAAAAGCAATCTTTTCTGCGTGGCCCACACATTAAATCTCATAGTTGAAGACTGCATTGAAAAGGTTGATGTAGTACACAAGTGTAGAGGCATTGTATCCCATTTTCGTCATAATGTAAAATCGTCATATGCACTGATTGATATGCAGAAAAAATGTATTGTCGAAACTTTAAAATTAGAGCAACACGTTACGACAAGGTGGACTAGCACTTTCTTTATGATTGAACGCATGTTAAAAGTTAAAGTGGCTCTTTCGGCTACAGTGTCACTTTTGGCAGCCTCTTTGCCTCATCTGAAGTCTAACGAATGGGATTTGATGGAGGAGATAATCATGATTTTGCAACCGTTTGTAAAAACTTCAACTAATTTGTCAGAAGAGTCCTATCCTTCATTATCATGTGTTATTCCCTTAGTAGTTGGACTCCACAATGCAGTTGAAAAAAAACGATTAACTACTGAGTCGTCTAAACGCTTACAAAGAGATCTGCTTACGGACATTGAAAAGCGTCTAGGTGTATATGAATTGGACAGAACGGCAGCCAAGGCTACGTTTTTAGATCCACGGTTCAAAAAAAATGGGTTTGGAATCGAAGTTCATGCTGCTAATGCTCAAAGTTGGGTTATAGTAGAGCTAAAAGATTTCTTTATGAATAGTTCAACTTCAAGTCCTGAATGTACAGCAAGTAGCTCAAATGCAGGTTTGTAACTTTCTTTCTTTGTCAAGTAAATGTAAAATGATTTTCATTTACCTATCTAGAACAAACAAATTCCAATTCCGACACTGACAACGAAGATGATGAAATCTGGGGTGTTATTGACAGAAAAAGTTGTGAAGCAAAAACCAAAATTACTCCTTTTTCATTAGCAGCTGGTATGGTGAGTTTCTTTTTTTATTAAGTAGTTTTAGTAACTTATGTTTTTATTGTTTGTTCGCCATAAATATGTTTGATGTCAGTCCTCTTTCTTGATTCCAATTTTTTAAATCGGGTTCCAAAAACAATATAGAGAAATATGTAAACTATCTGAGATTCCTAAGTTTTTTGAAAGCCTTGTCAAAAAAAACTTGATTTCCTAGTGAAGGAACATAAGTGGTTCTCAACATGGGTTCATCTCGGGAAGGTCAACAATCACCAATTTATCATGTTTCTCTTCTTTCGTTGTTGAAAGTAGTGATCAAGTGGATGTTATTTATACCGATTTTAGCAAAGCGTTTTTTTTCGGTTTGCCACAAAATATTGCTTCAAAAATTGAAATCATTTGGTTTCCAGTTTCCACTCAAGCCTCCTTCAATGGATCTGTTCCTTCCTCATAAAAAGGGTTCCAAAAAACAAAATTGACGAATTCACCTCAAGGCAGATAAATTGTACCTCGTACGTCGTGTATTTATTGATTATATTGTTAACTGTGTACGCAGACGATCTGAAACTTTTTCTGAAAGTAACCTCTATTAGCGATTGCCAAAAACTCCAATTGGATCTTGATAATCTATCTCGCTGGTGTATGTTAAACCGCTTGAATCTTAACGCCAAAAAATGTTTTGTGCTTTCTCTCTCAAGAAAGAATCATACGCAAGAGTTTTCATATTATCTTGATTGCAACCCTCTTCAGAGAACTGAAAAATTTAAGAATTTTCATCCCTTCTTCAATTTTCGAAAAGTTGTAACATTGAGAATTTTATCCTTTCCCTGACTCAGTAGAATATATTGTAGAGTAACTGGGAAAATGCCCAGAAGTATTATTTTCAACTATCAGGAACTTTCATTTTTCTCGACATATTTTATGGGAGGGTCTGATCTCGACTAATGAGCTGGATAAGTTTTGGGAACAAACCCCAACAACTTTTTCAGTTCAATGTGATTGGAAAATTGTGCGAGTGAAAGCTCTCGCTGGAATTCGACAACTGAGGTGCTTGTAAGCCATAAGGCTGCATGTGCTAGAAAGCCGTGACAGAAAACCTCGAGACACGATTGGCCGATTGTATGAATGTGTGTATGAATTTGAAAGTCGAGAAAGGACAAACTGACAAGATCAGACACTTCTTGGTTGACCTAGTTAACAAGTGGTTTATTTTGCGATCTTGTGATTTTTTTTAGAGAAAAAGAAAAGTTTAATTATCGAAAGTTGGAAATAGTTTTTGTACAGAAAGTG
The DNA here is from genome assembly GCA_914767635.1 of Melanostoma mellinum. Classification (NCBI taxonomy): domain Eukaryota; kingdom Metazoa; phylum Arthropoda; class Insecta; order Diptera; family Syrphidae; genus Melanostoma; species Melanostoma mellinum. Next base: position 56,650,960 of record OU612059.1, on the reverse strand, counting down.
TTGAGAAAATTTAGAAAAAGAAATAGAGTCAGTGGAAGGAGAATTTGGAGAAGGAGAACTTACAGAAATTGTCAGACAGACAAGATATAGGAAACTTGAAGGAGGAAGGAAAAGCAGGAGAGAAAAGAAAAGATAAGTAGAGTGGTTTAGTTTGTTAGTGTTGTCAAAATTAAGATTCGGTTGATCTTTGCCAACGAAATTCTCAATAATTGTGAGACACGCGCCCCTTTTAATTCGTATTAATTGTTCTTTTCGGGAAAGAACAATTAACGTTTCAATCTTCCGGTTATTTTCGTTTTTTACTTTTTTAAACGGTTCTTACTATTTCAGAACTAATTCGGAAGTTTCACCTCACAATTTCCTGGCGCCCACTGAGAAATAATACATTTTAATTCTTATTTTAATTATTATTTAATCGGTCATTTTATTCGCGATCGTCTTTTATAGCGCTACGCAATCTTTTTTTGTTTACGAACCCAGCCCAGCTGAGTTTAGCCGTGGTGTCAGCAGCCTACCTGCTGAGTGTTACACTTTTTAGTTTATCAGCGCGTTTGACATTTCGTCTGTTTATCTCGCGGCACACCGGTTGTGCATGTCGTTTAATCGTTTTAATTTCGTTTATTATATTTTATTAATTGGATTCGGAAAATCCAATCGCGTTACAAATAGTACAAATCATAGTTTCGTTCATCATAAAGTTAATTTATCGCGAAAAAAAAGTGTAACAGTTAGTTACTTAATCAACTGAGGAATGAGGTAAACAACACAATTAATTTTCGTTGTTGAACGTTGGCTACGCCGCGGTAACAACTTCTTTAAATTCATCTCAATTATAAGACCTCATTGCTTCTAATTAATCTTCTTTCATGATGTTCTTTGATGTATGGACTATTGATGTGCCAACTCAAGTTTCTTTGCTAACTCGTGTCAACTCGAGTTGGAAAGCTAATTCGAATATCGAATTCACCTTAACCGAATACCTACACATACACATGGCTCGAGTCATATAACTCGGGTTGAAGCATGTGCAAGTGTGTTGTTTTCATTTTAAGTTTTGTCGCGTTTTTTATGACTGTTATTACAGGTTTTGATTTTTGTGCTTTGTGATATACAGTTATTGAGTTTGCTTTAAATATTACAGCTTTTGATTTTTGTGATTTGTGATATTCAGTCATTGACTTTGCTTTAAATATTACAGCTTTTGATTTTCGTGATTTGTGATATTCAGTTTTCAGTGATTTTGATTTAAATAAAAATTTAAAAACAATGCCCGCCCCAAGGAAAAGATCTCTTGCGTGGGAATTTTTTAGTAAAGAAGGAGAAGGTATTGTAATGAAATGGTTATTCAAAAGTTTTAATGAAAAAAGACAAGTCTTGAATAAATGATTGTGGAAAAACAGTTTAAATATTTATTTGATTCTAGAAAATGAAACTGATTCATTGACAATAGACTATTTTGATGAAAAATAAAATAAACAAGTTTTCAATAAAACAACAAGTAATATATTTATTCAACACTCCCGCTTTCTATTGAAAACTTCAATTATCTTTCGAATATAAAGAAAACATTTTTTGGTAATGCCAAAATAAAATAGGCTGCTTCAAATTTTTCTCGAATGAAATGGTGTCTTACATCAATATGTTTATGACTTATTTTTCGACGAGGAATCCGATGGTGACCTTGAATTTGACCTTGGACGAACCTTGAAGCCCCAGCGACCCAAACATCGATTTTTCAAATGGAAACCCCCATTTTTTATTGCAGATTTGGAAAGAGCGCAGAATTTTACGAAAATATATGTCAAATATCAAGGTCATCATCGGATTCCTCGTCGAAAAATAAGTCGGATATAGGGTCTTTGATTTTTATTATCGCATATTCTGCCATATTTCCAGGGGTTTCCATACTTTTGTCGCACCCAGTATCTATACACAATACACATATATAATTTTGATCTTCTTTTGCATAATATAGCATTCCATAACCAATTGTTCCTTTAATGTATTTTAATATGCGTTTTAAAGTTTTCATGAATGATTTTTGGCTTTTCCATATAGCGACTTACTAAACCAATTGCATAGCTAATGTCTGGTCTTGTAGCAATTGCTCGATACATCAAACTTCCAATTAGTTCTCGGAATGGAAATTTTACTCGAATCCGAATTTTCAAATTTTGAAAGTACTTGATTTGGATCAGCTGGAACTGACACCGGATTACAATTTTCAAAATCAAATTTTCGCAGTATTTTCTTGACATAGGCGGTTTCGTGCATGAATATGGAACCATCAGGAAGATGATCAATCTCAAAATCAAGAAAACAACCTATTTTCATTTGCTTAATTTCAAAATGTTTTTGTAAATTTTCTAATACTGAATTTACAGTAGACTCATCATCACCACAAACGATTCCATCATCGACATATAAAGCCAATGTGAGTAATTTTCCGTTCTCATTACTGTAGAACACACAAGGATCCGATTCACTAGTTTTGAAACCAAAAAAACTAACAAATATTTTAAATGTTTGATTCCAGCATCTAGAAGCTTGTTTCAATCCATACAAACTCTTCTGTAATCTACAAACTCGTCCACTCTGGTCATAAAAACCAACTGGTTGGTGCATATAAACAACTTAAAAGCCGTTTTCACATCGAATTGCTTTATATGTATCTTCTTCTTTGCAGAAATAGCAAGAATCGCTCTCAATGACGTGAAACGAACCACTGGGCTGAATGTTTCTAGATAGTCTATTCCGTATTCTTGATGGAATCCACGACAAACCAATCTTGCTTTGAAACATTGAATCGAGCCGTCGGTATTAGTTTTCACCTTAAAAATCCATTTGTTATCAATTACCTTTTGTTTTTCAACTAAACTCCAGGTCTGATTGACATCTTCTTCATAGGACTTCGGTTCATTAGTTATCGTCAGTAATGCCTTCGCCATCGAAGTGTGTTCTTGTCGCTTCCGTAAACGTGTATTTAAAATATTGCTTTCTTCTATGTGTGATGATAAAACTGGTTTACTTGGAATATTCTTTTCAGATTTTTGACTAATTTTAGGTGTTTGATTTTTTTGATTTTGACGAATTTCCGTTGATTGTCTTTCAGGTAGATTTATTAAGTCCGGTTGAAAAGTTTCGCTTGATTGGTTCTCTTCTTGTATATCATTATATTCTTTTTGAACAACACATTCTTCACAAACAATAGATTCCTTAACTTTTTCATTTATTACTTTCATAGAAAATGTGTCTTCTGTCAAAAACTTTACATCGCGGACAGTTGAAATAATGTTATTTTCATCAATAGCACGGATTCCTTTTTGAAACTCTTCGTACCCAAAAAATAAGCATTTTCTGGATTTTGGATCCAGTTTATTTCTTTTTTGTTTCGGAATATGACAATAAACCTCCGAACTAAAAACCTGAAAATGTTTGAATTGACTTGGTTTCCCGTACCAAAGTTCGAATAGTGTCCTGGGGCCCTACTCTGTATTTCGTTTCGAACCGTAAGTCTATTCGAAAGTGATTTTCGATCCGATTATGAATTCGTACTCTGTATTTCGTTTTAGAATCGAAAAAAAGTACTTGTTAATATTTTCATTAGCGGAATAGATTTGCGAAGTCTTGAAACATTTCTCAAGATATGTGTCAAATCAAGCAAAAAAATAATATCAAAGCAAATTACAAACAAGAAAAAATATAAATAAATGAAATAAAAAAAACGTTTTCGGATTTGCCGTTCCGAAAGTGGCTGATTCGAATCCGCTTTAGAAATAAAGAGTACAAAATATTCTTTTTCGGAAATTTTTGCTTTCGAAACGAATTACAGAGTAGGGCCCCTGTCTTTAACATTGCTTGTTCCCGTTCTGAATTGCTTCTGCACAAAGTTTAGGAGTAAGATCCTTCGTATAAATCATCGACCGAGCTGATTGCATTATTGCCCGATTCGCTCGTTCAATACACCCATTTTGTTCTGGGGTGTAAGCAACTGAATGACAATGACGAATACCATTTTTTTCTAAAAATTTCTTAAAATTGTGGTTTACAAATTCAAGACCATTATGCGTCTGAAAGATTTTTATACGATGTCCACATTGCTTTTCGGAAATTTTTAAAACAACTTTAAATTTTTTCAACGCTTCGAATTTGTTTTTCAAAAAATACACAAAACGAAATTTTGAAAACTCATCTTTGAAAAGCAAAAAATACCTGGATCCCCCAAATGAATCTTCTTCTTGCAAAGACCAGACGTTCATGCTCATGAGTCTTTTTTCATAGTTAACATCGAATTTTCGGAAATTGGTTCAATTACTTTAAAAAGCATTTGAAACATGCTTCCTTTTCGTGCTCCCACTGCAACAACATTTTCGCCATCCAATAGCTTGAAACAATTCTTATCCGAAAAGCTTGTATGGCCATGATCACCTGAATCTACATAAGTACCAAGCATCACAGGATTTCAAGTGTTCAATTATATTGCTGAAGAAAAATTTGTCGCCATCTTTAGGTTCCTTTACCCTACAATCTCGTTTCCAGTGTCCAGATAAACCACACTTGAAACATTTACCAGGTCGCTTCGTCCTGTCCATCTTTTGAAAATTTGATTTTCTTTTTGCCCGAGTGCTCCGCTTTGCAAACAAAGCTTCATTTGCCCGACCCTCGCTTAAACACATATTGTCAACTCCAAGTCGACTTTTTTCAACTATAAGGCTGTTCGTCAAATTAATAATCGTCTGTTCGCTCTTCCAGAAGATGTTTCGCTGAATCATTGTTATGTTCATAAATCGAATGTAACTTCTTACATCTTCTTCACATATTTTTTGAAGTGGAATAGTTACATAAATGAATCAGAATTTTGCCCACACGAATTCAAAATTAGTTTCTGTGCCATAGCGACTTTTTTATACCATTGGGGCTTTCAAGAATCGTATCCGGATAGATTGTTGTTGTTTACGTGTTAAACTTTTAGCAGAGTCACACACCCCTTTCAACTAAAAACCTATCCAAAGATATCCGAGTATTTTTGGTATACCTTTCTATTCAAGTGATCAGCTGATAGAAAATTTATTTTTATTTCTTTTCATATTGATTTTTTGTTTTGGTGTGCATTTATTTTAGCATAAGTCTTTTAAAACGTATGGGAAATCGAAAAAAATAAGTTATAATCGTCTAGCAATGATATTTTGAATGTTTTTCTGTTTTCAAAAGTCAAATTTTAGTATTTCACAGCTGTTGTCTGCAGCAATCTGGAAAAAGATATCTGGATCGTTCAAAAAGGTATCCAAGAAACGGCTATCCGAGATAGGCTATCCGATACAGGTTCTTGAACGACGGAACCTTCACATCATCCATTGTGAAGGGTTTGTAAATTTTTCAATTGTTGAAATACTTCCTTCCATCTTGACTTTAGCAATAATATGCTTTGCTCTTTATCTATACCTGCGTCTTCGGTAACTTTCTATTACAGACACAAATTACGTAGTGAGTAAAAGCTCCTTCAAATGTTTTATTATTTGAAACACCGAAAATATTGCCAATTATTCTTAAAAACCTTTTAATATTTGCCTGGTCTCATAACCTACTGTAATTAAATGGTTATTCAAAAGTTTTAAAGAAAAAAAAAAAAAAAAACAAGTGTTGAATAAATGAATGTGAAAAACAGATTGAATATTTATTTGAATCTAGAAAATGAAACTGATTCATTGAAAATAGACTATTTTGATGAAACATAAAAATAGTCTTCGTTTTGAAAATTGGGATAGTGTCTATGCAGAACAAAATGCATCTTTAGCATATGACACATTTCTACAGATTTTTAAAAACCATATCAGTTTATGTTCCTCTATCTTTTCTCGTAGAAAATCAGAGTTTCGCCTTAAGCCTTGGATAACTCCTGCCCTTGTAAAAAAAATTTATTTCAAAAATAATCTAAAAAAAAAATGTTTGAAGCATCCTCTGAATTACAACTTAAGAACTCGCTATAAGAAGTACTGCAAAAAGGTAAATAAGGAAGTTGTAACTGCTAGGGATAGGTTCTTTCATTGTAAAATACAAATGGCAAGTGGAAATCTGAAAAAGGAGTGGAAAGTCGTAAACAGCGTGGTTAATCGTACAGCCTGCACCAATGTAGTACCCATCCTACTTACTAACGGTACTGTGAATATTTCGGAGCCTTAAGACATAGCCAACGAGTTTAGCAATTACTTCGCCTCAATTGGTCGAGCCTCTTTTTCGGGTAGTTCTCCAACTTCATGTAATTGTTGCAGCAATTCTGTCACGTTAGATATCGACTATAGTAACAGCTTCGTCTTCGAATCTATTGCTTCAAACTATCAATTCGCTTCCTTATTCAAGTTCGTTTGGTTGTGACGAGATCTCAAATCTTATTCTTAAGAAGACTTGTCTTAATTTAATTGATATTTTGTCCTACCTTTTCAAAATCAGTATTATGTCTGGTACTTTTCCTGATAAACTGAAATGTGCAATTGTGATTCCTTTATTTAAAAAGGGTAATAAGTCAGACATTACCAATTATAGGCCAATTTCGTTGTTGTCTTCTATTTCAAAAGTGTTTGAGAAAGTAGTAAAAACTAGAATTTTAGCCTATCTTAATCATTTAAATTTTTTAAGTGCCTATCAGTTTGGTTTTAGGTATGGCCTTTCAACTGAAGATGCCTTATTATACTTCTGCTCTATTTTATATAAGGGTCTGAATGATAAACTATGTTGTTCAGGCCTCTTTGTTGACATCACAAAAGCGTTTGATATGGTTGGCCATTCAATTCTTCTAAATAAATTGTATAAGATTGGTTTCAGAGGTTTCTTTTTCAATTGGTGTGAGTCATATCTTAGTAACATAATACAAAGTGTCAAAATTGGTAGTAATATTAGCAGACCGAAAATAAATAACCTGGGTGTGCCCCAAGGTTCTGTACTTGGTCCCATTTTATTCCTTATATATATAAACTCTATTTTTTCTTTACCTTTCAAGGGCAAAATTAAAGCCTTTGCCGATGACCTTGGCTTTGCCTATTGCTCTGTCAGTCCCTTAGACTTAATTTCTAATATTAATCATGATGTCTTTTTATTGAGATGGTGGCTTGCGGAAAACAAACTTATTGCCAGCAATAAAACAGAGCTGATGTATTTCAGTCTTGCTGAGCAAGAATTTCCTGATACAGATATAATACTTCATTCCCATGACTGTGCAAGTCATAATATGCTAAACACCATCTGTTGTTTTCAAAATTGTTTATCTTTTGATAGAACTGCTAATTGTAGTATTAACTGCTTTCTAATTGAAACTGTTGACTGTTTTAAATATCTTGGCGTTACTTTCGACCCTAATCTGAAGTGGCACAAGCATATTTCTGCTTTAAATAAATATCTCCTTTCCTCTACTCGCTGTTTCTTCCGCCTGCGCAAGTATTGCTCTACTCCTACAATGAAAATGGTTTATTATGGCTTATTTCATTCTTGACTGCAATATGGACTCTGTTGTTAGGTTAGGTTAGGTAAAATGGGCTGACGGTTGATCTTATTTCCGTCACACTTAGATCAATGTAGATCCATTGTGATACCCTGACGCATTGTAGCGTCCTAGAAACCTATGATTTTATGTCTGTTCGGTATTTAACCATTTTGTGGCCTTGGTGAAGTTTAACAGGCTGCTTTTTGGAGCGTCTGATAATTCTTCAAGTTCATTTAAAAAGTAATTTCCTAGAAACTTTTTCCTAGTATGACAGAGTGCTGGGCATTGACAAAGGAAGTGACTTGTGTCTTCGTGTTCGTCTTCGTCATTGCATCCTCTGCATAGGTCATCGGTGCAAAGACCCATTTTCTTTTTGTGATAACCTAGTAGGTTATGTCCAGTTATGATACTGACAAGCACTCGCAGTGAAGGTCTTTTCAATGATAGCAGCTTTCCAGATTCTTTCTTATCATATTTCGGCCATAGTTTCCTGGAAGTAACACAGGAGTCTAGGCATTCCCATCTTTCATTGGATTTTCGTGTTATTTTGTTACCAATGATCTGTTTCATTTCACAGGGTGGAATCCTGATCGATTTAAATGAGAGAAGGATCAAGTGTTGATCCTTTCCTCGCTAGTTCGGACTCTGTTGCTGGGGTAGCGCTTATTCTAGTAAGCTACAGCAATCAACAACCATTCAAAAATCTGCTATACGAACAGTTTGTCGCTCTCGTCGTTTTGCACACACTATGGAGCAGTTTAGATCGTTGAAAATTCTTCCTCTGCGACACTTGTTTTATTTCAAAGTACTGAAGGTCTTTTTTGTGAGAGGCGGGTATCTTTCAAATTCTCGCAACTTGCGGAGTCATTCAAACTTTGGTGTAATTATTCCCGCGTTTCGCACAACAAGTTACAGAAACTCTTACTCCATTGTCGCCTACAAACTTTTTAACTCTTTGCCATTAGAATATAGGTCCTTAAGAAATCTTTGCTCGTTCACTAAAGCAACGAAATCATGGCTTCTAGGTTTTGACCATCAGGAAATCTGTAATCTTTTGCAATACACTGCTTAAAAAAAAAGGTCTGCCAGCCGTTTTGTTAATGCGTTGAATTGAATTTATCTTTTTTATTTATTCTCTTTTGTCAATTTAAATTTAAATTTTGCTTTCTTTTGTATATTTTTTAAATTTGCTTCTTAATTTTTTCTTTCACCCCACAATACATTGTTTGATTATAACCGAATGTGACATCAACTCTATTTTTTGTTAAATATAGATGTCACTAACTGTTCATTGTGTGGGAACTAATTTCATGAGTTGTTTTGCTTTAATTGTAAGCTTATTGAATTATGTAGTACATTATACCTGAATAAGGAATTATTATTATTATTATTATTATTATAAACAGGTTTTCAATAAAACAATAACAAGTAATAATAATATTTAAAATTCAACAGGAAATAAAGTAAGATGCAGAATATGTTCTTGTGTTTATAAATATTCTGGCAATACAAGTACATTGAATGTACATATAAAAAAGAAACACCCAGAGGAGCTCCTGGAAATTACGGAAGAAAGGGTAGTAAATACTAATGTTGACATTGTTGACAGTAGTATCCCTGTCCACAGCCAAAGAGCACATGATATTGATATTGATCAACCTTCAACAAGCCAAGCTGTGGCTAATTTTGGGATTCCAAAATTATGCAATCGGGAAGAATCCCCTGCTCGGGGTAAAAGATTAAAGCAAACCTCGATTGCTAGTTCCTTCGATAATTTGCCAAAATCAAAAAGACGCAGATAATGCTTTACTTGATTTAATAATTCTAGATTTGGAATCGCTTCAAATTGTTGAAAATGAAGGGTTTAGAAAGTATTCTAATGTGCTCAACCCTGAATACAACATTCCATCTAGAAAAAAAAAAAAATTAATGAAATGCTTGAAAAGAACTATGTTTCTGAGTCAAAGTCTTTGAAGCAGAAACTTAAAGACGTCGACTATAAAGCTTTGACATCGGACATTTGGACGTTAGATAGCAATTGCTTTATAAGTATAACGGCTCACTACATAGAAGAAACGCTGATGAAAGCGTCCGTTCTTTCAACCACCGAGCTCCAGAAAAATTATACTTCGGAAAACATAGCAAATGCAATCCAAAAAATATTGGACGAATGGAAAATTGGTCAAAAAATTGTACCTACTGTCACAGACAACGCTGCGACAGTGAAAGAGGCAGTGAGTGATTTTTTGAATAAAAGCAATCTTTTCTGCATGGCCCACACATTAAATCTCACAGTTGAAGACTGCATTGAAAAGGTTGATGTAGTACACAAGTGTAGAGGCATTGTATCCCATTTTCGTCATAATGTAAAATCGTCATATGCACTGATTGATATGCAGAAAAAATGTATTGGCGAAACTTTAAAATTAGAGCAACACGTTACGACAAGGTGGACTAGCACTTTCTTTATGATTGAACGCTTGTTAAAAGTAAAAGTGGCTCTTTCGGCTACAGTGTCACTTTTGGCAGCCTCTTTGCCTCATCTGGAGTCTAACGAATGGGATTTGATGGAGGAGATAATCATGATTTTGCAACCGATTGTAAAAACTACAACTATTTTGTCAGAAGAGTCGTATCCTTCATTATCATGTGTTATTCCCTTAGTAGTTGGACTCCACAATGCAGTTGAAAAAAAAACGATTAACTACTGAGTCGTCTAAACGCTTACAAAGAGATCTGCTTACGGGCATTGAAAAGCGTCTAGGTGTATATGAATTGGACAGAATGGCAGCCAAGGCTACGTTTTTAGATCCACGGTTCAAAAAAAATGGGTTTGGAATCGAAGTTCATGCTGCTAATGCTCAAAGTTGGGTTATAGAAGTGCTAAAAGATTTCTTTATGAATAGTTCAACTTCAAGTCCTGAATGTACAGCAAGTAGCTCAAATGCAGGTTTGTAACTTTCTTTCTTTGTCAAGTAAATGTAAAATGATTTTCATTTACCTATCTAGAACAAACAAATTCCAATTCCGACACTGACAACGAAGATGATGAAATCTGGGGTGTTATTGACAGAAAAATTTGTGAAGCAAAAACCAAAATTACTCCTTTTTCATTAGCAGCTGGTATGGTGAGTTTCTTTTTTTATTAAGTAGTTTTAGTAACTTATGTTTTTATTGTTTGTTCGCCATAAATATGTTTGATGTCAGTCCTCTTTCTTGATTCCAATTTTTTAAATCGGGTTCCAAAAACAATATAGAGAAATATGTAAATTATCTGAGATTGAAAGCCTTGTAAAAAAAACTTGATTTCCTAGTGAAGGAACATAAGTGGTTCTCAACATGGGTTCATCTCGGGAAGATCAACAATCACCAATTTAACATGTTTCTCTTCTTTCGTTGTTGAAAGTAGTGATCAAGTGGATGTTATTTATACCGATTTTAGCAAAGCGTTTTTTTTCGGTTTGCCACAAAATATTGCTTCAAAAATTGAAATCATTTGGTTTCCAGTTTCCACTCAAGCCTCCTTCAATGGATCTGTTCCTTCCTCATAAAAAGGGTTCCAAAAAACAAAATTGACGAATTCACCTCAAGGCAGATAAATTGTACCTCGTACGTCGTGTATTTATCGATTATATTGTTAACTGTGTACGCAGACGATCTGAAACTTTTTCTGAAAGTAACCTCTATTAGCGATTGCCAAAAACTCCAATTGGATCTTGATAATCTATCTCGCTGGTGTGTGTTAAACCGCTTGAATCTTAACGCCAAAAAATGTTTTGTGCTTTCTCTCTCAAGAAAGAATCATACGCAAGAGTTTTCATATTATCTTGATTGCAACCCTCTTCAGAGAACTGAAAAATTTAAGGATTTTCATCCCTTCTTCAATTTTCGAAAAGTTGTAACATTGAGAATTGTATCCTTTCCCTGACTCAGTAGAATATATTGTAGAGTAGCTGGGAAAATGCCCAGAAGTATTGTTTTCAACTATCAGGAACTTTCATTTTTCTCGACATATTTTATGGGAGGGGTCTGATCTCGACTAATGAGCTGGATAAGTTTTGGGAACAAACCCCAACAACTTTTTCAGTTCAATGTGATTGGAAAATTGTGCGAGTGAAAGGTCTCGCTGGAATTCGACAACGGAGGTGCTTGTCAGCCATAAGGCTGCATGTGCTAGAAAGCCGTGACAGAAAACCTCGAGACACGATTGGCCGATTGTATGAATGTGTGTGTGAATTTGAAAGTCGAGAAAGGACAAACTGACAAGATCAGACACTTCTTGGTTGACCTAGTTAACAAGTGGTTTATTTTGCGATCTTGTGATTTTTTTTAGAGAAAAAGAAAAGTTTAATTATCGAAAGTTGGAAATAGTTTTTGTACAGAAAGTGTTGAGAAATTTTAGAAAAAGAAATAGAGTCAGTGGAAGGAGAATTTGGAGAAGGAGAACTTACAGAAATTGTCAGACAGACAAGATATAGGAACTTGAAGGAGGAAGGAAAAGCAGGAGAGAAAAGAACAATTAACGTTTCAATCTTCCGGTTATTTTCATTTTTTACTTTTTTAAACGGTTCTTACTATTTCAGAACTAATTCGTGGTTTGGAAGTTTCACCTCAAAATTTCCTGGCGCCTACTTTTCTTAGTACACCCTGTACTGAGAAATAATACATTTTAATTCTTATTTTAATTATTATTTAATCGGTCATTTTATTCGCGATCGTCTTTTATAGCGCTACGCAATCTTTTTTTGTTTACGAACCCAGCCCAGCTGAGTTTAGCCGTGGTGTCAGCAGCCTACCTGCTGAGTGTTACACTTTTTAGTTTATCAGCGCGTTTGACATTTCGTCTGTTTATCTCGCGGCACACCGGTTGTGCATTTCGTTTAATCGTTTTAATTTCGTTTATTATATTTTATTAATTGGATTCGGAAAATCCAATCGCGTTACAAATAGTACAAATCATAGTTTCGTTCATCATAAAGTTAATTTATCGCGAAAAAAAAGTGTAACAGTTAGTTACTTAATCAACTGAGGAATGAGGTAAACAACACAATTAATTTTCGTTGTTGAACGTTGGCTACGCCGCGGTAACAACTTCTTTAAATTCATCTCAATTATAAGACCTCATTGCTTCTAATTAATCTTCTTTCATGATGTTCTTTGATGTATGGACTATTGATGTGCCAACTCAAGTTTCTTTGCTAACTCGTGTCAACTCGAGTTGGAAAGCTAATTCGAATATCGAATTCACCTTAACCGAATACCTACACATACACATGGCTCGAGTCATATAACTCGGGTTGAAGCATGTGCAAGTGTGTTGTTTTCATTTTAAGTTTTGTCGCGTTTTTTATGACTGTTATTACAGGTTTTGATTTTTGTGCTTTGTGATATACAGTTATTGAGTTTGCTTTAAATATTACAGCTTTTGATTTTTGTGATTTGTGATATTCAGTCATTGACTTTGCTTTAAATATTACAGCTTTTGATTTTCGTGATTTGTGATATTCAGTTTTCAGTGATTTTGATTTAAATAAAAATTTAAAAACAATGCCCGCCCCAAGGAAAAGATCTCTTGCGTGGGAATTTTTTAGTAAAGAAGGAGAAGGTATTGTAATGAAATGGTTATTCAAAAGTTTTAATGAAAAAAGACAAGTCTTGAATAAATGATTGTGGAAAAACAGTTTAAATATTTATTTGATTCTAGAAAATGAAACTGATTCATTGACAATAGACTATTTTGATGAAAAATAAAATAAACAAGTTTTCAATAAAACAACAAGTAATATATTTAAAATTCAACACTCCCGCTTTCTATTGAAAACTTCAATTATCTTTCGAATATAAAGAAAACATTTTTTGGTAATGCCAAAATAAAATAGGCTGCTTCAAATTTTTCTCGAATGAAATGGTGTCTTACATCAATATGTTTATGACTTATTTTTCGACGAGGAATCCGATGGTGACCTTGAATTTGACCTTGGACGAACCTTGAAGCCCCAGCGACCCAAACATCGATTTTTCAAATGGAAACCCCCGCAGAATTTTACGAAAATATATGTCAAATATCAAGGTCACCATCGGATTCCTCGTCGAAAAATAAGTCGGATATAGGGTCTTTGATTTTTATTATCGCATATTCTGCCATATTTCCAGGGGTTTCCATACTTTTGTCGCACCCAGTATACACAATACACATATGTATATAATTTTGATCTTCTTTTGCATAATATAGCATTCCATAACCGCGACTTACTAAACCAATTGCATAGCTAATGTCTGGTCTTGTAGCAATTGCTCGATACATCAAACTTCCAATTAGTTCTCGGAATGGAAATTTTACTCGAATCCGAATTTTCAAATTTTGAAAGTACTTGATTTGGATCAGCTGGAACTGACACCGGATTACAATTTTCAAAATCAAATTTTCGCAGTATTTTCTTGACATAGGCGGTTTCGTGCATGAATATGGAACCATCAGGAAGATGATCAATCTCAAAATCAAGAAAACAACCTATTTTCATTTGCTTAATTTCAAAATGTTTTTGTAAATTTTCTAATACTGAATTTACAGTAGACTCATCATCACCACAAACGATTCCATCATCGACATATAAAGCCAATGTGAGTAATTTTCCGTTCTCATTACTGTAGAACACACAAGGATCCGATTAACTAGTTTTGAAACCAAAAAAACCAACAAATATTTTAAATGTTTGATTCCAGCATCTAGAAGCTTGTTTCAATCAATTCAATGGTCATAAAAACCAACTGGTTGGTGCATATAAACAACTTAAAAGCCGTTTTCACATCGAATTGCTTTATATGTATCTTCTTCTTTGCAGAAATAGCAAGAATCGCTCTCAATGACGTGAAACGAACCACTGGGCTGAATGTTTCTAGATAGTCTATTCCGTATTCTTGATGGAATCCACGACAAACCAATCTTGCTTTGAAACATTGAATCGAGCCGTCGGTATTAGTTTTCACCTTAAAAATCCATTTGTTATCAATTACCTTTTGTTTTTCAACTAAACTCCAGGTCTGATTGACATCTTCTTCATAGGACTTCGGTTCATTAGTTATCGTCAGTAATGCCTTCGCCATCGAAGTGTGTTCTTGTCGCTTCCGTAAACGTGTATTTAAAATATTGCTTTCTTCTATGTGTGATGATAAAACTGGTTTACTTGGAATATTCTTTTCAGATTTTTGACTAATTTTAGGTGTTTGATTTTTTTGATTTTGACGAATTTCCGTTGATTGTCTTTCAGGTAGATTTATTAAGTCCGGTTGAAAAGTTTCGCTTGATTGGTTCTCTTCTTGTATATCATTATATTCTTTTTGAACAACACATTCTTCACAAACAATAGATTCCTTAACTTTTTCATTTATTACTTTCATAGAAAATGTGTCTTCTGCCAAAAACTTTACATTGCGGACAGTTGAAATAATGTTATTTTCATCAATAACACGGATTCCTTTTTGAAACTCGTTTCGGAATATGACAATAAACCTCCGAACCAAAAACCTGAAAATGTTTGAATTGACTTGGTTTCCCGCACCAAAGTTCGAATAGTGTCCTGGGGCCCTACTCTGTATTTCGTTTCGATTCGTAAGTCTATTCGAAAGTGATTTTCGATCCGATTATGAATTCGTACTCTGTATTTCGTTTTAGAATCGAAAAAAAGTACTTGTTAATATTTTCATTAACGGAATAGATTTGCGAAGTCTTGAAACATTTCTCAAGATATCTGTCAAATCAAGCAAAAAAATAATATCAAAGCAAATTACAAACAAGAAAAAATATAAATAAATGAAATAAAAAAAACGTTTTCGGATTTGCCGTTCCGAAAGTGGCTGATTCGAATCCGCTTTAGAAATAAAGAGTACAAAATATTCTTTTTCCGAAATTTTTGCTTTCGAAACGAATTACAGAGTAGGGCCCCTGTCTTTAACATTGCTTGTTCCCGTTCTGAATTGCTTCTGCACAAAGTTTAGGAGTAAGATCCTTCGTATAAATCATCGACCGAGCTGATTCCATTATTGCCCGATTCTCTCGTTCAATACACCCATTTTGTTCTGGGGTGTAAGCAACTGAATGACAATGACGAATACCATTTTTTTCTAAAAATTTCTTAAAATTGTGGTTTACAAATTCAAGACCATTATGCGTTTGAAAGATTTTTATACGATGTCCACATTGCTTTTCGGAAATTTTTAAAACAACTTTAAATTTTTTCAACGCTTCGAATTTGTTTTTCAAAAAATGCACAAAACGAAATTTTGAAAACTCATCTTTGAAAAGCAAAAAATACCTGGATCCCCCAAATGAATCTTCTTCTTGCAAAGACCAGACGTTCATGCTCATGAGTCTTTTTTCATAGTTAACATCGAATTTTCGGAAATTGGTTCAATTACTTTAAAAAGCATTTGAAACATGCTTCCTTTTCGTGCTCCCACTGCAACAACATTTTCGCCATTCAATAGCTTGAAACAATTCTTATCCGAAAAGCTTGTATGGCCATGATCACCTGAATCTACATAAGTACCAAGCATCACAGGATTTCAAGTGTTCAATTATATTGCTGAAGAAAAATTTGTCGCCATCTTTAGGTTCCTTTACCCTACAATCTCGTTTCCAGTGTCCAGATAAACCACACTTGAAACATTTACCAGGTCGCTTCGTCCTGTCCATCTTTTGAAAATTTGATTTTCTTTTTGCCCGAGTGCTCCGCTTTGCAAACAAAGCTTCATTTGCCCGACCCTCGCTTAAACACATATTGTCAACTCCAAGTCGACTTTTTTCAACTATAAGGCTGTTCGTCAAATTAATAATCGTCTGTTCGCTCTTCCAGAAGATGTTTCGCTGAATCATTGTTATGTTCATAAATCGAATGTAACTTCTTACATCTTCTTCACATATTTTTTGAAGTGGAATAGTTACATAAATGAATCAGAATTTTGCCCACACGAATTCAAAATTAGTTTCTGTGCCATAGCGACTTTTTTATACCATTGGGGCTTTCAAGAATCGTATCCGGATAGATTGTTGTTGTTTACGTGTTAAACTTTTAGCAGAGTCACACACCCCTTTCAACTAAAAACCTATCCAAAGATATCCGAGTATTTTTGGTATACCTTTCTATTCAAGTGATCAGCTGATAGAAAATTTATTTTTATTTCTTTTCATATTGATTTTTTGTTTTGGTGTGCATTTATTTTAGCATAAGTCTTTTAAAACGTATGGGAAATCGAAAAAAATAAGTTATAATCGTCTAGCAATGATATTTTGAATGTTTTTCTGTTTTCAAAAGTCAAATTTTAGTATTTCACAGCTGTTGTCTGCAGCAATCTGGAAAAAGATATCTGGATCGTTCAAAAAGGTATCCAAGAAACGGCTATCCGAGATAGGCTATCCGATACTGGTTCTTGAACGACGGAACCTTCACATCATCCATTGTGTTTTCAATTGTTGAAATACTTCCTTCCATCTTGACTTTAGCAATAATATGCTTTGCTCTTTATCTATACCTGCGTCTTCGGTAACTTTCTATTATAGACACAAATTACGTAGTGAGTAAAAGCTCCTTCAAATGTTTTATTATTTGAAACACCGAAAATATTGCCAATTATTCTTAAAAACCTTTTAATATTTGCCTGGTCTCATAACCTACTGTAATTAAATGGTTATTCAAAAGTTTTAAAGAAAAAAAAAAAAAAAAACAAGTGTTGAATAAATGAATGTGAAAAACAGATTGAATATTTATTTGAATCTAGAAAATGAAACTGATTCATTGAAAATAGACTATTTTGATGAAACATAAAAATAGTCTTCGTTTTGAAAATTGGGATAGTGTCTATGCAGAACAAAATGCATCTCTAGCATATGACACATTTTTTTAGGGGCGGCCGTGGTGCAGTGGTAGAGTGTTCAGTAGGTAGGCCGAATGCGTGGGTTCGAATCCCGCTCTGGGCATCTACTTTTCTTTCAGCCTCCTAGTTTCGCCGCCCTTGAGGTTATATGTGAAATAACTAACACCTTATATCCACTACTGCAACACAGAAAAAAGGGAAGGCTGCTACCCTGGTAGTACAACGGACCGGTAATTAACTCTGAGTTCTCCAGGTTAGCATATAAGCCTCTTCTTTAAAAAAAAAAAAAAATATGACACATTTCTACAGATTTTTAAAAACCATATCAGTTTATGTTCCTCTACCTTTTCTCGTAGAAAATCAGAGTTTCGCCTTAAGCCTTGGATAACTCCTGCCCTTGTCAAAAAAATTAATTTCAAAAATAATCTAAAAAAAAAATGTTTGAAGCATCCTCTGAATTACAACTTAAGAACTCGCTATAAGAAGTACTGCAAAAAGGTAAATAAGGAGGTTGTAACTGCTAGGGATAGGTTCTTTCATTGTAAAATACAAATGGCAAGTGGAAATCTGAAAAAGGAGTGGAAAGTCGTAAACAGCGTGGTTAATCGTACAGCCTGCACCAATGTAATACCCATCCTACTTACTAACGGTACTGTGAATATTTCGGAGCCTTTAGACATAGCCAACGAGTTTAGCAATTACTTCGCCTCAATTGGTCGAGCCTCTTTTTCGGGTAGTTCTCCAACTTCATGTAATTGTTGCAGCAATTCTGTCACGTTAGATATCGACTATAGTAACAGCTTCGTCTTCGAATCTATCACTGGTTTTGAGTTGCTTCAAACTATCAATTCGCTTCCTAATTCAAGTTCGTTTGGTTGTGACGAGATCTCAAATCTTATTCTTAAGAAGACTTGTCTTAATTTAATTGATATTTTGTCCTACCTTTTCAAAATCAGTATTATGTCTGGTACTTTTCCTGATAAACTGAAATGTGCAATTGTGATTCCTTTATTTAAAAAGGGTAATAAGTCAGACATTACCAATTATAGGCCAATTTCGTTGTTGTCTTCTATTTCAAAAGTGTTTGAGAAAGTAGTAAAAACTAGAATTTTAGCCTATCTTAATCATTTAAATTTTTTAAGTGCCTATCAGTTTGGTTTTAGGTATGGCCTTTCAACTGAAGATGCCTTATTATACTTCTGCTCTATTTTATATAAGGGTCTGAATGATAAACTATGTTGTTCAGGCCTCTTTGTTGACATCACAAAAGCGTTTGATATGGTTGGCCATTCAATTCTTCTAAATAAATTGTATAAGATTGGTTTCAGAGGTTTCTTTTTCAATTGGTGTGAGTCATATCTTAGTAACATAATACAAAGTGTCAAAATTGGTAGTAATATTAGCAGACCGAAAATAAATAACCTGGGTGTGCCCCAAGGTTCTGTACTTGGTCCCATTTTATTCCTTATATATATAAACTCTATTTTTTCTTTACCTTTCAAGGGCAAAATTAAAGCCTTTGCCGATGACCTTGGCTTTGCCTATTGCTCTGTCAGTCCCTTAGACTTAATTTCTAATATTAATCATGATGTCTTTTTATTGAGATGGTGGCTTGCGGAAAACAAACTTATTGCCAGCAATAAAACCAAGCTGATGTATTTCAGTCTTGCTGAGCAAGAATTTCCTGATACAGATATAATACTTCATTCCCATGACTGTGCAAGTCATAATATGCTAAACACCATCTGTTGTTTTCAAAATTGTTTATCTTTTGATAGAACTGCTAATTGTAGTATTAACTGCTTTCTAATTGAAACTGTTGACTGTTTTAAATATCTTGGCGTTACTTTCGACCCTAATCTGAAGTGGCACAAGCATATTTCTGCTTTAAATAAATATCTCCTTTCCTCTACTCGCTGTTTCTTCCGCCTGCGCAAGTATTGCTCTACTCCTACAATGAAAATGGTTTATTATGGCTTATTTCATTCTCGACTGCAATATGGACTCTGTTGTTAGGTTAGGTTAGGTAAAATGGGCTGACGGTTGATCTTATTTCCGTCACACTTAGATCAATGTAGATCCATTGTGATACCCTGACGTATTGTAGCGTCCTAGAAACCTATGATTTTATGTCTGTTCGGTATTTAACCATTTTGTGGCCTTGGTGAAGTTTAACAGGCTGCTTTTTGGAGCGTCTGATAATTCTTCAAGTTCATTTAAAAAGTAATTTCCTAGAAACTTTTTCCTAGTATGACAGAGTGCTGGGCATTGACAAAGGAAGTGACTTGTGTCTTCGTGTTCGTCTTCGTCATTGCATCCTCTGCATAGGTCATCGGTGCAAAGACCCATTTTCTTTTTGTGATAACCTAGTAGGTTATGTCCAGTTATGATACTGACAAGCATTTGCAGTGAAGGTCTATTCAATGATAGCAGCTTTCCAGATTCTTTCTTATCATATTTCGGCCATAGTTTCCTGGAAGTAACACAGGAGTCTAGGCATTCCCATCTTTCATTGGATTTTCGTGTTATTTTGTTACCAATGATCTGTTTCATTTCACAGGGTGGAATCCTGATCGATTTAAATGAGAGAAGGATCAAGTGTTGATCCTTTCCTCGCTAGTTCGGACTCTGTTGCTGGGGTAGCGCTTATTCTAGTAAGCTACAGCAATCAACAACCATTCAAAAATCTGCTATACGAACAGTTTGTCGCTCTCGTCGTTTTGCACACACTATGGAGCAGTTTAGATCGTTGAAAATTCTTCCTCTGCGACACTTGTTTTATTTCAAAGTACTGAAGGTCTTTTTTGTGAGAGGCGGGTATCTTTCAAATTCTCGCAACTTGCGGAGTCATTCAAACTTTGGTGTAATTATTCCCGCGTTTCGCACAACAAGTTACAGAAACTCTTACTCCATTGTCGCCTACAAACTTTTTAACTCTTTGCCATTAGAATATAGGTCCTTAAGAAATCTTTGCTCGTTCACTAAAGCAACGAAATCATAGCTTCTAGGTTTTGACCATCAGGAAATCTGTAATCTTTTGCAATACACTGCTTAAAAAAAAAGGTCTGCCAGCCGTTTTGTTAATGCGTTGAATTGAATTTATCTTTTTTATTTATTCTCTTTTGTCAATTTAAATTTAAATTTTGCTTTCTTTTGTATATTTTTTAAATTTGCTTCTTAATTTTTTCTTTCACCCCACAATACATTGTTTGATTATAACCGAATGTGACATCAACTCTATTTTTTGTTAAATATAGATGTCACTAACTGTTCATTGTGTGGGAACTAATTTCATGAGTTGTTTTGCTTTAATTGTAAGCTTATTGAATTATGTAGTACATTATACCTGAATAAGGAATTATTATTATTATTATTATTATTATAAACAGGTTTTCAATAAAACAATAACAAGTAATAATAATATTTAAAATTCAACAGGAAATAAAGTAAGATGCAGAATATGTTCTTGTGATTATAAATATTCTGGCAATACAAGTTCATTGAATGTACATATAAAAAAGAAACACCCAGAGGAGATCCTGGAAATTACGGAAGAAAGGGTAGTAAATACTAATGTTGACATTGTTGACAGTAGTATCCCTGTCCACAGCCAAAGAGCAAATGATATTGATATTGATCAACCTTCAACAAGCCAAGCTGTGGCTAATTTTGGGATTCCACAATTATGCAATCGGGAAGAATCCCCTGCTCGGGGTAAAAGATTAAAGCAAACTCGATTGCTAGTTCCTTCGAGAATTTGCCAAAATCAAAA
This sequence comes from Melanostoma mellinum, assembly GCA_914767635.1. Taxonomy (NCBI): domain Eukaryota; kingdom Metazoa; phylum Arthropoda; class Insecta; order Diptera; family Syrphidae; genus Melanostoma; species Melanostoma mellinum. Next base: position 56,629,844 of record OU612059.1, on the reverse strand, counting down.
AGACGCAGATAATGCTTTACTTGATTTAATAATTCTAGATTTGGAATCGCTTCAAATTGTTGAAAATGAAGGGTTTAGAAAGTATTCTAATGTGCTCAACCCTGAATACAACATTCCATCTAGAAAAAAAAATGAATGAAATGCTTGAAAAGAACTATGTTTCTGAGTCAAAGTCTTTGAAGCAGAAACTTAAAGACGTCGACCATATAGCTTTGACATCGGACATTTGGACGTTAGATAGCAATTGCTTTATAAGTATAACGGCTCACTACATAGAAGAAACGCTGATGAAAGCGTCCGTTCTTTCAACCACCGAGCTCCAGAAAAATTATACTTCGGAAAACATAGCAAATGCAATCCAAAAAATATTGGACGAATGGAAAATTGGTCAAAAAATTGTAGCTATTGTCACAGACAAAGACAACGCCGCGACAGTGAAAGAGGCAGTGAGTGATTTTTTGAATAAAAGCAATCTTTTCTGCATGGCCCACACATTAAATCTCACAGTTGAAGACTGCATTGAAAAGGTTGATGTAGTACACAAGTGTAGAGGCATTGTATCCCATTTTCGTCATAATGTAAAATCGTCATATGCACTGATTGATATGCAGAAAAAATTTAATGTCGAAACTTTAAAATTAGAGCAACACGTTACGACAAGGTGGACTAGCACTTTCTTTATGATTGAACGCTTGTTAAAAGTAAAAGTGGCTCTTTCGGCTACAGTGTCACTTTTGGCAGCCTCTTTGCCTCATCTGCAGTCTAATTTGCAACCGATTGTAAAAACTACAACTATTTTGTCAGAAGAGTCCTATCCTTCATTATCATGTGTTATTCCCTTAGTAGTTGGACTCCACAATGTAGTTGAAAAAAAAAAAAAACGATTAACTACTGAGTCGTCTAAACGCTTACAAAGAGATCTGCTTACGGGCATTGAAAAGCGTCTAGGTGTATATGAATTGGACAGAACGGCAGCCAAGGCTACGTTTTTAGATCCACGGTTCAAAAAAAATGGGTTTGGAATCGAAGTTCATGCTGCTAATGCTCAAAGTTGGGTTATAGAAGAGCTAAAAGATTTCTTTATGAATAGTTCAACTTCAAGTCCTGAATGTACAGCAAGTAGCTCAAATGCAGGTTTGTAACTTTCTTTCTTTGTCAAGTAAATGTAAAATGATTTTCATTTACCTATCTAGAACAAACAAATTCCAATTCCGACACTGACAACGAAGATGATGAAATCTGGGGTGTTATTGACAGAAAAAGTTGTGAAGCAAAAACCAAAATTACTCCTTTTTCATTAGCAGCTGGTATGGTGAGTTTCTTTTTTTATTAAGTAGTTTTAGTAACTTATGTTTTTATTGTTTGTTCGCCATAAATATGTTTGATGTCAGTCCTCTTTCTTGATTCCAATTTTTTAAATCGGGTTCCAAAAACAATATAGAGAAATATGTAAACTATCTGAGATTCCAAAGTTTTTTGAAAGCCTTGTCAAAAAAAACTTGATTTCCTAGTGAAGGAACATAAGTGGTTCTCAACATGGGTTCATTTCGGGAAGATCAACAATCACCAATTTATCATGTTTCTCTTCTTTCGTTGTTGAAAGTAGTGATCAAGTGGATGTTATTTATACCGATTTTAGCAAAGCGTTTTTTTCGGTTTGCCACAAAATATTGCTTCAAAAATTGATATCATTTGGTTTCCACTCAAGCCTCCTTCAATGGATCTGTTCCTTCCTCATAAAAAGGGTTCCAAAAAACAAAATTGACGAATTCACCTCAAGGCAGATAAATTGTACCTCGTACGTCGTGTATTTATCGATTATATTGTTAACTGTGTACGCAGACGATCTGAAACTTTTTCTGAAAGTAACCTCTATTAGCGATTGCCAAAAACTCCAATTGGATCTTGATAATCTATCTCGCTGGTGTGTGTTAAACCGCTTGAATCTTAACGCCAAAAAATGTTTTGTGCTTTCTCTCTCAAGAAAGAATCATACGCAAGAGTTTTCATATTATCTTGATTGCAACCCTCTTCAGAGAACTGAAAAATTTAAGGATTTAGACGTACTTTTTGACTCCAAATTCTCTTTTACACCACATATAGAAGCTGTTGTATTAAAAGCTAACTCAATGTTTGGATTTATCAAAAGAAACTCCATAGACTTTACTAACTCCTACACCCGTCTCTTTATACCTCACTACTAAGACCCATCCTAGAGTATGCAGACATCGATCGTCTGGAACCCTCACCAACAATGTTTTTCCGATCGAATTCAGAAAGTTCAGAATAGGTTAACGAAGTATGCATATTACAAAATGCGATGGTGCTTTCATTCAAATTCCACAGCTGGGCAGAGTCTTCTAGTTTTGCAGTCGCTCAAATCACGTAGAACTAGTCCTTAATTTGTATTTATGCTCCAGAGAGGCCGTTGACGGATAGAAATCTTCTTTTTCAATCAAGGCACAGAACTAATTATGGCATGAGTGAACCAATTTCAAGATCAGTTAGAGAGTTTAATGAAATTTGTGGTCATATTGATTTAGCTTTCTCCAGAGATAAATTTTGAGATGAATTGCATACTTACTTTTAAGAAATTGAAACCTATTTTGTTATAATGTGTAATCTGTTGAGCACATTGCTCGTAGGTGAAATAAATAAATAAAATAATTTGACCTATAAATGAAGAGAAACAATATCTTTATTTTTATTTATATACAATAGGTCAACTTCTTCCCCTTCTTCTTTTTTTCGGGGATTACGAGCATCGTGATCTCTACGAGATAACAGCTCTTTGACTGCTTAACATTAGTGATCCGCTCGTGTGGTACGCCGCTTCATTAGGTGAAGGATTTTTGAAATGTTAGCCACAATACCTTAATGAAAACTCTTCCGCTGAATATGATTCACTCTAATTTGTTTTCTTTCGATTAATCAAAACTTATTTACTAGACAAATCCATCACAAACATTTTACTTCTTATCATCGCCTCAACGGGAACGACGCACGATGAGATAGCAAAAAAACCAATGCTTTCGATTGGATAGAAAACAAAAATAAAAATAACTTTTGCCGTAGGCAGTTTTTTTTTTTTTTGATGTTATGTCATCATCATCATCGACAATCATCAAAATTAAAAACTTTTTATTGAAACCCAAACAACTAAAACTACATAATCACACTAATGGCACATTAATTTTTAAGTAATTCGCCCTTTTCATTCACAACGATCTTTCGAATAAAGCCACTCTTTTCGGCAATAACTTGGTTAACGCTCTTTCCCTTTGAGTTTGCAAACCATCCGAGGTTATCGACTATTAAATGAGTAGTAGAACAGCCATCACACTCAAGGATAACAACTCCTTTATTGTAGGCAGCTTCGGAAACAGTTTTGATGTTTCTTGTGTTGCAGATTTTACAACGATATGCAATTTCCAGCTTGCGGTCCAAACGTTGAATGTTTTTTAGAAGCGATTCATTTGCAACGCCAAGTTTGGTGTTCTTAAGTAGCGAAGTGCTAAGTAGCTCGTTTGGAAGAAATTGATTGTTGTTGTTTGAGGCTGCTGTGCTGACATGGTTGGTAGGGGTAGCCTCTGCCGGGAAGGAGTTTAGAAGTGAGTTCTGCCTTAGAGCAGCTAGTGTGCGAACACTAAAAAGTTGACGAAGTGAATTCATTACTAGAGCTCATGCTATAATTTTGATACTTTAGCTTTTAGCACCACAAATAAAATTAAAGGTTATTTATTTTTGTTCTATTTCTGACCACACGATTTTTTTTTTTTTTGTTTTGCACACTCTTCGAGTAGAATGTCAAACTGACAGTCTGTCAAAACGGTAAGGGTTCGTTCGACTTTTGTAAGTGATGAAGAAAAGATCCGTTTCCTTAGTTCACCAATTGTATGTGAAATTTATATCAACAGTAGCGGTGCTAAAAAGTTATCTACAGTTTGCCACCATACAAATAATCAAAGGTAAACGTTAGTATGACTGAATAAATAAAGATAACTATTTGGGGCATATTGCAATAATTTACTGAGGCTAGTTAAGATTCCATATATAGAGGCCAACTTCAATGTGCTTTTTCAGACGATATTAAAACTGTGTTTCCTTCAAAATAGTGCAGTCGTTCGAAAGAAAGATAGATTCTGGTGTTTCGTAGATTTTAAGACAAACTAACTAGCTATCGCTCAGTCACTGACCTTTGACTATAGATGATCAGACTGTTATCGCCAAAAAGATACGGAATTATACATGAGTTTATAATATCGAGTGATTTTTGTACTTAAAGGAGCTCCCAAACCATCAAACCGTCTTTGCAGTTGTCAACATTTTTTTGAACAGATGAATGTGTCCTTCTAAAAAAATAAAAAAAATGTGGTGGCGCAACAGACCGAAGAGCCCCTGGGCCTAGCACAATTCTCACAACCATGTCTTGTATGAGGATATGGAAGGGATCTACAATTTTCTGCCGGTTCCGAACGGCTAATCGAGAAAGCGCTTTTCATGGCAATGAATACTAATGGAGGACTTGCCAATTCCGCGATACCAGTGAAAAAAATTTTTTTGACTGTGTTGGGATTCGAACTCGAACCTCTGGATTATCAGGCGGACATGCTATCCATCACCACACGGGCACCACATGTTCTTCTGCATCTATAATTTTTCACCTACAGCCATAATTCTATTCGTTTCTCTTTTTAACTTATGTGTTTTATAATCTTCATCCCGCTTTACTTTTCTGCACTTTCGAACTTGCAGAAACAAAAAAATAAAGAAAATAAAAACATTTTTATTTACACACAACGATAATGGAAAGTTAAAGTTCATCCAAGTTCTTTTGTTTTGACTTTTTTGTAGGTCTGCCAAAAAAAATTTACACTTTTGCCATTCAAATGCAAGAAATTTTTGTGTGTAAACAAAACTATCGCAAGATATTATTCATTCGATCTCCAAATCGAACAAAGTTTTTGTCCCAAAATGTACTCTGCATGTCAAACCAAAACCTCCTTATCTGGCATCACTTGGCTTGGGACAAGTTTTTAACAACTGCCATTTTTATTTATTATCGTAAAGGAGTGCTTATTGTTTTCTCATTTACATTTTCATCAAAATTTACATAAAATATAACATAAAATTGTAAATATGTTTATATTAAACAATAATCTAATACCGGTGCCAAACGTACATGATTAAATTTTCTACATAAAAGCCCCAAAATCCTTACAAAATGTGTTTGTAAAATGTCGGTCATAAGGAACAACTGCTTCAGCTGCGTACCTATAAAACATGAACGAAAAAAATTGTATTTTATTAAGAAAAAAAAAGTTCTCTACAAATTAATGAAATAAATCAAATGCAATGAAGGCCCTTCCAGTGCTATTAAGATTATTTTTTATTATAATTCTCACATACCAAATTGAAGCGCTTTGCCCCGAAATATGTAGCTGTGAGAAACAAAACAAGAACTTTTTAAAAGCAAAATGTGGGGGAACTGTCTCAACAAAGATCACCAGCATGAAAGAACTAGACTTCGAAGAGGACTTCGAAAATGTTATCGTTTTGTATGAAAAACAAAGAAGTGTATTGATAAAAGAATTTTAATTTTTATTTTGTTGGGTTTTAGGGATCTAAGTAACAACCAAATTGCGCATATTGTCAAGGATGACTTTGCTAACTACACTAACATGAAGCGATTGGATTTATCATTCAATTCATTGAAACAAGTTGACGATACGATGTTTGGTGATATTCCGAATTTGGAAAAGTTAAAATTGGCTACGAATGTCATTGTGCACATTTATCAAGGGTCCTTCGAGAACCTCAAGATGCTAAAGAGCCTGTAAGTCTATTTTTTTGCTATATGAACCGAATATTGATTGGTTTTAATTGCCAATAGTTTTTGATATTTTTATTGACCTCGAGTTGCTCTTAGATTAACTTGCAATTCGCGTAATGTGGTGAGCTCACATAATTTGTTAGAAGAAAAAGCAGGAATGTAAGAATCAAGTAACATTTTTTGGAAACTCTGACCCATTTTTAGTGATTTAACATTACCCACAAAAAGGTATTTTAATGCCGCTTCCGATATCTTTAAATGGGGGAAGAACTCGTTAAAAAAAAGAAATAGAACACCCAAAATTGTTTTGAGCAAATTTAAGGCATTGAGCGCATTCATCACAATTGAGCATTTCATATTATAATCTAACCTTTTTCGGCCTCTGATTGACCAGGCGTTTAGTTTTTCAGTTGACAATTCTTCAGCGTAAGATGTTGGTTGAGGCTCAGGTTCACCCCGAACTGTACACACCTAAGTAAGTTAGTATCAGTGCTAAATTTACCATGATTAGACCGATATGCCCCCACGCCCCCATATTAAAGAAAGACGATAGTTCCATAGCTTCTCGAAGAAGTATGTGAGCAATGTCCTAGGCTCGATGTAAAAATCGTAAAAATCGCGATCGTAGCGTAAAACTACGTAATGAGGATAAATAAATAAAATAAATAGGGTGGCGCAACAGAGCGAGGAGCCCCTGGGCCTAGCGCATTTCTGACAACCATGTCTTGTGAGGGTATAGAGGGGACCTACAATTCTCTGCCGTTTCCAATCGAGAAAGCGCTTTTCATGACAATGAATACTAACAGAGGACTTGCCAATTCCTCGCGAAAGGCGACTCACGACTCGAGCAAACCAACGCTGTTCGAGATATGACGTCGGAAAGCTACAATCGCAAGAGATTGCCAGTGCCTTATCCAATTGAGAGTCCCTCCAATTATCATTGAATCTTATGCCGCCATCAGAAAGTGTTGAAGATCAGTGGCAGTCAGCTATAAGAACAGCTGCCTCTGAGGTTCTGGGTCTCACTCGGCCCCAAAATGAAACCCAATGTTCGATGAAGGATGCAGGTAGGCAAATGCAGCCAAAAAAGCACGACAAATGTTGATGTAAAACTGAACAAGGGCTGCTTTCGACCAGTATAATGAATTTACGAGGAGAAAAGAAGGGAAAAACACCGAACTCTGAAAAAGAAATAGAAGCAACATAAGAAGCGCTCGTTTGAGAAAATTGAGAGATGCCATGACAGGAGCGGGATTCGGAAGTTTTACCAAAAGGTGAAAAGATCTTGCCAGGGTGGCAAAGCCCGCACTCAAGCCTGTAAAGACCAGCAGGGATACACAATAATAGAGACACAGTCTCTACTGAGGATCTGGAAAGACCACTTCTGCAGAATGCTTAACGGCGATGAAGACACTAATTCCGCTATCATACAGAATGCCCCATTCAACTTGGACGATGATCAAGAATGCCGTCCTTCCGACCATGCAGAAGATAAGGTTGCCATATGCAAACTCAAATAAGACTGGTGCAGATGGTGTTGACATCGAGCTTTTTAATGTAGCTGGAGACCTGTTGGAAAGGAGCGTGCACCAGCTGATCTGCATGATATGGTTGCAAAAAAGTATGGCCGATGGGTAAAACCTCAGTATCTTATGCCCGGTCCGAAAAAAGACCTTTCCGAAAAAGACCCTTACAATTGCGCCAGTAATAAAGGAAAAAGCCTTCCTTCACGTATATAATATCTTTTCTGCTGTAATATACGAACGTCTGAAACCCCACGTCAACAATTTGAAAGTTCCTTAGCAATGTAATTTTTAAGTCCACAATAATAATATACAACATTTTTACATTACGGCAGATCTTGGAAAAAAAACGACAATATGATATCTGCTGCCTATGAGTTTTCCGCTCACTTTGAAAATTGAAAATATCAGTTTTTGGCTGTTCTTATTGTTAAAATAAAACCTTTCACATATGTAAAGATTAAAAGCGCAATATTTTGATCTATAAGTAGATGATGTAGCGGCGGCCGCGCTAGTTATGGCATCCAGTCTATATTGTTCATCAACTTTTGAAATAAGTCCATAAAGCATATCTTTTGCAGGCCTTCCGAACCATCGAAATCCAATCCAAAATGCAAAATAGACTGCTAGCTTTCCAGTTCGCTATACGTTTCTTTCCATTATTTCAAAGGCAGCGATTGTAGGAAGTGTGTCTCCAGCGCTTTCTGCTTGTATTTCTAAGGTTTTTTTGAAATAACGTTATCATGTAGTATTTTAAAAACTACTTTTGATTAGAACTCATTATGATTTAAAACATGTATATAATCACTTTATTGAAATTAACAATGTTGTAGACCAAATTGTTTCTAGTTTGCGAAAAAGGAAGTCTTTAAAACGCTTGGGAATAATAAAAGCCTAACACATTTGAAAAACTTGAAAACAAAGCTTTTGCTAAGTATAGATAATCAAAAAATCAAAATGATTACTTACACTTTAGTAAGTTAAGAAAAGAGTTTTTGATATTAAGTAAATTATATCATGAACATTGAAAATAGCATAAAAATAAAAAGCAAATGATTTTGGTCCTTCATAAATTCCAAAAAAAAAAAAAAATCAAAAGGAATTTCAAATACAGTTCATTTTAAGTTGCTGAAGTCATCAACTATTGAGATTCATTTGGAACTCTTTGCCAGTTTTTTTAAATCAGTATTTTTTTATATAATTAATTTTTTACTACTTTAAAATAATACAAAAATATGTATGCATAGCATTATTCCGTCTGCCCGATCGACTATTATTCATGATCGCCATAGATCATTTAAAAATTACAATAAATAAGTTATATCAAAAGTTCCCACTCCTTATTTGATTCCTATAAGTTAGCTCATTTTTGGCAAAATTCAAAAGTTTTTCCACATTCAGCTCGTTTAACTCTGTTATACTCTCTTCGTCCGAAAGGTAGTTTTTTCCGAAAACGACTCACTTCACTTAGTATTGGACATTTCCCAATGAAATGTAAGACATCTTCTCGTTCTCTCCTGTTGCATAGATCACAAAGACATGGTAGACCACTTCCCTATGTGGTATGTAATTCAGGTTTATAATTTCACCTCTCAACATCATCATCATTGACATAATCTGAACACTGTTTTTATCATGGAAATAGTTTTTTTCCTATCAAATTGTGGTTCAAGCGACTGTTCACTGCTCTATGAAGCTTTTGCTTCTTCTCAGTTCATCAACTTTCTCCACCAGTTGATATAAAATTGAACCCCAGTTATCTACATTTCCAATGCTAAGATCAACCTCCATCTTTCATTGTGATCCATCCATTCCGCATACCACCTTGACTTGTTTCCCATCGCTTTTAACGCTGGTATTTTTGGAAGCCTTGTATCCGCCATATTCATTACCTTCAGTATGTAGTCTATCTGCAACTTTAATGTTTTTATAAACAAGGGTGAAAGTCCTGTTTCGATCATCAACAGATAATTTGGCGCATTAGCAGGAATATAAAAAATTCGCTTTGTTAGAACTATAGGAGCTTTTCTACTGCCTCATGTTCTTTATTTCCCCACACCTGTGCCCCATAGAACAAAACTGATTCAGGCACTGCTTCAAAGGCTCTATATTTACTGCTATGAGCTCCATTTGAAAAACATCCTTTCCACGTCGCATTGATTGCAGCTTTTGCCTTTGCTAGTTTTTCGTTGAGTCAGTATATTCAATCCAGAAAAAGTCACCAGTAACACAGCTTAATGGTGGGTGAATGTGAATGTGGTATTTTTGAAATAGTTTTAAAACGTTGCAGGCAATCCTTTTGCTTACCCTTATTAATAATTTTTAATAAATCTTTGGTTGGTGGCTCATTCTTACTTGATTGGAAAGAATAATTTTTGGTTCCGATTCTTAAATCAGGTTCTAAAAACGATATCGAAAATTATAGAGATATTAGCAAATTGGTAGCAATTCCAAAACTATTCGAGAGTTTAGTGAAGAATAAAATCGAGTTTTTGGTAAAAGAAGGCTTAACTGAATCTCAGCATGGCTTCGTTTCTGGTCGTTCTACTGTCACAAACCTGGCTGTTTGCTGTTCAAGCTATATTATGAATGCGTTGTAGAGGATAAATGTCAAGTTGATGTGGTATATTTTGTGTATTCTCTTATACTGTAACACAATGATATACTGTATACTAAATACTATACGCACATATTGTATCACCCATTTGTAAGCTACTGCGACAGAGTATAATAAACCACTGACTTTAGCAAAGCCTTTGATTCAGTTGACCAGGACTTTCTTATAAGAACACTTAAAAACTTTGGTTTTCATTCAAAAACATTAGATTGGATTTTCTCATATCTTACTAAAAGATCTCAGCGTGTATTAATCGATATTAATATATATCGATTAGGGCCTCAACCAACACGCTTCTCCAGCCAGCTCGGTCCCTAGCTAGCTGCCTCCAGTTTTGCACGCCAAGTTGGTTGAGGTCCTCTCCTAATTGCGTGCGCCACCTGAGTCGCGGTCTTCCTCTACTGCACCGTCCCTCGGGATTGGATTCGAAGACTTTCCGGGCCGGAGCGATTTCTTACATACTAAGGACTTAGTGACTTGCTGAGTTGTGAAAGTGTACGTTTTTTGTACTTTGGTAGACCCCTCTTAAAAATATACAGGGTGTTCCGTACTTCGTGTATTATACTTTGGGATGTAAAAAATAAAGAAACTATGTTTATCAGGCATTTTCTGATAAAAAATGACCTCAAAGTCAAAACTTTGTTTCGGGAAGAAAATTTGAACGCCATTCAAAATTGAAAATCTGGCAACTCTAAACCTATGGAAGCTCAACTTAAATACAGTCTTAAAGGTTGTTATTTCTACAAAGTCTCTATCATCTGTATTGACAGAGATATCGAATTTATTACAAGGTCAGGGTACACCAAAGTTAGCAATTTCTTTGAAATTTTTAAAAAAATATGAAGTGCACATTTTTCGCAGCACCTTAAAGCACATAATGCATGTAGTCCCTCAACCGAACAACACTGAACACATATAGTTTTTCTCTCATAAATGTAAAAATTTAATAAAAATACTCCATTTTTTCCATTCTAACCACCAAAAAATAGTAAACACCCGATGATCTAAAATTGTTAATTACTTTTCAATTCTCTAATATCTTATTTATTAATTGTAATCAAAACTTTTTGTAAAAAACATACACAGCACTCGTAAGAAAAAAAAAAAAAAACCAAAACTACATTCACAAGCCAATTGGCACGGAAATTATCACCAACTCCTACTTCAAGACCAATTTTTTTTATTCAACATGCCTCCCACACAACAGTTTTTTCTTAATCGCTTATAAGAAGGTTTAGGCTGTAAAAAAACCTGTTTTCGTATCAATTTGTGCTACTCATTTTTTCAATTAAAGGCCGCTAAACGCGCCATTGACATCACGCTGCGTTTTTCCAATTATGTCAATATCGTCGGCATATCCGAGCAATTGAACGGATCTTTGAAAGATTGTGCCTCTTGTGTTGACTTGGGAGCTTTGCACTATTTTTTCAAGAACGATGTTGAAGAAGTCGCATGACAGTGCATCGCCTTGCCTAAAACCTTTTTTGACGTCGAATGTATCGGTGAGATCTTTTCCTACCCTGATGGAGCAGCGTGCGTTCCCCATCGTCATCCTACACAATCGGACAAGTTTGGTAGGGATGCCAAAACCAGACATGGCTCTATATAACTCATCTCTATAGATGCTGTCATATGCGGCCTTAAAATCGACAAAAAGGTATAAGGTATCGATTTGAAGCTCCTGGGTTTTTTCCAAGATCTGCCGTAGTGTGAAGATTTGGTCTATGGTGAACTTTCCTGGTCTAAAGCCGCACTGATAAGGACCTATCAGGTTGTTGACGAATGGCTTAAGACGCTCACACAATACGGCAGAGACGATCTTGTACACGATATTAAGAAGACTGATACCTCTGTAGTTGGCAGAGGGTCTCCTTTCTTGAGGACCGGGGAAACAATGCTGAGGTTCAATTCATCGGGCATGCTTTTTTCTGACCATATTTTGCAAATGACCTGGTGCATACTCCTGACCAGGTCATTGCCTGCCGCTTTAAACAATTCGGCAGTGAGGCCATCAGCTCCGGCAGCTTTCTGTTTAAGATTTAAATTAATGATCACGTCAAATCTATACACAACTGTAGCTATTTGCTCTATGCTGATGACCTCAAGTTGTTTTTGAAAATCGAGTGTTTTGACGATTGCAACAAAATTCAATCAGATCTAAATCGTATCTCTCAATGGTGTCTACAGAATAATTTGAATCTCAACATCAAAAAGTTTAATTCTATATCTTTCAATAGAAGTTCTAATGTTTTTAATTTAAATTTAAATTAATTCTGTTAAACTAACTAATGTTAATGAAGTTAAGGTTATTGGTATCTTCTTTGATTCTACATTTCCTACTAATATTAAAGACTTCACTGATACACATGTGTTATTAACGTTGTACAACTCGCTGGTAAGATCTATTATTGAATATGCAGATGTTATTTAGAAGCCTTGTTATAATGCCCAGTCTGATAGGATAGAACTAAGACGATTTACGAAATTCGGTTTTTATAAAATGACAAGGATACCTTGTGGTATCATATAAGAAGCCTTCAAAATACTTAAGATCAAGAAATTTCCTTTTTCAACAACCACATAGAACTAATTACGAAAAAAATGAACCTCTTTAACGAGCAATTTCCTCATTCAATGAAGTAGCAACGTTTTTGACTTACATCTAAGTTGTGATATATTTAAAAACAAGTTGTTTTACATTTATGTGTTTTAATTACTGCTTACATAATTATTATTTATAATTGTTACCAGTATGCAATCTGTTAAGCGTTAGCTTGTAGATGATAAATAAAACAAAAGCTTTTCTACTGTTTGGTGATGAGTACGAACCCAAGTTGGTGCTACATCTGTTTGTGAAACCCTAGAGAATAAACAACTACAGCAGATATAACCATGACTTTCAGTATTTATTCTTTTTTCCTTAACAAATAAGAAGTAGAAAAGGCGTTTTCAACTTTTAACAAACAACTCTATTTTCAATCAATGCAAAAATCTAGTTGAAATTTTGTTTAGTTCTCAACAATCAACTAATAGTTTAGGTCAAAGATTTCTTTTTTTTTTCGTTCTCATCCAAACTATTCATCTTTTGCAATCCTTTCTTTAGCGACATATCCAACAATCCACTGGCCTGCGATTGCGATCTGATATGGTTGGTGGCTTGGTCAAATGCCCTGTCTGTCAAGTTAAACCCAGCGCCGAAATGTGAAACACCAATAGACTTCAAGGGATCCCTGTTAAAAAAATTAAGAGTTGGTTCAGATTTACATTGCGAGTCTCCTCTGCAGCCGCTTCTAGAACTGAAACCAGATGCCGATCAAGTGAGTTTTAGTTTCTTTGTTTTATAGAATTAAATATTCATTCAAATCACATCTTGCCATTACAGCTTGTTTTCGAAGGCGATGAAATAGTTCTAAGATGTCGAGCACCGAGAGTTGCCGTTGGTGCGCCAAGAGATTCTGAAGATCTTCCAGCAAGAGCCCACGTCTTTTGGGGTTGGTCGGATAAAATAGTCGAACCTAATTCGACCGATGACATTGTTTACAAAGACCCCACCAAATATTTTCCTTCGATCCAGATCGATGCAAAACATCTCTCCGATAGCGGCTTGTTGGATTCGATTTTGAGAATTCCTTCAGTCACTCGGAATCACACGGGTTTGTGGGACTGTCGCTTGCGATCACAACAAGCTAACTTGTCTCGGACCATTGCGGTAATGGTTATATCTGAGAAAACTAAATACTGTCCAGCGCTAGACGTCCACAACAACAAAGGAAAATATTTCTGGCCTCGAACCATACGTGGCAAGCTGGTGCGACAGCCGTGTCTAGGCGAAGCCCTCTCAGAAGTTTTTGCTACCTATCATTGCAATGACAATGGCGAATGGATGGACCTTGATACATCCGCTTGTCCGTATATAAGCGAAACCACGAAAATCTTCGAGCAATTCTCGAAAGTTAATCTCTCCATTGCCAAGGGAAGTGTTTTAGAAAGTGCTAAACGGTTGCGGAACTACACACAGTTCGATGAAAACCTGCGAAGACTACGTGATCCGATAGATATTGTGTTTATTACGAGAACTCTAAAAAATTACTTAGCATTTGTGCGGCAGGAGAAGGACTTGGGTTCCATGTTGTTGGATATAGTGTCGCAGCTTCTTATTTTGCCCGAACGCATATTGCATGCGGCACAAGCAATGGATGGATGTGGGGTAAAACTCATCAGTGCTGTAGAGGAAGCCGCTCAGTTCACGCCGTACATTCAACACTCCGCACTTTTGCAAAGCACTGAAATGCATCAAACAACTCACAAACCCCACCTCTCTATAGACTTCTTCAACATACGATCGGATTCCTTCAATGGGATGTCATGCACATGGATTCGGTCAGAAGTGAACAACGAAAAGAGAATTTTCCAATGCAACGCCATGAATCAAACACTGGACATTTTTAGCCAGCACATTGATGCTTCCATTCAAATTCCTGCCAATTTTCTTCATCCCAATTACGCCCGTCAGTTCATGTCGCAAAAACTCATGGTGGCGGTTTACGCAAATGGAAACTTCCTCCCCCATCAAAACAACGAATCGAATTTGCTCATAACGTCAGTGGTTATTGGAGCGAAAATAATTTCGGATTCGGAGAACATTCGAAACGTAAGTGAGCCGATATCTCTGATGTTGCGTGTGCGAGCTCATCACAACAAATTGAGTGCCCCAGTTCCGGCTTGGTGGGACTCTGAAACAAATTCGTGGTCCAGCGAGGTATGCCAGAACTCCTATTACTACCGCGGACTGTTGGTGTTCACTTGCAACAAACTTGGTTATTATGGTCTTCTCCAAAACCGCAAGCATTTAAACGATTTCGTGGATGAGAACGCTGGTGCTCGTTTTAGGTTCTCACCTCTAGGATTTTACATTGGATGCTCGGTTCTATTTGTTTGTGTTTGGATAAACATAGTGACATACATTACCTTTGGACGTTCGATACAAATGGCACGCCGGCAACGTCACTCATTGGTAAACACTTGGTTAGCCATATCTGCTTTGAGCTTTACATTCGCTGTTGGCATTTACCAAACGGAAGACTACAAAATTTGCCAAATCATCGGCATAAGCATACACTACTTCAGTTTATGTGTGATTTTGTGGGTGTGTGTTAGTGTGAGCAACATGTACAAACGTTTGTCGAAACGAAATCGCATTCCCATGGACGAATTGCCCAAAGAAAACGTAGGAAGCAAGCCAATTCTTGGAATATATCTTGTTGGTTGGGGTATTGGAATGATCATTTGTGGGATAAGTGGAGCGGTTAACATGCGAGAGTATGCATCATACTCGCACTGTTTCCTAGACAATGGGCCTTCTTTGAGTGCGATTTTCGTGCCATCCGTCATTCTGTTGCTCTTCCTCGCGATTCTGTTTATATGCGTTCGATGTCACATCAGAACATCAGTGGATCACAACGGTCATTTCTCTGAGATCACACAGGGAACTGAAAACGTTGATCTCGAGTTACTGGAATCCATCCACAATGCGCCGCATCACTACAACCCATCGGACAGATACCGGAGCCTGTCGTTGAGCAATCCTTCTACCAGTATGCTCGAGGACGTCGAGCATACAAATTTGGCCCAACTGAGGGCGCACTTTGTGTTCCTGTTTCTGTATATAGTATCTTGGATCAGTGCGGCTTCGAGTGTTGCTACTCCATTTAAAGACACTCTTGCATATGAGGAAGAGGCTTTTAGTATTATCTTTGCTATCACTTGTTCCATTTTAGGCATTTTCCTGTTGGTGTTCTACTCGATTTCAAGAAGCGATGTGCGCTTTCAATGGAGTCAGCTAAGTTGTCGGAATTTCTGCTGTTGCCGCTCCCGTCACGTAAGTGACAACACAAAAGAAGTCAACACTACTGTGACGTACCATCAAACATGCGAAACCGTGCACTCAGCTTCCCGGTCAAATAGTCAGTGTTCAAAAAACCGACCGCCCAGCTCTCGCAGTAACCACCTAAAAGGCGAAATGAATCGCATGGACAGTCCCAATAAGATGATCACTCCCTCGGGATCGGCCAGTATCGTACAATTGAACAGACAGCAGTATGTCCACAATCCAGTGATTCTCACACAAGAAATTCCCAATGCCGATATCTTCTACAACCCCAACCAAATCAATGTGGCGCGAAAATTCTTCAAGAAACAAAAGCGGCTTGCTAAGCGGAACAATTTTGAACTGCAAAGGCAAATGGATCGATGCGATTACGGCGACGGGATGAGTGACATCTCATCGACGGTCGGCATCGGGCCATACCATTCCAATCGACAAAGAAACATGTCGATTTTTAGCACGGGGAGTAAGGTGAACAATACTAACATCCATGTTAGAGGAGACGTGTGTAATTTTACAAAAGAATCCCGTCATCAGAGCTTGAATCCGAACATTTTGTCAGATAGTTGTAACGAAAGTGACATGATAGTCGATGCTGAACGTTTAGTTTTAGGCGCCGAGAGCATGCGTGTGCTGTCAAACCGCAGCAAAATGAATAACAACGAAATGGTGGCGAATATATACACAAACGTTCCAGAAACTGCACAGCCTCAACATGAAATAGTTACAATGCGAGCTGATGATAAGTTCAGGAAGTCTCTGAACGTAGAGAAATTTCTTGAACAGGACGAAATCGATATGGAGAGGAACGATTTGAACTCCCAAAATGATCGCACTAGCACTCCGCTCTATGTAAACGGAAACATTAGAAACATTATTACAAACAATCAAGCCGAGTCGAGTGGCGTGAGCAGTGTAAACACCAGCTGCAGTCCCAGTAACAAAATGTTCGATTCCCAACACAACGAAACTGCTAACCTTACTCCCATAGATGCAATGAACACAATCGGATTACCTTCTACAGAAGCGATTGTACCATCTTCTCTTCCTCCTCTAATCCCAACAAGCATTGATACCTTGAATACCAGCAGTGAGGAAATCACTCTGGATTTGGATAGAAATGAAACATACGTCTCTGAGTCACTGCAGATAACTGATAGGGTGTACCAAACTGGAGAGGATGCTCCAATACGAATAAAACTAGCAAAAAAGTCAAAGTCCTTGGTAAGTCTTAATGCGGAACTTTGCCATTTGATAGGTGGCAGTGGAAGGAAGCGGTATGTCAATTATGGCGAAAGCCACGTGCGGTCAATTTCTTGTAGCAACTTATTACAGACAGGAGACGAGTTCCTGGGTAAGGTGACTGCAAAACCTGTGCCTATGCGACAGATAGCTGAAAATAGGGCGGGACTTAGCAGCCCTATATTATTTTCACCTAGCCTTTGTGAGATCAACGATTTGCCTTCGCCCCAAGACCGTCGGAAACCTCTCGCCCTGGCCGACGATGAATCGATGTCTCTTGAAGATGCACTAAGTGAAGCTGCAGCATACAGCCACGGCAGTAATGTAAATTCCGATTCGCTCAACTTGTTTGCTCAGAGTATCCGGCGGACGTTTGCATCGAGTCCTGCCTGCGAAAGCGATCTCAACTATCAAAACTCAGAGCTGAGTATACGAAGTCATGGGTTATATGCCCCTCAACCAGATAACGACTTGAACTTAACCCTAACCGGAGATGTTTACTATCCCTACCAATCTTCCGAAGTGAGCGAAATAGAGGAAGGTGACAATGACTTCGACGATGAGAACGATTTTGACGATTTCAACAATTGCTCAAACGATTGTCTTTTGCCTTCAGAAAAAGCTGAGCAAGACCACAATGGCAGTCATACTTCCCTAGACGAACTTTACGAACAGATCACTAGGCGATCGACTGTGCATATGTCTGATTTAGAAATTGATAACGCGGAGTGTAGTTCTTTCATTAGTAAACCCTGCGATATGGTTGAAATGGATACTACGAGTAGCAAAACAGGTGACAGTTACCATCGCGACACGACTACTGAAACAGTGGAAGACGACAGCAGTCAGGAAAGCATTATTTCTTACATTGATCCCAATGGACGTGCGTCTTCCAGTTCGTTGATTTTGCAGCAGCAAAAGTAATACTCCTCTTCAGTTTTTGATTTTTCTTCCAAGCAGCGAATATTTTATTTTTGCATTTATGTATTTGTATGTACAATTTAGTATCTAAGCAGCATATTTATTTACCCTTAATTTTAATAAGCAAAAGAAAAGAATTCTCAGCAGAATTTTAACATTTAAAGTTTGTTTGCTCGCTCATTTTAATTAGGCTATCGTCCTACAGACAGACATTTTGGATTTCTTGTTTAATGTACACAAATACTTTATTTCCCCTAACATAGACTGACAATTTTTAATAGCATTTTATAAAACAACGAGAAATACGAAAATACATCATGAACTCTCTTGCCTGATTGCCTAAGTTTTGTTACATATAAATAAAATATACCACACTCAGAATAATTGTATCGAGACTATGTATGTGTAAGTTTTTTGTATTATTGCATAGATTGTAAAAATTCTTTTATTTGTAATTTAATAAAGCCAGAATTACAGAGTTTGAAGATGCAGTTGTTTTTGCTGTGGTTTTGATGACTTGGAATTCCTGAACATTTATGACTGGTGATAGGAAATTGCAGTTTGTTACGGAGTTGTTGCGCGAAGCTTTTCAATCGAGCCAAATCTTCCAGAAATCCCGTAGACTGGGATCTCTAAAAGGAATCCCAGGATTTACAAAAAAGGTTACGAATAAGCAAAAGATGCTCTTCGAGAGAATTCTGCAATAAAAAAACTCCTCAGAGGCATCTAGACTAAGGAAAATCCTATCAACGAGTCCAAACATGCCAAGTTCTATAAAAGATGAAAACGGCAACTGGACCAACCTATATGAAGAAACACTGGACTTGCTACTGAATACTCATTTCCCTGGTAGCTCGTTGACAATAACTGATGAGGAGCACTTGCCTCGACTCTCAAACCAATCGGGTAAAGGTCTTATCTCTAGGGATATACTGTTATGGGCAATAAACAGCTTTGACCCTTATAAATAACCAGGGCCTGACGGAATCATCCCTGCGGAGCTGCAGCAGGTTTCAGACATCATCATCTATAACTTAGAGATGATCATGAAAGAATGCATCAGCTACGCCTATATTCCCAAGGCCTGGAGAGAAGCTAGGGTCGTCTTCATACCTAAAGCCGGCAAAGCTCCCATGTATATCCAAAAGATTTAAGACCTATTAGTCTATCATCCTTCCTCCTTAAAACACTGGAAAGAATGAGTGACATACACTTAAGACAAGAAATTCCTAGTCTGATCTCAACGGGGCAACATGCCTATACAAAAGGTAAATCAGTGGAAACTGCACTCCACTTTCTGGTTTGCACCATTGAAAAATCCCTGCACTATAAAGAATACTCTCTTGTCGTAGACAGAGGGTGTATTTAACAATGTTAAAAATACAGCAATCACTAATGCTCTTGATGGGCTGCTCATAGAGGAACACATCAAGAACATGATAACAACAATGCTCAGCAGCAGAATCATTAGTTCGGAATTGGGGAACTACAAAACAAGCAGAATGGCCAATAGAGGAACCCCGCAGGGAGGAGTTTTATCTCCCCTACTGTGGAATAACCTGGTCGTTAACAAATTGTTAATCGACCTAGAGGACGAAGGTTTTAAAACCATAGCCTATGCGGATGATGTAGCAATTGCCGTTTCATGCAAGCACCCACAAACCCTAGCTGAGCTGCTACAAACAGCACTTAACAAGCTTAACAATTGGGCTGTAGATTGTGGTCTGAACATCAATCCACACAAAACTGAATTAGTTCTCTTTACGAGGAAGTACAAAATTCCGGACTTCAGATCCCCAACTATTAAAAGGGTAACTCTCCTCTCACACTGTCAAATCAGGCTAAATATCTAGGTCTCATTTTTGCCAAAAACTGACCTGGAAAACCAATATTGAAGAAAGAGTAAATAAAGCCAACGTGGCACTATTCTCTTGTAAAAAAGCCATTGGTGGGAAATGAGGTTTCTCCCTCCAAATCACCCATTGGCTGTTTACCTCCGTAATTAGACCGATATGTGAGTATCGTTCCTTCTATGAAGTAGTGCAGCGCATGAGCAAAGAAGGTGTTTAATGGTTTCCTCCTCCTCTTCGTCCATGCAGCTCCTGCAGAAATGATTGGAAAACACACCAAGTCTTTTGGCGTGTCTTCCTATTAGACAGTGTCCCGTAAGAACATCTATGGTAGAACCTAGGTTCAGGGCTAGCAAATTCTTTGAGCGTTTTGAGTCTACACACGGCCAAACTTTTTTGGTTGCAAGGCAGTTGTTACTCTCAGTCCATCTAGTGTTTGTTATCCTCGAAGCGTCTTGTCTAAGTAGGAGTTTACTTGTAGCGATAGGTGCACCTATGTTGTTCCATTCTGAGCGTAGGGATAAGTGGTCGTGCCCTTTTTGGCTAGTTCGTCTGCCATACAGTTGCCTGGTATGTCCCTGTGCCCTGGCACCCATGGAAGGTGAATGTTGAACTGATTTGACATCTCGCTCAGAGACATCTGACAGTTTTGGACAATGATGGATTTTGTAGAGATAGAGGCAAGAGATTTAAGGGCAGCTTGGCTGTCCGAGAAGATTTGAATATCCGTGGAGGATATGACGACGGTTTACGTTAAAAAAAATTTAAATTTAACGTTTAAGTTATTTAGTTAAGGGTTTCTATATACAAAGGTTAAGGGCCAAATGTGCCACCTAGGGCTATGGTACTTTACACTAGCGTTTTCCTAAAACGTCTATCGTAATAAGAGTGAATAGAGCTATGAGTTACAAAAAACACAAAACCACAATATAATCACACATTCCTGTAATTTTAACAAAAATACGTGTCATTTGACAGCCCTGCTCGTTACCCAAATTCGCCTAAGCAGAAATTTGGGGCGAGTTGATGGCAGGCAAACTCAGGTTTAAAAAACACTGTTTGACATTAAGGTGAGTTTGGGTTTTTCAATAAAAAATGGGTTTTCTGTGGCCCAATGTACAACATGAATAGCCAAATTTATAAATAAATCTTAGAAGATGAATAGACCAAACCAACACATTTGAGAGTGACATAAAAGCCATATAAATGTGTTGCTTATAGACTTGGTAGCTTAGATGAATAAAGAACAAGATGGAAAACCATTACGTCTCCTTCCCCGCAACTTCCATTTGTTTACATTGTTGTTTTTGTAATCGCAGCCTCCATCTGTGAATACGTGTGAGCTGCAGAAAAAAGGCGCGAAAAAGTTGTGGAAGTATATGCGTGGTGAATTTTTTTTTTTTTGCTTGACAACTTGAAACCACCTTGAAACATAACCTGAAATTTAATTTTCACCATACTACTGAAAAATTCTTAAGGGCAGGGTTTGAACAACACCAAAGTTATAGTTTTTTAAAAACTCATTTTTTTTTTTTGTAAAGTTGGGCAAGATGTGAAAACTCATAAACATGCAACGATACTGATTCTATTGGGACTTATTATATTCTGATTCGCTCCCTCGAATCAGAATTCTGCATTTCAATATTTTGATTGAGATAAGTTTTTAAAAAAATGTCTACATAGTTTTATATCCGCTTTCAATTCTTTTACTTTTGATTTTTTTTTTTTAATTCAATTAATTAACTGCTTAAATTTTCAACTCAGCTTCAAGAAGAGAATCAAAAGCTTAAGTTGGAATCTCTTTCATCAAACAAATGCAAAATGAATTCATATTTATTGGTTACTGTTTTGCTTTAGTATATATTTTTTTAACAGTCATACTTTTCTGTCTATTTCTCTTGAGAAACGTTTTTTAAAAATGAAGAAATAGAAGGGAGGAGACTTCTCAGAGAAATGTTTAACAAAAAAGAAAATATTTTAATATTTTGATGCTTAAATTTTTATTTCCAAATACTTTAAAAAGTATATAATCACAAATAAATTTTATTTACAAAACCCAAAAAAAAGTTTTAAATCCAAAAATTCTGCCAGACGTAGCCTTAAGGTGACTAAAAGTAAAAAAAAAAAAAAAAACAAAAACCGGTTCCCAGACGAGAATACCAATACTACGGTACAATTTTGTGTAAGCCCTGTGTGTGGATCCGAATATAAAGTGGTGTTAGTGAAATTTTGTGTAAGCCCAGTGTTGAGATCCGAATATAAGGTGGTGCTAGTGAAATTTTGTGAATGAGTGCGTGCAGCAGCTTGTGGGGTGGTATCAATGTGTTAGTGTGGTTTTCCATCTTGTTCTTTATTCATCTAAGCTTGGTAGCTTACTCAGCCTCTAATTTTGTATGAAAACCTCAGAAAGTGCTTGCATGCGCTAAAGTACATTCATTGCACATTTTTCCCTGTTTTTTTCGTGGCTCAAATTGGCAGAAGCTATAGTAAGTGTTAACCTTTATGGATTTAAAATAAGATTAGCCGATCCAATTCGGATCTGCAATCTGGATTGGATCGAAAGGGTGAGTGTTGATCTAGATTGGGTAATCTGTTAATAGAGTGTTGTTGGTGAGTAATGTGTATGCATTTTAAAGAAGCAAAGTGTGATACATATAAAGTTTTTTGGTTTGCACACTATGTACACACTTCGATTTCAACTCCGATCTTAATCCGATTCGACTAAACCCGTTCCTCGAGCGGTAACAAAATAGTTATTAAAAAAAAAAATGCTGCACAACGGAAAGAAACGCTTGTGTTAACACCCTTATATCTTTTTACCTGAACGCAAATGACAGCTCCTTTTTCTCATAATGTCAACAAAACTTTTTTGTAAACAAGTTTTTGTTCTTACTTTTAACTTTCCTACTTTGTTGTCTTATTATGCAAAATAAATTCAAGGTAAATATTTACCAATTATATTAAAAATATAAAGTTTTTGTCATTATTAATATAAACAGTAACACCAATGGACACGAATTTGGATTCGGAGAGCTATTGGAATAGGTCAGCTAGTAAGGCGTTTAGTTTTGATGATGACGACGACAATGTCGAGGACGACAATTCAAGCCTCCACAGCTCAAGAACAGAAACCAATATTCTGTTCGATGATAATGTTTCTGAAGCAAGTTTTGATAACACTGCAAATTTTTTGAATCTCACTGTGCGATCGATAATATCAGAGAAAGATTTGGAACTAATTCTCAATGAGCAGTCCCTTGAAAGTGACATCATTCCTAAGGTAAGGTCGCAGTCTACTATTGCATGATTGAAGCAATGTTTCCTTTTTTTTTTTATATAATTTTAAGGGTATCGCACCAGACGAAGAGCTCAAGCTTTTACGTCGTAAGCTGCAATACACAGTCCATTCACCTTCGGTTAAAGTTACTGCAACTAAGCTGTTACACGGCAAGCTTTGCCCGCTTGAAGTGTACAAATCACTAAATGACAAAGAGGAACTCTTAGACGAAGTATTGATCAATGGTGATGGCAACGCCGTAATCGGTGTTATTCTTTTCCTTCAACGAACTTTAAATAAGAAACAATTTTACCGAATCCTTCGAAGCCGTCCGAAAGCATGTGATCATTACATCAATTACCTTATCCAAACCAAGAATAAAGAAGCAATTGAAATACTCACCATGTTAGGGAGACACCAGGAGTCGGCTATTGTTCAGTTCAAGGCAGCAATCAACCGACACACTGACATAGCTATAAAGAAACAAAAACTTAAGCAATTTCTTGGCTCGTACTTTGCTGATCCTGGAATCGTACCTATATTCCATCAAATCTTTACCAACTCACTGAATCTCATTCAGCTTATTGAAAGCACAAAAAATACTCTCGGAGAAGAGATAAATGTTGATTCGTCAGCCTTAGAAGTTCTGTTCTCATGTTGCGCCCAGCACAAATGGAAGGACTCTGATATGACGAATCCTCTGAGTCCGTTTAAGGTTTCATCTGACCATCAGATATCGCCAGCACAGTTCGAATGGACTGCACTAAATCAACGGGCAAAATCTTCGTCCTACCTGGATTTGGGCGGGATATTTGAAAAGTCATCATGGCATTCAATAACAAAGCAAAAACAATTTCATATTAGCTTTTCTTTAGAAACGGCAATACAGCGTCTAGCAGATTTACATGCACCGCCACCAGTGTTGCATCTTTTTTTGTCAAAAATGAGCAATCCAAATCAGAAATTGGCTCTTTCAAGAAAAGTCAAATGTATAAAAGGAATCATCGATGCTTTGGCGGCGCTTAAAGATGTATCCGTATTGGAAAACTTCAAAGATACCCTTATCGAGGGAAGTGAGGAACGTTTCTACTGTGAACAGGCTTTAAAGAACATAAACAAAAAGTGGTCCACAGAAGGACTCAAGATTATTCGATAGCGCTTGAAGTTTATATTTATTGGAATTTGTTAGTATTTTTACAAAAGAATTTAATAAATGCTGTTACTAAATATTGTTTTTGAGAAATATTCTGTTGCGATTCATGTTATATTCGACGCAGCTTTATTTCTTGTTTTAGAAAGTGATTTTTGCACACATCAGTAGTAAGGTTTTCGTAGACTCCCAACTGTATGCAACAAAATATTTAAACCGAAAGATTTGATTTTTTATTCGAAGTTGGATACTGTATAGTAGGGCTATTCCAGAAAGCGCAGCTGATCGCTTTTGGTGGCGGAAATGAATTTTCGTATTCTCAAAAGCGAATCGCTTTTAATTTTTGTTTATCATGGAAAGCGAAAGCGCTTTCCAAACGTCACCCTTTTTTTTTCGTAGAAACTATCATGGCTGTTCTGATTTTCGTACGGATTCAAAACGGAAACCGAAATTGAATCCGTACGGATTTAAAAAGTGTGTTCTTATTTCCGAACGGATTCACTACTGATTTTTTGTCACAAAAATGTGTTGGAAATTAAATTTTTGTGTTTATTGGAACTATTTACAGCTCTATTGCATGTTAGTGCTAATATAGTTTATTATTTTTCATTTCTAGCAATAAATAATGTTCTACAGAATTCATTAACCGGATTCAATTCCGCTAACAAAATGATAAGTGAATTGAAAACGTACGGATTCGGAATTGAGAACCGCAAAAATTCTAAAACGGGAGGATATGGTATCCGAACGAAAATCAGAACAGGGGTGTATATCTTTTTGACATAATTCATTTCGTTTTCAAAAGCGATAGGTGTTGTAGTGTCGAATTGCAAGTGGATTGATAGAAAAATGTTAAAATAAAGAAAAAATTAACTATCATCAATTGAATTGAGAGTAATTTTCTTTTTTATTTTGTTAAAGGAGTCAAAAACACACTACAACACAACAATTTATGCTTGAACCCTCCGCTAAGAAACGAAGAGTAGCAGCGACCAGAGGTTTGAAATGCCACTTTGTTCCATCTAAAATATAGCAAAAGCAAAACTCTTCTTTTGAAAGTCGATTTAATTTTACAGACGTATACATAGAAAATATTTTTGAAGTAATAAGTAAACAAAAATGATTCAAATTTACATCGAGTTGAGAAGAACTACTTCTGATTAGCTTTCTTTGAATTCGCTGAAACAGCTGATACCTAGGGAAAACTTGGAATTCTAATTGGAAAAACTTGGAAACAGATGATATTTGCGTGGATGGATAAGACTTCCAAATGGAAATATTGGAAGTTTAATTTCCAACCATGTTCGCTTTTCATAGCCCTACTGAGATTGGCCTTAAGCGGGGAATACACGATACAATTATCGTATGCGACTTGGATCGCATACGATCGAGTTTGGTTTTGAGTGTAAAGGTAGTTCTAAACGACGAACATGCTCGCCGAGCATGCTCGTGCTCGCCTTATTTTCATCGAATAGGGGTTGGTTGGCGAGCAGTTGGCGAGCCGCTCGCTGTTGGCGAAAAATTTCGATTTTGTCATGTTCGTTGGCTTCGTTGTTTGTCATGTAGGGCTATGCTCGCGAGCAAACCGGTTTTTTACTATGAAGCAAACCTCATTTCTGCTGTGGACGTCGCACTAAGGAGCATTTTGCTTTCAAAATCGGACAAAAATATTTTGAGTAATTTTCAAATTGGAAATAAATGAAAATACATGGAAAAGCTTATTAAAAGTATATTTTAGTAAAAATAAGTACATATTTGAAAAAAAATTATTTTATTCTTTTTCATCCATTAATGAACCGTCGTTATTTGGTTCGGGCTTGAAAAGGTCTATTGTTTCTTTTAAAAATGATGCTTTTTCGTAAATTTTTTTACTTGGGCTTTCTTTAAAAAGTATAAAAAGCGATTTTTGAGATATCTCCATAACATTAGATGTCAAACCTGCGACAAAATGAAAATTGTTTACAAAATTGACCTATGCACTTTAAAGTCCTTTAATTCAAAGTCGTGGAAAGATGTGGAAGGTGTTTTTACTGTTATAGCAGGGTAATATCCTATAGAATACTATGTAAAAAAAAATTTTGCTCGATCTTCCTCGACACTATAACATAAACCCCTTTTTGTCAAAGAAAAAGAAAAGTTTAGATGATGAGCCTAAATGCTATAATTTTTTTAACAAAGTCTTAATGTTTTGGTTTTTAAATTAAGTACATACCTTGCTCCAAAGGATCTATAACTCAAACTTGTCACTTTAACTCCAAAAAACATATAACTCGTAACTTAAAATTAACAAGAAATAGAGCGTATTGAAAATGTAGGCGTGCTTTCTGAAAGATTTCTAGATTCCGAATAACTGTTCAGCTTTTCCTTTCCCTTTCCCGGATAGTACGTAACTATGGTCTTGGTGTCATTAGCTACATTTGGATTTTTTACTTTTGTCCGATTTTGAAAGCAAAATGCTCCTTAGTGCGTCGTCGTGTGCATATCGCGCATAAAGTAAAAAGGCAACAGACAGCCACAATTTAATAGAAGAATACACACGTTTACGCTGTGGGGAATCAACATCAAATGAATGTTCGGCAAAAGTGTTCGCCGTCTATGGAGTAATGCAAACGAGCATGCTCGGCGAGCATGTTCGTCGTTTAGGACTAGCTTAAGGCATTCTACACTGCGACATCTGTACAGCGGTTCACTTCATGCACACACACGATACAATCTACCATGCGATGTGCGATTTTATCGGTACGATAATTGTATCGTGTATTTCCCGCTTTAGAGCTATTCCATTTCATCTTGTTCTCCCCATTTATACAAAAATTCCGGAAACAGTATATAGCTGATGTGACATAACTTATCTACTTTCCATTGAAGATCGGTTTAGCTGGTGGAATTCAGTAAGTGATTTAATATCATGTTCCCTTTATCCTCACACTAAAATCGCAATTGCGGGCGATTTCAATGTACACAATTCAGGTTGGCTTCGACATTCTGGCCAGACAACACCTGAAGGAAAATGTGTTGAGATCTTCGCTGAGTTTAACGAACTAACTCAACTTGTCATATCGGTAGGTTTTTCGTTTTCCGTCACGGTGAAAAAAGATAAAGTCCCTAAAAGAACTGTGTGGCAATACGAGAAAACCAATTGGGACGGCCTGAATAATTTCTTTCGAAATTTGAATTGGTCATTGTGCTTTCTCGACGGAAACGTTGATGCATCAGCTGATATGATATCTAACGTAATTCTCAACGGCAGGCATGAGAAATTTTGTTCCTCACAGAACAAAAATTATCATCCCCAAAGAGAATTCGTGGTTTGATTCAAGCTGTAAGGAGGCGATTATGGATAGAGAAAGTAGTTTTCGTAAATTTAAAGACAGCACTACTATAGAAAACCGAAAGTTGTTCAAACGCCAGAAATATTTCTAATGCTCTAATACAAAAGGCTAAGTTTTTGCATGACCAAAAAGTAAGGCAAGAAATACTGTTGTGTCCAAAAGGAAGCAAAAACTTTTGGTCTTTTGTGAAGAACTTTAAGAACTCGACCACGTCATCGGTCTCTACGCTCGTTTTCAATGACTCTCCGTATGTCAGCTCCATCGATAAAGCTAATTTGCTAGCAGCTCAATTCGCTGCTAACTCGACACTTTCTGATAGCATTTTAGCTCCACCTGAGCTTGAGTCTGTAGATTCTATGATGAAGCAGATTTTTTTTCGAACTCACTCGGTTGCGAGAGTCCTCAAAGATCTCAATATACATAAATCCGCTGGTCCAGGTAGTATCCCCGCCGTTATTCTGAAGAGGTGTTCTTCTACGCTGGCAAAACCACTGCGTAAACTTTTCCATCTTTCCTATTCTGCTGGGATTTTTTCGAGCAGATGGAAAACTGCATTTGTTCTGCCGGTCCCTAAAAAAGGCGAATCTTCCTCCCCTTCCAATCACTTCCCATTGCACTAACATCCCTTCTTTTCAAGGTCATGGAACCAATCTTTACATTGTTTTGAAGAAAGTAAGATTATTGCGCTTGATATTTCTAAAGCATTTGATATAGTTTGGCATCAGGCTCTTTTATCGAAAATGCGTGCTTTTGGTATCGATGAGTCTCTTCTTCGTTGGATTAGAAATTACCTTTCCGACCGTTCAATACAAGTTGTGTTGGATGGCTTCAAGTCTGATACCCACTTTATAAATGCTGGTGTGCCCCAGTGCTCCGTTTTGTCTCCAACTCTCTTCCTCATTTTCATAAATGATCTTTTGTCTGAAACTTCAAATCCGCTTAACTGCTTTGCTGACGACTCGACCCTCAGCTTTTCATATTCGTTTCCAAATTCACGTCCCTGCTCTTCGGATGAGGAACTGGAACGGTTGCGTATGTTAAGCTCATTGAATTCTGACCTTGACAGCATTGTTACATGGGGTCTTAAAAACCGAGTAGAATTCCATGCTTCGAAAACTCAATGCTGTCTCTTGTCGTTGAAGCTTAACATTCCCCCAATGCCATTATCCATTAATCCAAGAAACCGAAAAGCTGTCAGTACTTGGTATGTGTGTAAACGATGATCTTTGTTGGAACGACCACATATTTGAAGTCGACAAAAACGCTGCTTAGGTTTCTTGCGTAGAGGAGATATCTATGATGGTCAGGATGAGGGGGGAGCTGATACGCTTGAACTTTATTCCACACAGAAAGGATTTACCAATTTTTTGCACTATGTGCAACCTGCGTGAAAGAGAGGATGTTATACATTTTATGGGAAAATGTCCCATTTTAAGCGAAGTGAGAAGGAACGTGTTGGGATCAAATTTTTTGACTGAGACCGAAGTTATATCCTTGCTAAACAAAATCGAAGTAAAAAAACTTTACCAATACTGTAATTTGGCTCTTACCTATAGGGATCGTATAATTAATGAAAGTTTTTAAAATTACAATTGTCTTTTTCAAGTTATGTACTCCCTTTTTTTTATAAACTAATTATTGCAATTATATTAAGAGATTTAAAATTTCAAATGCACCTGCTTGATAGGGTACAAATTAGAGCGTTAAAATTGATAGGTAATAGTTCAATTATAGAATCGATTGATGCTCTTGAACATTGTCAAAACGTTGCCTGTCTCAGTCTCTTTTATCGCTTTTTTTTACAAACAGTGCTCTAGTGAAATAGCCAGCTGCATTCCTCCCCTGAAATATTTTAACCGCAACACCCCAGTTGTTGTGTCTGATGGGCACGAACCTATCCACTCACTATATGAATTTGTGACACTAATACTAACTATACTAATACTACTAATACTAACATATACGATTATTTTCGTTATACATATGTCTCTCGCTGCATAAGTGTGGTTAGCACGTGATGTTTCTCTTCGCACATTTGAGTTTCTATCTACATATAAAGCTACGCCGGGTGGGTCAGCTACTTGTGAAAGTCCAGGGAATATATGAAAAATTATAGTAAAAGTAACACTTAAAATAAAAAAAAAATTAAATCTTTCTTCTTACCATATCAGTCAAAAATTAATTTAGAAGAATTCTTAGAAACAGCTTTTGAGTAAAAGTTAATAAAAGCATTAAATATGGAAAGAAAAAATGGCCCTTTATGGGTCAAAATTTAGTAAAAAAAAAATTTATTAGGAAAGAAATATTTTTTTCAAAATTTGGACTTTGAGGCTCGATCTCTCAAAAACTTTTCATTAAGTGAACTCAAATTAAAATTTTTAATAAAGAACAAAGCATTAGCTTTCAAAAACACTAAAGTATGAGAAAGGAAGTAGCTTAGCTGTTTTTTAATAGTTTTTTAAAAAAATGAGTAAATTTCATATAAAATTCCCCCTTTTGCCTACACGGAAGGATAAAGACCCCCTTCCTATACAATTTTTTTCATGTCTTGACCCAACCTATCTATCCTGAGTCTTTGGCAAACGTTATCTAAAACACCTTGGACAAATAAAAGAAAATTCTAGAAGTAATTAATTATTAAAAAATTAAAAAATTGAGAGCGTCGAAAATTTTTTTTAACTTTTTTCTATAATACGCTATTTAAAATACATTTCCGAAAATTTCAAGAAAGTCCATGGACTGGCCCTGTTTACCTAGGTTTTGCCATTTTTATGTCTAACGAACTTCCACTATAAAACCGATTCTCAATTCCTTAATCATTATTGGCTTTTTTATTTGCCATAGATTTTACAATCTACGGGAGGGCATTTTTCTCGCCTTTCCAAGACACTCACTCGAATTCACTCCCATTGGAAAGGTTATTCCGCAAAATAGTTTTTTTTTTCCGTTTTTTTACGTCTCATTTCTCTTTGTTCTTTTTCTCTTATAACCAACTCAAGACCAGGGTTGCAAAAGGCTGAGCTAATTTACTGCTCAAGCTAGGCTTTGATTAACAAGCTAGGTTGTGCATTGTGAATTGGAAAATATTCTTTTCCCAAGATAGTTTATGAATTGCATATTTTTCAATTCTGAAGTTAGCTACTAGCTTATAGCTTACGGGCTTTCTAGTTCAGGAACCTACAACTCTGATTAAGACAATAGGTTAGTTCGCTGAAGCCCTAGGGTCGCCATGGGGTCACCAAAAAGCGTTTTTTGAGAAACCTAAAGTCGCTCTTCAAGCTGAGTGTTTTTTTGACCTAGGGTTGACCTAGGTTTTCCATCAACTCGCCCTAGGTTTTTAATGTGGCGATTTGAGGGCTGTTAAATGGCATGAGTTTTTATTCAAATGACACAACATCTCGTAAGTAATTCAAGTAGCAGAATGGCTGGACCAACTGGAATTACTCACACACCCCTTCATCATCTTGTAAAACCTCATTGCATTGCTCAAGGGCCCGGACAGCTTTGTTGCCTCTTAACCCGGCATGGGGTTAAAACGGCTCTGCATCTTACGTGATGCAAGCAAGTGGAAGAAGACCACAAATAAAACAGACCGTACAGTTTTGTCATTTTTATTTCTTTCATTTTATACTATTTTTAACTGATTATTTTAAATAAATGTCTATGACACAGTTAAAACATGATTCCTTATCATACATAATAGTATTTATATGTTTTTTTCTTTTTTTTTTTGTATAATATTGTAATGAATCTTTTTTTCTTTATGTTTAAATCTTGTTTTGGTTCTCTCAATATTTAACTTATTTATTTTTTACACAATTATGTTTTCTTTTTAACCAATACAATGTTATATGCTCTTAGAGTTCAACAATGTAAACAAATATATTTTATGTCTATACAGTTAAT
Source organism: Melanostoma mellinum (assembly GCA_914767635.1). Classification (NCBI taxonomy): domain Eukaryota; kingdom Metazoa; phylum Arthropoda; class Insecta; order Diptera; family Syrphidae; genus Melanostoma; species Melanostoma mellinum. Next base: position 56,598,309 of record OU612059.1, on the reverse strand, counting down.
TTAAAGATTTGTGTCTGAACTGCAACATAACCTTACCACATATAAAATGTTTTTCTTTTCTTTGAAATATTGTACTAGAAAGGTTTGGTTTTATTCAGTGAAATGGCAGAGATAAATTGAAAATGAAAATTTAAAATTAGATAAGGGATTCAAAAACAACAGAAATCAAAAGGGGTAAAAAAAATAATTTTTTGGGCCCTTTAACAGAAATTGAAAAAAAAAAAAATTATGGCTCTGAAAGCTAAGACTGGGGTGATCTTTTAACTCTATCAAACATTACCATAAGCGATATGTTATTAAAACGTAATGTTAGTTGTAAGGCCAAAAGCGACTGTTCAAATGTGGGAATCGACATTTCAAATAAGTGGCTCCTAATTTTCTTTTTGTTGCGGTTGCTCCAAAGTTTAATCTTCTTACAATATCAAAAATATTGAACAAGCATTGGAAATAGTTTGAACCTTGACAAACATTTTTATTTTTGCTTAAAAAATAATTCTGTTTGATAGTACACCACTTTCCCCTAAAGTTTTTCCAGAATAGCTTCTGGGAAGAACTGGAAGCAAAAATATTGTAATGATAGATGAGTTTTTGTCACAATTCAGCAATAGATTTTACCACAAAAACAAATTAATACTAAGCACTTTTAGCTCAGTATGATTTGTTTTTGTGTTCATTGGTTAAGTGCATTGCTGAGCTGTTCATATGATTGCTGGGTTGTGACTAAAACGCACCTGATATCGACTCGCATTTCTCTTCAGCTACCAACTTAAAGCAAAAAAGTGGAAGAAAAATCACAGTAAAAAAAAAAAACAAGGAAAGCTTAAGTTAAAGGAATTGTGACTTTCAAAGAACAAAAAACTAGTTTCTTAGTTAAGAAATGAGGAAGACATACACGTACATATAAACTATTCAATTAATTTCTTTCTATTTACATTTAAAGCCAAAACTAAACTCTTCAATTAGTTCTGTGAACTCATATACACTCATAAAATACATTTATAAATTGTTTACTTTGTCTTGTAAGTTTTAAAGAATTGAACCTTAACTCACCATACAAAATCAGTAATTAGCATAACTATGAATTAATAGTAGTTTTGTTATACGAAATGTAAAAAATAAACAGATTATCTCTAAACACGGCCAGCCGGTTCAGATTATTTCTTTTCTAATTTGAAACAATAATTTAATATTGGAAAAGACTACTCACATTTAGTTTGAAACTTGAACAATGATCTTGTTTGGGGTTTCTGTGAAACATTTATTTACAAATTAAAACGACAAAACAGGGAGGTAATTTTAACAAAAATCATGTACATACCTATTCTAGGACTTTCAGGTTTGTTTATAGGATATGTTCTTCTATTTATAAGAGATTTGAATACTTGTGTGATACCAAGGGATGAGTTTGAAGCAATAAAAAAAAATTAAAAAAATGATTTCATAGAAATATTGATATGTGTTTAAGGAGTAAAAAGAATTTTCGGTAAGAAAAGCTTTAGCCTTCATCCCTAAAATACTATTCGTCGCTTCGACTCGACGCGACGTGAGGTGGTATACTGGGAGCGCAAATTGCTTTAGGTTTAAGTGAACTGAAGGTATGTCACATCATTCCATGCATCAAGATTTTTATTGAACCGAAGTGCTTGGAACCTCCCAATTAGCCGGCTTTATTGGAATTAATCGACGCGACGTAAGCTGGGGTATATATATTATGTATTATTTTCTTTTGATTTACGTGCACTTCTACCCTCATAAGTGGGAGCATATAGGAATATAGAAGAAGAGTATGTAAAAGAAATCAATGCACATTTACTTTAAATCTCTGTAGATCGTAATATATTTGAAAAACAAAGTTATGCAAAGGATTCCACATTCGTGTTGTGCGGCTGAAATATTAATATCTATACGGTGCGTTCGAAGGCTCAAGGTACAACTGAGGAACATTCATGGCGAAGAGAGTGTTGCGAATAAATTATTTCAAGGTAGGAATAAAATAGCCAGTTGAACACTGTTTGTAAAAAAGCAATTCGCACTTTTGTCACTTCTCAAGAAAATCAATCGGTCCTACAATTGAGCTATCACGCATCAGTTTTAAATCTAGGTTTTCAACACTATCAAGTAGGTACAGAGATGTTTGAGAAGAATCTGAACAAATATGGGAGTTGTTCTCTTGCTTTGGGTTAATGTAAGCTTTATAAAGATTTGTTGGCACGCTGTGTAGAAAAATTCTGATATTAAATTTGAAAACTATTATTCGGTTTTACAAAATAAAAGGTTATTATGACAGAATAGATATTACAGAGAGTCAACTCGAACCTCCCTTGCCTGAAACACCTTGAAATTATTTTGGTGGTGAAATCAAAGATAACGTCTTATTTGAGTTAACGGCTATATCCGGCAACCATTAAGTTTCTTTATTTCAATTTTTAAACTGTAATTTTGACTTTGACGGCAATTAATGCTTATTGCAGCCGATCTGAATGAAGCCTTCAACATTATCAATTGCAACAGACCCAAAAATAGCGAACAAACTGGTGAACATTGACTTTGTCCAACAAAAAAATGGCGACGAAAGTTCTCGGTCGTAGGACCGCGACTTCCCGCAGTTGACTCTCTGGTTGAAGTGATCAAAGGCAACTAACAATTAGCCTTGTTCGATTACTGTAAATTATCACGCACCAAAAAATTCACCTAAAATCAGTCAAATCCTATTCCAGCACAGATTATTTCGGTGTGTGAGTTGTGGTTTTTATTGACTTATCACAATTTATGTCCACAAAAATTCTAATTGCAGACATTTTTTCATATAATCTAATGTCATTTTCCATTGGACGAAAAAGAACCTCCAAGGAGTGTCGACAGGAGTATTCTTAAACCGTTCCATTGCTTTGGTGCAAAAAGATCGCTTCTCATGATTCTGTGGAGTGACAGCCGCTTCTCGATTTGAAGTGAGAATTGACTCAAGAAGCACATGTTACTCAAATATCAAGAAGAAAATTTTCTTCAAGGAATATTTTTTAAGAGCCATAGGTGTTTCACTCACACAAAGGAAATTACGTTAAAATGAATAGACACAATTTTGGGTGTTCCATTGGTTGTTAAAATGAGTGAAACCTATGGGAAGCGACATAAGGCAGTCAGTTTTTGATGTAACCTAACTTTTTGTATCGTCTGATTGGTCAGAAGCCACGCATCAAACGAAGAACTGTAGAAAAACTGCCGAAAAGAGTAGGTTATCTGAGAAGCTTTATGAGCTAAATGCCTCCAATTTCTGTCATAAACATTTATTTGGACAGAAATCGGGGACAAATACAACAACTGTCAAACGAACGTTTTTTCAAACGTTGCTGTAATTAAGCTCACTCATCGTGTAGCTCATAGTGAAAATTTCGAAACGAATGTATTGCAACCTGGAGCCGAATTATCGCATCAGTGATCGAGTGAGTGAGTACTATTTCTCTTCCAAAATTTACACCATATTACACAACATCAGTCTGCTAATCATTTATCGACTTCAATGCGTTCAAATACTGATGAAAGAGTGTCAAATAGTGGCACTAAAGGGCTCGATAACTTCAGAAGTAATTCCAAAAATAAGTAATTCAGTCACGTATTACTCGATCACGTGTGCGGTAACTCGACCCCAGGCATTCGTAGTCCGGCATTGTTACGACGAGCATTGTGATAGAGGCCACTAGCATTCAGAATTGCGAGGAAAAGCAATGTGGTCGCCACAAAGCATTCTTTCCATAAACAGCTTCTTGCCCTGACTGTCAAACTGAGTATTTTTTGGAGCGCTGGGTTGGACTTCAACTCGCCGTAAACTAGATCTAGCTTTTGGCTGCGGCGAGTCGAGTTTACGTAAGAAGCAGAGCTGTCTAATGGAATGTATTCTTCTTCAAATTATAAGGATGTGTGGTAATTTCATGGTTTAGATTTAAAAGAACAAAGGATCTTTTTAAAACTCAAGGAAACCTGGGTCAAGCGTCAAGCTCAATCAAAGAACCTAATGTTTGTTGTTTTTTTTTGTCACCTGACTTTTAACACCAGTTGACCCTTGCGTTGTGAGGCTTAGAGCATGTTTCTTTCTGTGATGTGAGCTGATCTGCTCTACTTTTTCTTATCATTGAACAAAGCTAAAATCAACTGAGTGTGAAATTGTTCCTTCGGTTATATGTTACACAGTTTTTTGGTTTATTTTTCACGAAAGTGAATCATCAAAAACTAAGTACCCAGTTTATAAAAAATCTCAGTGGTGATCTAATGTCACTTTCCATTGGACGGAAAGAACCGTCCAGGATTGTCCAGAAGCATTCTCAAACCGTTCCATTGATGCAAAAAGATCGCTTCTCATGATTCTGAGGAGTGACAGCCGCTTCTCGATTTGAAGTGAGAATCGACTCAAAAAGCACTAACACATGTTACTCAAATGTCAAAAAGAAAATTTTCTTCAAGGAATATTTTTTAAGAGTCATAGCACACTAAGGAAATTACGTTAAACTGAATAGAAACAATTTTGGGTGTTCCATTGGTTTTTAAAATGAGTGCTTCCCCGAGTGAAACCAATGGAAAGCGCCATAAATACAGAGTAGAAAATACAGAGAGTCAACTCGTACCCCCTTGCCTGAAACAACCTCAAATTATTTTTGTGGTAAAACCAAAGACTGCGTCTTATTTCAATTAACGGCTATATCCGCTTGCAATTGAGTTTCAATATTTACACTTTTCTTTTAAATGTGATTTTTACTTTGATGGTGAATACAACAGACATGTGGCAGCTTTGAATGAAGCTTACATTCCAATATTTTCAACTCTTATAAACCCAAAAATATCAAGCACACTTTTTTTTATTGATTTTAAACCAACCAAAAAAAAAAAAAAAAAAATGGCGAACAGGGTTCCCAGTTTGGTTTAGCTTGTGAACAAAATGACACTACCTCTCCGACTCTCTAGTTCTACTCACTGATCCTAAAGTTACACTGACAGAGCCAGTTTCACCAGAAACACCATCAAACTTTTTGGAGACAGCGTTTCATTTGAATTAACGGCTATATCCGGTTACAATCGAGTTTCATTATTTAATTTTTTCTTTTAGTGTAGTTTTTACTTTGATGGAAATCAAGTGCTTCTTACAAAGGCAGTTTTGAATGAAACTTCCAACTTTTTCCACTTTGGAAAACCAATATATATCGAAAAAACGATCACTTTCCTAATTTTAAGTTAGAATACAAAAAATGGCGATGAGGGTTCCCGGTTAAAATGATAAAAGTGATGAGAAGCTAACTAAGCCCGAAAAATCTGGACTCCCACCTGAAGTAAAGACGCTGTGATTGATCAAAGTAGTAAAGAAAACCCCTGAATAGGCGCCTGTCCTCCCTTGTGACTGTCTCGATTAGCCCAACTCGGAATGAACAATAAAAAGCTTCAAGATGAGCTGATGACCTTCCACAAACCTGTGATCGATCGGGAACAATCTTCAGAGATAAATCAAATTAGATTTGCACTCGCAACCAGACAGTAAGAGTAAAAAGACTGTTTGAGTGATACAAAAAAGCAGCATGTTCGGCTGATATTATGATATGCGCAAAAGCTTACGTTGATTTACATTGTTTTAAGTGAATGGAAACTACTTTTATTTACATCTGCAATTTTTACAAATTCGATTTTGCATGAGAATCATAAAGTTTTCATGGACTTTTTGCGCCTAAACTACTTTTTAAGCGTTAAAACTGATGAAATCCTAGATAAAGCAATTGGGTTGTTCTTATTGTTCAGTTGAAATGGATGTGTGTGTTTAATTTCTATTTTCATTTACTAAGTGTGGGTGGATGTTGAGAAATCATAAGAATACGTTTCTATCTATAATTTATTGTTTGTAAAGTATAATCTGCCTTGTTTCTCTTAAATTAAACTATCTATTAGGTTTAATCATGTCATTCAAGATCTTATGTTTGGAAAAGTTGTGAGTTTTGTTTTTTATTATTTAAAACTATTTTACCAATGTATTTCTGATATATCAATTGTTATTTTCCTTTTTTTTTGGTTTTTATTGTTTTTAGTTTATACAATTTTTTTACTTTTTGCGAAATGTAGGGTTTTTAAGTTTTTGTGTTTAAGTTTTGTTTCAAAAAATATTTATTGTGAACATATATATTATATATGTATGCATTTATTAAACAAGTAGGTATGTATTAAAATTATTAGCACAAATTTGTTGTTTTTTTTTCTGTTATCGTCAATATTCATATATTTTTTATTTGATGTAAAATCAATTTTATGTATGTAGCTTAGTTTTTTTCAACAATTTCTCTTCATTTTTCCTCATGATCATCGATCCTTAATTGTTAATAATTTTTTTTTTGTAAAATCTTAATGCAAAATAAAATAAAAATGTAAACAAAGATCCAGTACCAGTTTTTTTTTATTTATCATCATCTTATATTCAATCCTATAACTTTTATGTACAATTTTACTAAAATATTTTCACTATATAGCCGTTAAGCTATAACCTGCACAACAATATGTAGATATTTTTGCATTTTGACACTTAATAGTTATTGCACTTTATTGGAAATGTAAGTATAAAATTAGTTTTATTCTTTTTTTTTTTTTAATTATGTTGAAGCAGAATTTAGGAGTGTATAAATCATGTAACAATTTGCTGTGTTTTATCTGCAGCCAACGAATGTTGGAAAAAAGCCTAGACGGAAATATTTTTGACTGCTACTTAGATTCCTTTTATTTATCAATGACAAGCGAAATGGCTGCGTATAAACAATTAGCTAGCTATGTAAGCAAGCAAAATAAAGTAAATTTTTGAGGCTTTGTAAGACAAGAAAAATATAAATTTTATGCATCAGAAACACAACACTATGAGGGCGTTCAATGGGGTCGTTAAACAATCGTATCCGGATAGCTTTTCGTTGTTGTTTACGTGTTAAAACCTTTAGCAGAGTCACAAACCCCTTTCAACTAAAAAGCTATCTAAAGATATCCGAGTATTTTTGGTATTTTTATTTCTTTTCATGTTGACTTTTTGTTTTGGTTTGCATTTATTTCAGTACTAGAGTTTTTTTAAACGCATGGGAAATCGAAAAATATTAATTATAATCGTCTAGCAAAGATATTTTGAATGTTTTTCTGTTTTCAAAAGTGGAATTTTGATATTTCACAGCTGTTGTCTGCAGCAATCTGGAAAAGATATCTGAATCGTTCAAAAAGGTATCCAAGAAACGGCTATCCGAGATAGGTTCTTGAACGTGCCCAATAATCATATCCGAATAACTTTTAGATGTTGTTTACGCGTTGGACATTTAGTTGAGACAAAACCCCGTTACTACCAAAAAGTCAGCTATATACTTTTCTATTCAAGTGATGAGCTGAAATACAATTTGTTTATGTTTCTCTCTTGGTGGTTTTTCATTTTGGTTTGTATTTATTTCAGTATAAGAGAAGCTTTAGTAACATGACGAAAAAAATAAATTCTAATCGCCCAGCAACTTGTTTTCTGCTTTCACAAGTTGAATTTTTATATTTCACAGCTCTTGCTCAAATCGTTCAATAGGTCATTGAACGCGCCCGTTGTATTATGTGTCTGCCATATTTAAACTACCAAATATGGCGGCAGTTCTTTTTTGGATATGAAAGCCGGTAAGAGACAGCAAAATCAAAGAAAAATATATTTGCCGCAATCAGGTTGGGGATTGAATCTTTCTTTCACCCGCAGTCCTACAGAGTAGATAATACAGAGAGTCAACACGTGACGTACCCCTTTGCCAGAAACGCCCTTAAATTTCAGTGGTGAAATCAAAACGTATTATTTAAATTAACCTCTATATTCGGCTGCACTGGCAACTGAGTTTCGCTATTTCCTCTCTTTTTTACTGAAGTTTTCATTATGATGACAAATAATGTTTTTTGTGAAAGTTTTGAATGAAGCTTTCAACATTCTCCATCGTTATAAGTCAAAAAATATCGAAAACACGATAATTTTTTTTTATTATCAACCAACAAAAGATGGCGACGCGACGTGGGCTTGGGTCTGATTTAGCTCATGGACAAAATTTCACTACATTGCCGCAGTCCTATAAGCAACGGATAGAATTTGTGCGACGAATAAAATATGTTAACATTCCCGGTTCCTCGTTCCTCATACCGAAAGCCACATATAACACTTAGACCCTATAAGTCCTTTAAACCGATCAGTCTTAGATCTTTCTTTTCAAAGTAATGGAAAAGACATTGATGTATGTGCACATCCGGTATATGGACAAATAAGTTAGTCTATTAATTTCCCGCCAGTGTCAAACTGAACAATTGACTGACTCCGTCCAGATGGTGATTCTGGCCCATCAGATTGATTTAGTTCGGTCTCTTTAGTAATCTCTGGGATTTTTGATGATACCACTGTAAAAAACACGCCGTTAATCAACTGGTTTTGGTCATACACCAACATCAGCCAAGGGGTGCTTACAACGAGGCGCTTTATTGTGGTTCATTTTGGTTCATTTACTTTCAAACAACCTCTATTTACAGTCTAAATCTCAGCCCTTGAGGCTTTGCAAGTGATTGACTATTCGCTATTTGAGGCAAAATGGCTTTGAACAAAATCATTAGGTTTGTTCTTTGAAGGCTTGGTTTTACCCTGTGATCGCCTTAAAGCGTTTTTTGAAAAACCTCTACTCGGCCTGAATTTCAAACTGAATGTTTTAGAGCCCTGGATTTCAGCTCAATTCGCCCCAAAAACACACTTGGTTTTTACTGGGCGAGTTCCAGTAAGCGACAGGGATGTCTAAACGGATGTTTTTTCATCAAATTGCAGGTATGTGAAGTGATATTGTGTTTGAGCACTTTGTAACCACCAAAAAGTCAGTTTGTTTGTTCTTTGAAACCCAGCGTTTTTTGAAAAACCCGAGCCCTAAATGTCAAAATGAGTGTTTTCTTGAGCCCTGGGTTTGCCATCTAATTGCCCCGAGGTAGCACCATCTTTTTGCTGGGGCGAGCACACGTAACGAAAACAATACCAAAAGCTTTGCAAAAATAGGTAAAGGAATAGTTTCAAGCACCTTAATTTAGAAATAACCTATTCGAAAAGACTGAGATCAGTGAAAATAAATGTGGATAAATGTGTTTAGGTGCGTTCACACTATACCCAATGAAACCAACCGGTGGTGAAGGTCTCTATTGGCCTTCCTATTACCGAAAGGCGACCCGCAATGGAACCGAATGAAAAGAACCCGATGGCCGCCCGGCATAGTGTGAAAGCACCTTAATATTATTTATTTCAATTCATTTTCATGGCAGCTACAAAATTGTTTTTTGACGTATAATCTTAAACAACTTCAGGATTTTTAGCTATTTCAAGGCATGAAAATGCAAAAAAAAAATCTGAAGATATAGCCCTTTGTGGACTACGTTCCTGTGATTGTACTTCCACACAATCCAATTTCAGGACACTCTATTGCAGATCATTTTTCAAAATTTCCGCCTATGACTCTCCTCCGAATGAGCTATTTATCTTTACATACGGTTTTTTCTTTCTTAAAAGAAGAACGAAAAATTAATTACAACAATGAAATAATAAGTAACTATTTTAGGCAATCATAGATTTTTTGTAGTTTTCAGTATTTCAATTTTAATTTAATACATTTTTTTAACTTTTTGAATTCAAATTTAAGTATAACTTTTTCGTTTAATATAAAGAATCGACTCGATAATTGTAGTGCCATGTATAGGTTCTTCAATTATATTTATTATCTATTTATCATCTGAAGAAAATCAAAAGCTTCTTTTTCTTTTCATTAATAAAATTGTTTGTTTGTTTTTCTTTTTGTTTTGTTTCCTGTGCGTGTTTTTCTTTATTCAAGAGCAAATAAAAGTATCTTCTGTATAGAAATTTAACATTTCGTTTAAAGCGTAACAATAACACAGATGCTTGTTATTGTTTTCTTTCTTTTTATTTTTTATTCAATTGTTTTTTGTTTTTGTTTTTTAGTTTTAAGTTTTGTAAAAAGATTTGAACAAAATAGAAAGCAAGTTTTAAGGGTACACAATTATAATAATAATAATATAATATATGAATTATAACATATATATTTTTTTTATATATTTTTCAATAAGTGACTGTTAACAAAATTATGCATACACCTTATTTTGTAGTCATAATCCAGGCATTTGGTATACACAATTGATAGTTGTTGATGAGATTATTTGTTTTGTTTTGTTTGTTTGTATAGTAAATAAATATTCTTGTTTTGTTTTTTGTCATTAAATTTAATTATTATTATTATTTAGTATTAATCTAATTATTTGTGTGTTTCTAATGTTATTTTACAATTGATACCATTTTTTATCTTTGTATTTAAGCATTAATTGATGTGCTGTACCGGTAAAATCTTGGGCCTGGTTTGCCATACGTTCTGCACGCTCTTCCAACATGTTGAGCTTTTCGCCACGTTCCATTGCTAATTGATGGGCACGACTGATTTCGGATGCGGCTGTGGAAGTTCTCTGACCGAGTTGTTCAATACTTGGACCGGGTATGTGTTTCGCAACCGAACGGTTAGCCTTGCCACTTTGTTCACCGACTGCGATCGCAGTGAAGAAAAAGAAATTGAATTAATTAGTGGAAAGGTTTTTTTTGCAAAACGAATACAACAATAAAACAGAAATAAATTGACTCACAGAGTTCTTCTCTATCCAAGCTTCGATTTCCAACGCCAAAAAGCCCTTTGAAGAAGCTCTCCTTTGGTTGTTCAGGCATTTCGTGGGGTACAAAAAGTTCACCCATCATTTCGGTTGTAAATTGACTAAACGAAAAAACAAAAGCAAAGTATTTTTATTTTGATTTATGCCTATGATCCAAAAATAGGTCTAGTAATAGTAGACCTGTGAAATTGAAGGGAAAAATATCAATATAAGTGTTGGTACTAGTAGCGTAGCAAGCAACATTAGTGTCACGTTGCTTAAGAAATTGGATACTTCGACAGTCCCACAGAGACTGAACACATGTGCCGCCCGTTTTATGATGTGTTTTACAAGTGTAAAAAGCATAAATATCTGGGATCAATGATCAAAAGTGACGCAGCTTGTGCTAACGACACCAATCAGCATCAGTATAGGGCGGTTGAAGTAGTGGAAGAGCTCCACCATCTTCTGTGATAGACAAAATGTCTCCTAAACCGCGGCTGTGCGTCCAATAGACAATTAACAATGTTGGACAACGTAAACAAAAAATAATGTAAGATTAAGTTGACGTCAGCTGAGATGAAGATATTTAGTATCATGTCAGCAGGATCAACAAAGCCTGATCGTATTAGAACCAAGATCCTACATACCAAAAAAGCCATCTTGGAAAATTAGAGCACGACCAGCTCAGTTGGTGGTATTATCATGTTCAAAGAAGAGATCCAGAATAAGAAGAAGATGTCGTAGAAGGATCTGTCGCAAGTAATGATTTGATACTGAAACGTGGTAAGGATGCTTGCTTCACACTAGTGATCCGTCTTGGGAGAACGCCGCCGCCGCATAAAAATAGATAACAAGAGTAGGGTCAATGTCAAAGCACTTTTTAAGTGCCTTTAAAATAACAGAAGTGAAAGACTCATTAGTAATGGAATACAGAAATTGCAAGAAAGAAGTGAAGAGGAAGCCCAACTCATATAGAGAGCATGTATTGGAAGAAGTAAAGTCTGTCCCGCCTGACAGCCAAGCTGTTCAAAAAAATTGATAAAACAATGTTAATGTGGTAGTTTCGAAATAGTGGCTCAAAGATGAAGAAATGATGAGAAGATTTGTTCAACGAAGTTTATTGACCCTGCTCATGGACAGCTCTTTTTGGATGACGACAAAATTCTATGTATTCACAGAGGATTTGATGATGTGTTGGTTGACTTTGAGAAATCATGCGATCGACAACCGTCAAATCGAATACGGGTGATAATCAGAGATCAGACAACGAGGAGTTTCATAGGCCTACGTGCGAATAATTGAGGATATAAATGAAGGAGCAGTATGATGTTGTAAGATGTAAGTAAGATGTTCAGGTGGAGTCACTAAAATATTCCAAGCCACAGTAGGTGTTCACCAAAGAGTCCTCTATTTTTTTCTTTAAAGTACTTGACTACTTGCTGGGAGATAAAGTAAGGAGCATAAAAGATTAAAGACGAACGAGGGCTGCTTACGATCAGTATAACGAGATTTACAAGGAGAAAAAAAGAGAGGAACACCGATTCTCAAAAAGAAAAAGAAGCAGCATGAGAAGCGCACGTTTAAGGAAATTGAGAGATGCCATGACAGGAACAAGATTCGGAAGTAAAAAGATCCTGCCAGGGTGGCAAACCCCGCACTCAAGCCTGTAAAGACCAGCAGGGAAACATAGTTATAGAGTCACAGTCACTACTGAGGATCTGGAAAGATCACTTCTGCAGACTGCTTAACGGCGATGAGGACACAAATTCCGTTGTCAGGCAGATTGCCTAATTCAGCTTGGACGATGATCAAGAATGTCGTCCTCCCGACCTAGAGGAAGTTAAGCTTGCCATATGCAAACTTAATTTTTTTTTTTTAATAAAAGCGCACATCACGGGGTTATGAATACCCTCATAATGTTGTTAAACACACAAAAAAGCGATAAAAGAGAGTGAGACAGGCAACGTTTCGACGATGTTCAAGAGAATGAATCGATTCTACGTTTGAACTATCAGCTATCAATCTAAACGCTCTATTTTGTACCCTGTCAAGTAGGCGCAAAGATGTTTGAGAAGCACCTATCCAGATATGGGAGTTATACTCCACTTTTGGGCGGATGAAGGGCTTATAAATTGTAGCCAGATCAGAGGGGTGAAGAATTTCCTGCATCGTCTCAAGAAGACTAAGCATTTAGCAGCGTTTGTGGCGACTTCAAATATGTGGTCGTTCCAACGAAGATCATCGTTTACACACATACCAAGTACTGACAGCTTTTCGGTTTCTTGGATGCAGGCACCATTCATGGATAATGGCAATGGGGGAATGTTAAGCTTCAACTACAAGAGACAGCATTGAGTTTTCCAAGCATTGAATTCTACTCGGTTCTTATGACCCCATGTAACAATGCTGTCATGGTCAGAATTCAATTAGCTTATCATACGCAACCGTTCCAGTTCCACATCCGAAGAGCGGGGACGTGAATTTGGAAACGAATATGAAAAGCTGAGGGTCGAGTCGTCAGCAAAACAGTTAAGCGGATTAGAAGTTTCAGACAAGAGATCATTAATGAAAATGAGGAAGAGAGTCGGAGACAAAACGGAGCCCTGGGGCACACCAGCATTTATGAAATGGGTATCAGACTTGAAGCCATTCAATATAACTTGCATTGAACGGTCGGAAAGGTAGTTTCTAATCCAACGAAGAAGACTCATTGATACCAAAAGCACGCATTTTCGATAAAAGAGCCTGATGCCAGACTCTATCAAATGCTTTAGAAATATCAAGCGCAATAATCTTACTTTCTCCAAAACAATGTATAGATTGGTTCGATGAGATAAGCCATCAAATCACCAGTGGACCGTTTGCTACGAAAGCCGATTTGACGGTCATTAAGAAACTTTCGTTCTTCAAGATATTTCATAAGTTGATGGTTTATCAACGTTTCCATGACCTTGGAAAAAGGGATGTTAGTGCAATTGGACGGTAATTGGAAGGGGAGGACGATTCGCCTTTTTTAGGGACGGGCTGGACAAAAGCAGTTTTTCATCTGATCGGAAAAATCCCAGCAGAATAGGAGAGATGGAAAAGTTTACGCAGTGGTTTTTTGTTCTTTGTAGAAGAACACCTCTTCAGAATAACTGCGGGGATACCATCTGGACCAGCGGATTTATGTATATTGAGGTCTTTGAGGACTCTCGCAACCGTGAGAGTTCGAAAAAAAATCTGCTTCATTACAGAATCTACAGACTCAAACTCAGGTGGAGCTAATATGCTATCAGGAAGTGTCGAGTTGGCAGCAAATTAAGCTGCTAACAAATTGGCTTTATCGATGGAGCTGACATACGGAGAGTCATTGAAAACGAGCGTTGGGACCGATGACGTGGTCGAGTTCTTAATGTTCTTCACAAAAGACCAAAAGTTTTTGCTTCCTTTTGGACACAACAGTATTTTTTGTCTTACTTTTTGGTCATGCAAAAACTTAGCCTTTAGCATTAAAAAAATTTCTGGCCCGTTTGAAAAACTTTCGGTTTTCTGTAGTAGTGCTGTCTTCAAATTTACGAAAACTACTTTCTCTATCCCTAGTCGCCTCTTTACAGCTTGAATCAAACCACGAATTCTCTTTGGGGATGATACTTTTTGTTCTGTGAGGACCGAAATTTCTCATGCCGTTGAGAATTACGTTAGATATCATATCAGCTGATGTACACATATTATGTATTTAAAAATTTTGTATTGAAATTTTGTTGAAAATACTTTTAAAAAAAATCCTGAAAGTTTGAGCCCTTAATATTAATTTTAAGTGCTCGATCAAGAGGTGTGAAGATTTTCCATTGAAAATACACGGAAACTCTGATTTTTTATTTTTAAATTTCTATAACTCAGCGGCATTTCATGGGATCGCTTTAACCGAAGATGTTTTTTTCTCAAAATTGTAAGCTCTACAAAAATGTTCTTTTTGGCAAAGTCGTTACTCATACCGGGAAGGTGGTACGGGCCACTTAACCAGATTTTTCCATAAAATTCACGTTTTGTCGCAGTTATCTCGTAAATAACAAAAGCTACAGAAAAATTGTAAATTACAAACTTGTAGAGAATTTAGTCTTCTACAAAAAAAGTCTCCTGGACCAATTGCTAATATCAATATTAACCGAGATATTAACCATCATATATTATACATTTCACTGACGATTTTACCTCAATCGCCCCAACCAAAATGTCAGATTATATGTTTTCCGTAATCCTGATAAAATTACCTTCAAAATAAAAAAAAAATTTATCGCGCTCGAGTATTTCGAAACATCGATTTTTTTTTACATCTTTGTGACTACTTACGAAGGCCCCGCTCAAATTGTCAGATTATTGAAATATACACTCTTCTCGATGTAATCAACCTACCATCTTTTAATCTGACGCGCTCGAGTATTTCCGATGATCGACTTTTTTTTACTAATCTGACGGGCTGCCCTCAGCGAACGCCCCAACATTTAGGTTTAATATATGGTAGGAGTACATTACATGGTGCAAGGTTTCTCCCCATATGATTTTCTGACGCGCTCAAGTAACGCGCGAAATCCCCTCTTGGGCTCCCCTACTATAAATTTTATTTTGTAAAGTTTCGAAAAGTTGTAAAACTGAGAACTTTATCCATCCTCTGACTCAATAGAATATGTAGTAGGATAACTTTGGGAAATGCACAGCAGTTTCTAAAGCTTTCTCTTTTCTCGAAATGTTTAAGGGAGGAGTCTGATCTCGACAGCAAAAGAAACTCCCTCGAAGCTCTTAACTTATACAAAGAGGAAATACACAAGCTTAACTGTAAACGATTTCACATTTCCTTATTATAAAACTACTTTAAATTTGTTTTAAAATAATGTTGAATTCTTACCAAAAATCTGAGCAGAGTGTGAACTTTTGAAGCTCGGTGGGTGAGGCAAGATACAGTCCATGTCCTTTGTTGCTAAAACAGAAAGCTTTCGAGATCCTGCAGTCGGGAAGAATCAAATTTTCAGTTAACCATGTTTAAAATAAATTCAAAATAACTTAAGGCTATACACAGTTTATGTTTAAGGTAAATTATATTAATTCACTCTTACAGCATTGCGTATTTTTGTTTTGTTATATTTTACATATATCACAAAGCCTGATCGTCATTTCCTACTGCCTTATCATTAAGTCTATCACACATTTTATATCTAGACACTAATTTCTCCAGAGAGCGCTTGCATATTAATCGAATTCGAAATAGCTCCAAATTTAAGGAACACAAACATATTCGCATGCGAATTGTTACAACAACATGCAAAAGTCATTCTCACAGTAAAGGCTTCAATTAATATATTAAATATACATATCCGAATCTGATCGAAAACGAAAAAGAAAGAAAAAAGAAGAGTGCAAGCCAAATCAATAAATTGATTTATCAAAAACTAAAAAAGCATAATGTTTTTTTTTTTTGTAAAATTTCGTTTTGAAGATTTGTTTTGCCAGCAAATAGTGAAATGTATTGGTAAAGGTGTGTTCTTCATAAATAAATTGTGTGTGTTGAAGTTTTAGTAAAGAAAAACGGAAAGAGTTTCTAAAAACAACTTATGTAGAGTATGCCTATAGTACAATAATTCCCAAAAAAACCTTCCGGCCCATATCGGCTGTAGCGTTGTAATCGTTGTTAATATTTACAAGTCTATAACGATTAAGATATTTATGTACAACTCTTCATACCACTGTTTTTTATTTACACAAAAAAGATCTACGATTCAAGTGTGTTCTGTTCACCCTGTTCACATGATTAGAGAGATGATGATTTTGAGTGAAACTTATTTACAATTATGAGCAATGACATCCAATTACTATGACCACAAGAGTCATGAATGAATCAAGGCGAACGATAATTTTTTGTTGTTGTTTTAAAGAAGGTAGTTATGAAATAAATCAACAAAACTAATACACGATCAATATTATCAAATAAATTGTTTACTATGTAATTATAATATGTATAAGTAATGTATATAATGCGTTGTTTTTTTTTAGTTTTTAGTTTTTTATGAATTAACACAAACTTACTGGTTAGTATCCTCGTGAACAATTAGTTGTTGGCCCCAAATTGAAAGCATTGGATCTACAATTCCTTGCTTACATTTTGTCTGAAAGCTAATGGTATGGTTACATAAAATAATTTATAAAATAATTATGATCATACGTTTTTTCAAATAAAACCGGAGTTTCTTAATTTTTGAGTTGATTTATTTATTTTTTTTTTTTTGTAATTTTTCTGTTAAATTTGGTATTGCCAATTACATAAAACTATAAGAAGTACGTTGACAAATTGTTTTATTGTAAGGCTTGCATTTTGGGTTACATACTAGCGCTTGCTACACAACCTAATTTTGGTACTACGAGTATGTATCTATGTATCTATTTATTATACGTTCCAAATGAAAGCAATCTCGTTAGAATGTTGCTGGAGTCGTGAAACCTAAAGTGTAATGTTCATTTCAGATTGTATATCTTCTAATTTTTTTTTAGTGTTTACAAACGAGAAATTATATTTCATTTTTGTGATTGAACTATGCTTGGAGCTTGGAGCAAAACAAAAATGTAAGAATGTGCAAATTACAAGAACAGAGGTGAAGTTCATTTACTATAGCCATGATTGTGAGGCTACCGATGTGATGTATCTGCGAAAAAAAACTACAAGCAAAGTGACTGTAGTTGAGTGGTGGTTGATGAAAGTAGCTTTTTGTTGTTCATACAATTGGTTTTGAATGCTGATTAAGTTTGGCAAATAATATTTATGTAGTTTGTTTCTGCACTGGTGCATGTAAGATCCTAATAAACACAAAAGTAAATGGCATTTTTGTTCGATGGACTCACCGGGAGTAAGGCAAAGCCTTTCTGAATCGAAAAAGTTGTGTTCATTAAAAAAAAAATGAGTGCAGGTAGTGAACATTGCATTGATATAGCCGCCCCATATATCATAAATAACTGAGCAACTAAAACCTTTTTTATTTATTTATTTAACTAAAACGCTTCTGTGTTTCAGCAGCAAGCTGAACAGATCCTTTGTCAAAATTCGAGTTTCAGCAGATCTAATTGGGATTCACACTGACGGGCGATGAGTTAGCATTATACCTGGTATAGAGGATAGATAGCCTTGGGTCTTAGACGGTGAATTGGCATTATGATTGGGTTGATATAGGAAATGACAAGGTACAATTTCTCAAAATTTTATTTATATATACGAGGGTTAGCAGATTCAATCAGAAATTATTTACATGATGTTGGCGTCGATTGCTCATATATGTACGGCCAAGGATTCGACGAAGCTCCTGCAATGAGTGTCCAATTCATTGGTGCAGAGGCTCTGAGATCGTATTTCCCCCTGGCAATTTATGTACATTGCGCTGCACATAGCTTTAGTTTGGCAGTCAATGCAGCATGCGAAGTGTCAGGAATCAAAAATGCGTTAGGAACTATCGGAGCGATTGAAGCATTTTTTCACTGGCCTAAAAGACAAGACAAGACGACACCAAGAAATTTCAAAAATGACAAACAAAAGTGAGAAAAAAAAAAAACAAAAGTTGAAGTCTGTTTGTCCTACCAGATGGGCTCAGTCTCATGAAGCAGTTGGAACGTACGTTGAATTGCAACTGGCTGTTATTGAATATTTGGAAGAAATCAAAACGTGGAAAGATCGAAATACTTCGCTAAATGCATTGCATCTTTTGACAGCGATTTCGACGGTTAAATTCCAAATCGCCTGTCACATTATGAAATCAGTGAATTCGATTGTTTTGCCTTTGAGTCGGGAATTGCAATCTAAAAACCAAGATCTGGGTGAGGCTATTAAGCTGGCAGATGACGCTTTGAAAGAATTTACGTTCAAACGCGAAAACGCAGATTATACTTTCCACGTTATTTATGAACATGTCACTAGAATTTGTTCTGAAAACGAAATCGCAATGAATTTGCCACGCCGCGCCGGCCGTTTCAATCAACAAAAAAATCGTTGCAACGTTCAAGCACAAAATATTCAAGACTACAACAGAATTTCTTTCTACATTCCGTTTCTTGATACGTTCTCAACTCTCTAAAAGTCGGTTCTCGGAACATAAATCCATTTTCCAAAATTTCGGGCAACTGTTTCTTATACAAGAATTTAACGAAAAGAAATGCGCTGACCTGTACACATTTTATAAATATATCGGATTATTCGAAAGAAAATTTTCCCCCGAAAACCCCTCCGTGGATCCGGCTATGCTTGAACCACTGTGCCATATGCATGTCTATTCTGGCAAAGTATAAGACAATTTCTTCTATTTCATGTATATACCGGATGTTTTGTATAAGATGCGACAATAGCTTAGGACGGATAGGTTTCGTCAAGACAAGTAAGAAATCAAATGGGATAGGGGTCTATCTCACTCCGTTTAGGCAGGAGCAGTAATGTTATAAAAAATTGATCCGCACTGAGTTTTCGTCGAATCTTATGCCAAACACACTGTGTAAGGGTGTTTCACACTATGTCGAACGACATCAATCGGCAACTCCAAATAAGTGTGAACATCCCGATCAGGAAGGCCGATCGGGATGTTTACCGAAAGCCAACCCAAATTCAAACCGAATGAAATAGATGAAACTCCCACTTGTAAGAATGTAAACGCGCATAACGACATTGCAAGCATAAACATAAGGTGTGAGTAGGGATGTGGGATGAGTTGGCATAGGAATGAGTTGGCAAAGGTATGAGCTGGTATGGGGGATAAGCCTGTATGGGGGATAAGCCAGCCTTGAGATAATATATATAGTAATGTGGGATGGACTGGCATATGACATTAGTATGAGTTGGTATGAAGGATAGGGTAAATTAGTATTTGAAATGAGCTGGTATGATTTTAAATCGTAGTGTGGGATGATTTGACATTGTACATAAGTCGACTTGAGGAGCAGTTGGAAAAAAAGATAAATCCGTGAAGGACATGATGTGTCATGGAAAATGAGATGGGACAGAGTATGAACTAGCATAGTAGACAGTGCCTATGTGGTTTGGACATCATGTTAAAAAGAACTTGATATTCATGAGGAACAAGATATGCTCATCATTGCAAAATAAAAAGGAAATCCTTCTACTCCTTGTAGATAGATAGATAGATGAATTTAGGGGACGGGTAGAGGTTGCTCAGCTCTGGGCACTGCGGTGTCTGAATGAAACCTATTGTGACAGCCCATGTGAGGTTTCAAGACAGTTCTCCTACTCCTGAATTGAACCAGAAGTTAGCAATCTTCTGTGGGTGAATGAGTTTGAGTTTATCTAGGGGGATGATCTCACAGTCAAGTATTTGCTTTCTAAGGCGGAAGAGTGCTGGACTTTCTGTAATAATGTGCAGAGATGTTTCTCCATTTTCGAGGCATAGTCTAGAGATGGGATCCGCTACCAGCCTCATTTGGTGTTTAAACATTTTTGTTAGCAAGTAAAAAGTTATAAGCGATAAAAAAATGAATTTAAAAAGAAAAAAAAAACGGTTCAGCGCCGACGAATGCGCCGTCTTTAGCTAAGAACGGCGCATTCGTCGGCCCTGAACTCTTTTTTTTCATTTTTAAATTCATTTACAGCCTTTGTGTGTTGGGATCCAGTTTAGGATTACAGCGTTTTTCCTTGCTAGTTCAGAAAGTGACATGACTGTCTCTTGGACTAGTTTGGATCTTATGACAGGTGAGCTTAACGCCTTTAGTGCAGCTTGGCAGTTTGAGAAAATGTACATAAGAAAAAGCCACCATATATTTCACACATTTTTCTTCGTTAGTATCGTCCAATAAAGGACGGCTGTCTGTTGAATTAAACAATGTACTTAAGAGAATATAGGGTTCGAGATGAAATAATAATAAAAAAAAAAAACTCAGAGAATAAACATAAAACAGGTATGGGAACACGGTACATAAATCAAATACTATTCGTTCGCCACCAAGCGTTTCAAAAACAGAACGGAAAAAGGTAAACGTTTCACGTTATTTTATCTGACGTTTACTTTAAGAACACAGATTTAAATATGAAAGTATGTAATTTGCAAAATACAAAGGTGTCTCATCCTCAGCTTCGGTCTCCTCTTTCAATTTTGAAAGCCGTCTAGAGCCCATTTTAAAGACGATTTCAAATGAATTTAAATGTGAATGTGAGTGAAGAGAAGCTAAAGATGTATTTCGATATTCTGAAGAACTCAGTTGAAATGAAACAATATACATACAAAATTACCTTTAGCTTCGGTTTCGAACGACGCTTGTGAGTTCAATTATAGGAAATCAGTACTTCCTATCACAATGTCGCTTGTAACGTTCATTCGTGTACAAGACAACGTAACGTATCTTAAACTCAAAGCAAAAAGTTAAGTTTGCTTGAACTTTTGCTCGCTTTGACAGTAAAAACCAACAACAAAATCGTAATATCAATTCAAAGCGAACACAAAGCACTCGCACATTACGAGGTTGAAGCCGAAGCAGACGCGGGATTGCGATTCAGGCATTAACGTTGCTTTTGATTCTACATTACGTTAGTTAATGAACAAGATAACATAAAGTGGCTCCAACTCAAAACGAATTGCTTAGACTGGTTCAACTTTGGCTCAAAAGGCATGAGAAACACATTTACTAAAACTAGCTAACGTAACGTTAATGCTTTCGAGCGCAACACATTTACTAAGAAGCAAAATCAGCACTCCCCAAAGACTGCAACCTCCAAAAGTGTGGAAGTTCGATCTATTAGTACCGATTATCTTGTAACGATAACGCTCACTACTGAAAGCGCACTGCTTGTGCTTACTTACACTCACTTACGTAACGTTTTACTTCACAATTATAACGCTCACTGCACTTTGTTTATACTGGTCGATTTGTAGACCAGTTTGCGGGCAGTGTGAATGATAGTTGAAAAAATATTTCCACATTTCCACCGTTGAAACTTTGTCCGAATTAAGCTACTGTCTTCTTTCTCTGTTACTCCAATTTGTACTTTGTAGGTATACGGCGTTGAATAATGAAACTATTTTGGTAATTGTTAGCTTCCTCAACGATAACCTGAATATTGCTGTCGTATTGCTGACGATAACGTTATGTAAACTCAATCACCCAATACTACCTCCCGCTAAGGGTATGTCGTTTTCCAAAAACAAAATCTGGAGTGAATTGGAGAGTTGAAGTGACAGATTTGACATTTCTAGTATAGCTTATCTGTCAAAAATATCACTCCAAATCTCCAAATCTTTCCCGATTTCGTTTGGAAGCGAATTTTGAAAAACGACAGTAGTTGACGTTATGCCATATCCAACATCACCCAACATTCACAATAATATGGTATGCTAATATGTTACCGCTACACCTCTGACAGAGTAATAACTTGCTGTCAAAGAGCTTACCCTCACACAAAATACCTTGCTGATTAAACACAAACCCGTCAGAGTGCAATGCAAATGGTCTAAATTCTTATTCATTGAAAATGCTTCGGACGGCAAATAATATGTCATAATTTACCAAAATGTATCAAACAATGCAATTTACTTTATAACTATGTTAAGTACGAACTAAGCTATAAAATGATGGAATGTTCTGATGTTATATTAATGCTTCAAGTATTTTTTTTCATTCGATTTAATTGTACTGATGTATATTCAAGCTAGAAAAGGCGTTGCCATAATAGCCTCAATATATACGAATCGGCTGAAATGCTTAGTTAGATGAAGTATAAAGAATTTATGTATGCAACTAAATTATTATCATTATCATCATGAGCACCGTTCCATTAATATCATAATATTATATCCATTAGTCAAACAATTAATGAAGGGCAAAATATAAAGAATATAATATATAATAGTGCAAACTAACATTGAAAGGAAAGAAGATACAAAATTAACCAATAAAATGTTTAATAAAAAACCACCGATTGGAAAAAATAACTTATTATCTGAGCATATATCTTCTTTTTTTTTTTGTTTTAATTTTTAATTTCCACATAAAAGAAAAAAGAAAATTAGAAAAAAGTTGGAAGGATATTGTTTTGTAAATAGTTATAACATACACAACTCGGAAAGGAGTGAACGCTATTTTTCATTTTGTTATTTAGAATTTAATTCATTGCTTTGAATTTTAATTTTATTTAAGTTTTTTTTATATTTAGTTTGTTTTTGTGGCTACTACATCAAAAAGAGTTGTTGATTTTGTGCGTATAACATTTATTTGCATATGGTTCTGCTTAGGTTAATACTTGTTTTAGTTAAAGCATTTACTTTTTAGTTAAAGAGTTTCTAAGTTTTGCAGTTCGTGCTTGGTTTCACTTTTTTTTTTTTGTGGAGCCACGATAGAATAGAAGTGGCTTATGCATTGCATTCAATTAGAGACATTACGGTTTTGCTGAAATCTAAAAATGATTAATTACCTCAAATCGATTAGGGGAAGAAAATCAACATCCAACAGGGGCCTTAGACTAGGAAGACTATATGCCATTAAATGGCCATTTGACACGTACGTTACGAGGCATACACTTTCTGCAAGATAAATTGTCATTAATACGTAGATTGCAAACTAAAGAACTACTCACCTCGCATGCTTACAATCTCAGCCTTGACTACAAAATCAGTTTCCGTTATTTGATGCCGATAAACACAATATTGACTGGGAAGCGCTACTACTCGAGCTTGTTTCTCACTGGCAATCACAATGAATTGCCTATCTGAACAACCATCATTGGCAGGGTTTGTTGCAACTGTCATACTACTGCTGGTACTGACGCCAGTATTGCCACCTACTCCACTAGTCGTTGATGTGGCTGTTGCTCCACTCAATGTGGGACTCATTCGACTTGTGTTTTTTGTAGGCGTCCCTGAAAACATAAATGGTTATTTTTAATCGTTGATAGTCTGATGCTTGCTTGGAGCTATCGAGAAGTTACTTGATACTCTTCTCAAAGCTCTTTACAACAAATAAAAATGCAATTCGTTTGATTATCTTATTTGTTCTTGGAGTGTGCTGCAGTTTCACATTGTAGTATTTTTATAAATTGCAGCTGATCCTCAGACAGATTAACAAAGTCTGGGAATATATTTTTGAGTTCACAA
Organism: Melanostoma mellinum; assembly: GCA_914767635.1. Taxonomy (NCBI): domain Eukaryota; kingdom Metazoa; phylum Arthropoda; class Insecta; order Diptera; family Syrphidae; genus Melanostoma; species Melanostoma mellinum. The sequence goes on along the minus strand of OU612059.1, from coordinate 56,574,520 downwards.
CTGCGACACAACATAACTTTAATGCCCAAATACTTAATTAATTATTTAGGAATTTATTTGAAATCGTTACGATCTGTTTGCGTAGCTATTGCGTTTCTTTTCTTTATTTTTGTTTAAGTCAGTCACTTCACTGAACAGTCAAAACCGCCGGCTCTAATTAACATCTCTTTAACTTTAAAATAGGGTTGTTAAATAAAATCAATTTATAAACACATTGCTAACTAGCAACTACTTTAAAATGGACTTGGCTAAAATAAATGTGAACAGTACCAACATTTCTTCTTTCTGATCCTGAACACATAAGGCAGCTCTACAATAAATACCACGAGCTCTTGAATATCTCTTCGTTGCAGGTGTCCAAAGATCTCTTAGCTTTCTCTCGGTACGGTCAGTCCAAAAGAATCTCTTACCTGCAAAGAATCCGATCCGAAACTGTAAAGTTCTATCGCTTCTAACACTGAATCCAGTTATCCACCTTCTAATCTCCACCCTCTATCTTTTTATTACCAAAACGTAAGAGGTCTTCGTTCTAAAACTCACTCAGTTTACTTGCAGTCTCACAATCTTCCCTTTGACATATTTGGACTTACTGAAACAAACCTTTCCCAGTACATCAAAAGCCAAGAGCTGTTTTCTTCGTTTTTCAATGTCTTTCTTGATGACGAACAACCTCATAGCGAACCCTCAAATAGAGGCGTCCTAATCGCTGTCCATAACAAATACGAATCTTCCTTCGTTCCATCCTCCTCTTCCAAACTACTAGACTACATCTCTATTAAACTAACATTCTCTAATCAGTCCATCTTCCTGATGTGTTTCTACATCCTTCCCGGCGAACCAACAGACTCGTACAAATTGGTTGTAGCTGCTATTGACAAAGTGCTTGACATCTCAGAAGCATAAGATGAGATAATTATTTTCGGTGAATTCAATCTTCACTATCTTCAATGGAACACTTCAGTAGATCAAATTGCCTTCACTCCCTCACCCGTTTCCATCAAAGAATGTGTCTTCGTGGACGGTCTTACTGATTCAAACCTTTCCCAAACGAGTGGTATTAAAAACTATATGGGCCGGCAGCTTGATCTTATCTTCACTTCCGACCCCATTAACTCATCTGTCTGAGAAGCCTCATCCCCATTATCTACTATTGACAACTTTCACCCGGCTCTCACACTCTCTTTTTTTATAACCTTACCTTTTCACCTAGCCCAAGCAAGTATTCGTTCAACTTTTGTAAAGCTAACTTCCAGGAAATCAATAAAATCCTCTCTAATACCTCATTCGACTTTAAAAATCTTTCAATGAATGATGCAACTAGTCTGTTTTACGAGAAATTGTTGCACTGCATAAATCTTTATGTTCCCCTTTCGCGTAATAAGCCCTACTCAATATCTCCTCCCTGGTACAATCACAAACTACGTGAGCTGCGAAACAAGAGAAATAAGCTCTGGAATAAATTTCTACGCCCCCGTTCAGTTTTCGATTACTCTAATTACCTTGGAGTATTTTATAAGTTTTCCAACCTCAAGCTCTTTACAATGACTTTACATCCACCACCCAAGCTAACCTTATCTCGGAGCCAAAATCGTTTTATAAGTTTATCAACTATAAAAAGAAAAATGATGGTTTCCCTCCTTCTCTTCACTACGAAAGCCAATCTTCCAACGAACCAGCAACAATCGCAATTTTTTTGCAAGTTACTTCAAACTGTCTTTTGCCCAAAAACACCAGATCTAGACCAGACTTACTTTTCCTATCTTCGCCATTTTTCTACAGGGCCTTCTAATCTAAGCTTTAATCAGTCAACTGTTCTTAATGGTCTCCTCAAATTCAAAGACGAGTATGATCCAGGTCCAGATGGCATTCCTGCCATTTTGCTTAAAAAATGTTGTTCCAGTTTAGAACTTCTCATCACTAACCTTTTCAAACTATCTCTTTCAAGTGGAGTTTTTCCGGATTTATGGAAAGTATCCGTTATTTCACCTATCCATAAAAAAGGCCCCAAAAACCTAATCTATAACTAAAGGCCCATAGCTAAACTCTCTCATATCCCTAAGCTTTTCGAAAGCATTATGTATGAAATACTTGATATCCTTCAAGCAGCATGGTTTCTGTAAGGGAAGGTCTACAATCACTAATCTAGTTGAGTTTGTTTCCTTCTCTCTTTCTGCGATGGAAAAAGGAAACGAAGTAGACGTCATTACCACAGATTTCAGCAAAGCTTTCGATAAATCTCACACTTTAATCCTATTTAAACTTTCCTTCCTCGGATTCAGCCCTATCCTACTCAAATGGATATCTTCATATTTGGATAACCGCCAATATAGAGTTCGTTTCCGTTCTACTCTTTCAGTTCCTTTTGTGGCAACCTCCGGTGTGCCCCAAGGCAGCCATCTTGGACCCCTCTATTTCATCCTTGCCATTAATGATGTCGAAAAGATCATCCAATATTCTTGTATCTCACTTTACTCGGAGGACACTAAAATTTTCAAAGTCATCACCTCCGATCGACACTCTCTCCAGCTTCAAAATGACCTTGACTCATTCATCTTTTGGTGTTCTAAGAACTTCCTTGAATTAAACATTGCCAAATGCGAAGCAATAATTTTTCTCGTAAAAGTAATATACCTCCCCCCAGGTCCTATCATCTTCAGAACCTTCCTATAAACCGTGTGCAGCTTATCCGAGATTTAGGAGTTCTCTGCGACGGCGAATTAAATTTTTGTTCTCATGTTGACGAAGTAATATCAAGAGCTAATCCGCCCTTGGTTTTATCAAGAGATGGTCCAAAGAGCTCCGCAACCCCCTTGTAAAGAAATCCCTCTAAATTACCTATGTTCGCCCTCTCCTTGAGTATGCATCGCAAGTGTGGGCTCCATATCATGCGGTTCATATCTCAAGAATCGAAAACGTTCAACATCGTTTTCTGCTCTTTGCCCTTCGGGATCTCCACGACGTTAGAAACTGTCTCACCCTGCCTCCTCACAGCGAACGTCTCGCAATCATTAATCTCCACTCCCTAGAAAACGGAAGGAATGTCTTTGACATCATATTCATTCACCGACTTCTTATTGGTAACACTGACTGCTCCCCCCTTTTAGACCTTATCTCCTTCAACACTAATCCCTGAAACGTAAGATCATCCCGATTTTTTTCCTTCCTGCATTCAATTTATATATACCATCCCCTCAATACGCCACTTTTTCCTCGATGACAGTTGTAATTTCAAATGTACGATACAAAAGGTTCGTTCGTTGAACTTTGTAGAGAGTTGACACAGATTCCCTTGACAGCTCTATGAGCTGTCAAAAACCTGGGTTTTCATTTCTCAAAAAACGTTAAACCAAAGAATCACCACACATCCCTGCCATTTGAAGAAGCCAGTTGACAGCCCTGTTCATTACCTGAACTCGCCCAAGCATAAACCTAGAGCTACTTGAAGGCAAACCCACTTCTCAAAAAACTCTCTGTTTGACATTCAGGTAAATTTTTCAGCTTAGAGTTTTAATAAAAGAACTCTGTGAAGCAACCCAAGGGCTTCTACGAACAAACTTTATGATTTTTGTTTTGAACTACTTACGTTCCCGTTTCTCTCTGTTTTCGTCTTTCCAAGGCTCAAATGAATAAGGTATGAGAGCACCATTGCAATCCAAAAATGACATTGATAAAATTGACCCCTTCAACCGAAAAATCGGTCCTCCTGTAAATTAAAAATTAATAAATATTAAGATTAAAAATTAAAGTTTAACTTTTTAAAAATGTATTTCAAATGTCTTACCTAATATCGACACTAAAACAGGTTGCGTTTTCCGTATGTCCGATTCAGGTAATGTTATTGACACTGTCAGAACGGAACCTAAACTGGTTCCAACCCATAAAGTGGGCAATAATACTGATGGATCTGTTGAAAATAATTGAGTGGATTAACATACTGTTATATTGAAATTATTTGTAGAAAAAAGATTGATGAAAAAAGACTATTTTGGTTTATAAGAAGATATCCCCAACAAGCATGTCCACCTGCTAACCCAGAGGTTCGAGGTTCGAATCCCAGCAGAGGCAAAAATGTTTTTCCACGGGTATTGCCTTTCGCGAGGAATTGGCAAGTCCTCCGTTAGTAAATTCATTGCCATGAAAAGAGCTTTCTCAATTAGCCGTCCCCTCCATTCCTTCACAAGGCATAGTGGTGAGAAACGCGCTAGGCCCATGGGCTCCTCGCTCTGTTGCGCCACCCTATATTTTTATTTATTTATCCCCAACAAAACGCACTTCAAGGATTCCAGTTTCTTCAAAGAATTTCAAAAACAGAGTTGAAAATTTGTTGAGAGGAAATTAAGAGTATGTAACTTATCGCTTCTGTTATCGGTCATCGCTTGTTATTGAACTGTTCAAAGTTTTTAAGTGAAAAAGTACAAAAACGTAAAGGTCTGGGATGAATGACCAATAGAATTACTTTGCGACGCTGAAAGCTGAGGAAAACACTCTTAAAATATGGCAGGCAACGGTGGGCGTTATTACGCTATTTAATCTGCTTTTTCTTTTTAGTGGAATTGGTAATATGAATTTGGACGACGCGACGTTTGGGTCAACAAGAATAGCTCAACGTGTCAAATAACCCATTCCAGTATCTTCAGTTTACAAATTTTGTCAATTCGCTGCCTTAAAGCTGCTATTTGAACCCGTGGAAATTTTGTCTAACAAAGGAAGACCGATGGTGAATGAAGATAATCTGAAGGCCATACAAGCACCTAAGGCCGCAGTATAATCCCAGCAATCTGTACTACATCCCAAAACCATTAGCAAAGTTCTGGAAAATTGGAGTGAAAAAATTCCAGTCACGCGATGATGATAAAGCTATAAAAAATTTAAAAAAAATTCAGTTCTCTTCAATTTATTGTATTTAAAAAAAATTTATTCTTTATCAAGTTTCAGAATGACAATAAAACTAAACTTAAGGCCAAAGCAGTAGTTTTTCGAAGTAGACATTTCGTACCAAAAAAGGCTGTGTTTGTGCAATGCACAAACGGCAAAAGTGAAATAACAGCTTGAAAAAAGGGAACATTAATCAGATTCTTGATACGTCTGTCCCTTTTTAGTGTCACTTTTTCGTTTCATCACATTTTCCAATCACATAGGTGCCAAAGGAGTTTCATTACAATAATGTTTCTTTATAGTGACGCATTTTCGTTTCATCGGGCTTCAAATCACAATGATTCTGAAGAAGTTTTACTCAGCAAAATGAATGAAACGTATTTTGATGCAAAGTTTTGTGTTAAATAAATCATTACAGGAAAACCACATTTACCTGCTCAATTTAAAGACAAGCAAAGCTGTGGGCATAGCTTCTTTCCATAGTATAAAAGAAAGTCGTTTTCCACCGTCTTACTGTGGGGTTCGGAAGTTTTACCAAAAGGTAAAAACAACAGCTTCGGGCTATAAGCCCCGAGCCGAAGCCTGCAAAGACGATCAAGGGAACATCGTGGTGGAACCGCAGTCAATGCTGAGGATATGGAAAGACTACTTCTCCAAACTCTACCCAATTCCGCTGTTAGAGAGATAGAACCATTCGATTTAGGCGACGCAGATCAACAATTCCGCCAACCCGACCTGAACGAAGTGAAGACAGCAGTATCCAAGCTAAAGTCCAACAAAGCTGCTGAAGCTGATGGCCTCACTGCTGTTTATTGCTTAAAGCAGCAGGCGATGACCTGGTCAGGAGTAAGCACCAGCTCATTTGCAAAACATGGTCGGAAGAAAGCATGCCCGATGAATGCAACCTCAGCATTGTTTCCTCGGTTCTCAAGAAAGGCTGCAACTACAGAGGTATCAATCTTCTTAACATCGCGTTCAAGATCCTTTCTGCCGTATTGTGTGAGTATCTGAAGCCATTCGTCAACAAGCTGATGGGTTCTTATTAGTGCGGCTTTAGACCAGGAAAGTGCACCATAGACCAAATTTTCACACTACAGCAGATCTTGGAAAAAACCCAGCAGCTCAAATTGATACTTACCACCTTTTTATCGACTTTAAGGCCGCGTATGACAGCATCTATAGAAAGGAGTTATAAAGAGCCATGTTCTAGTTTCCCTACCAAACTTGTCCGATTGTGTAAGATGACGATGGAGAACGCACGCTGCTCCATCAGGGTAGGAAAAGATCTCACCGATACATTCGATGTCAAAAAAAGTTTTAGGCAAGGCGATGCACTGTCATGCGACTTCTTCAACATCGTTCTTGAAAGAATAGTGCAAAACTCCCACGTCAACATAAGAGGCACAATCTTTCAAAGATCCGTCAAATTGCTCGGATATGCCGACAGTATTGACATAATTGGAAGAACGCAGCGTGATGTCAATGGCGCGGTTATGAGCATTGAGACGGAAGCGAAGAAGATGGGTTTAGTGGTAAATGGGGGCAAGACCAAGTATATGCTGTCATCAAGAAAGGATACTCAACTTCAACGTCTTGGACAGAACGTCACGATAGACAGCTATAACTTTGAGGTAGTTAAGGACTTTGTCTACCTAGGCGCCGCTATTAATTCAGACAACGACACCAGCGCTGAAATCAAACGAAGAATAAGTCTTGCCAATCGCTGTTTCTTCGGACTAAGAAGGCAATTGAGTAGTAAAGTCATCTCCCGAGCAACTAAAGTGTCCCTGTATAAGACACTTATCATCCCGGTTCTTATATATGGCGCAGAGGGATGGACCTTGTCAAAGGCAGACGAGAACGCTTTAGGATGCTTCGAGAGAAAAATTCTTCGGGTGATATTTGGTCCCGTCTGCAAAGATGGAGAGTGGAGAAGAAGATTTAACGACGAATTGTACGGGCTGTACAGCGACACTGGCCTTGTCAAACGAGTAAAGGTCCAGCGGTTTAGATGGCTGGGTCATGTAGAGCGAATGGACACCAACCGGCCCGGAAAGTCTTCGAATCCAATCCCGCGGGACGGCGCAGTAGAGGAAGACCGCGACTCAGGTGGCGCACGCAAGTAGGAGAGGACTTCAACCAACTTGGCGTGCAAAACTGGAGGCAGCTAGCTAGGGACCGAGCTGGTTGGAGATGCATGTTGGTTGAGGCCCTAGTTCGACCCGGACTGCAGCGCCACCTTAATTAAGTAGGTAAGTAAGTATTATTAAAATTAATTTGATTAAGAAAACAAACCTATCCTCCTGATAGAAGGGAAGTGAAAAAAGGGCAACAATTTGACGCCCAACGTGGGACGGACACGTTTTATACCCATACTCTCGCGGTAATTGGAACAGAAAACTTAGAATTTTTAGACAACCTCCTGTGCAGCGGTTGTTCCTGACAATTTCTTGTTTTTGCAGCTGTAAGTGAACAACTCTTTTGAGTTAGACCAGAGCAACGCCGTGCGGGTCAGCTATAGTAATTAATAAATTAATAAATAGAGTGGCATAAGAGAGCTCGGGCATCAACAGGGCCTAGTTAATTTCTCTCTATCATACCTTGTGAGTATTAAAAGTAACCTACAAGTACATATTCTCGGAGAACTGGCAATACCCATGGAAAAACAGTTTCATATTTCATTATAAAAATGACAAAAAAATCTACTAAAATTCATTGATTTTTGTATATTTCAATTAAACTTACCACTTTTTTTCGTATAGCTATCCGTAAAAGCTAAACACGTTATGGATTCTGATGTGATATTCTCAAGGCTTGACATTGACGATGATCGTGATCTGGAGAACGAACTATCCAACTTATCTACTCGACCCGTAGTATTCAATTCCAAAATAACAGCGATACAATTTTTGTTTTGTTTTCAAACGTTTCAATTTTGTTTATTTTGTCAAACAAAATTCGTTTTCGGTTTTTTAAAAAATTTGATTGAAGAAAAAATAAAAAAACAAACTCAAATTAGAAAAATACAGCATGAGTTTCAAGGACAAGAATAGAGAACAAAAGGCATAGCCAATATTATATAAAATAAACATAGACAATTAATTTACATTGATATTTATATATATTTTGATATCAAAAAAGGTGTTTAATGTGTTTCATTTCAAACATATTAACAATTATAGCTTGTCATTTGGAAATATATACAAAAAGTAGCCAATTCACAAGAAGCCAGCTGGCTTCAAAATTGTTTAAGTTAAATTTTTTAAAACAGTATGGTAGATAATTTATTGATCAGCAGAAAGAAGAGCTTTTTGTGATTATTCAGTCAAAAAATTAAAAACAAATTAAAATATAATAACTCATTCCATATTCCTTACTGTTGTTTTCTTTTTTCATTATTCAACTAGAAGTTCAAAAATGTGCTGCTAAACAGAGAAACAGATAGAAATTTGAAACATGCACAAAATGCAAATAAAACTAAAAATCATGCAATGTACGAGTATCTAAATATAAAAAGTTACTTTTCTTTTAAAATTCCACTTTGGCGCGCAATTTCACTTAAAGCTATACACAAGATTCGAAATAGAAACAGAGCTCGTTCGTTCCTGCAGCATACATCTTTAAGAATTACATTTAATCAAGGCAGTGTCATGACACTAAATCTCTAGCACTAGACACTGATTTGACGCTTTGGACATGCGCGAAAAGTTTCTAAACAGAAAGTCCGAACAAATATTCTTTTTCTACAACAAAATCATAACAATTACTCGTATACTTTCAATGAAATGTCTTTCGAAACATAAAAAAGCGGTTGTATTCGTGCAGATTTGTTTTAAATTAAAAATTAAATTTTAAAAATCATACAAGAGTCTGGAACACACATATGAAGAACGAAAGAACGGAAAATTAAAAAGAAAAGAACATCGGAAAATACGTCTTAGATGTAGGCATCAGTTGGTGTAGTGGTGGTTCACGTATAAGGTTCTTCAAAACTTTGCTTTGTTGTTTATCACTTTTTTTTGTTTATTATTATTTTTAAGTTTAAAACTCTATTTACATTTTTGTTCTTGAGTAAGATTATTTGCTTGTTGTTTATATGAAGCTATTGGTGGCTAAGATTGAGTCGTTTGTGCACATGCCAGTTAGTTATGATAATTTTCCGATTTTATTTTTATAAAAAAAAACTAAATAAAAGTTTAATTATATTTTTGAATTAAAAAGTTCTCTGATGAGATAATAATTTTTATTGTGTTTGTGAGCTGAGATTGTTTTTGAGTGTTCAAATGTCTAACTGGTTTTGAGAGTTTTAATTAAAAAAAAAGAAGAAAGAGTAACAGAACACTAAAAAGTTTGTATTATTTTCTTTGTCGATTTTTAAAAAAAAGTAGTAACACAATTGCGTTTAATTTTCATTACAAAAAAAGTGAAAGTGTTTGTTTGCTTTATAGAGAGTAGATAAAAAATGAGGAAAAGAGTTACTGAAGAGAAAGAGAGAGAGAGAGATAAAATTGCCGGAGAGGAATCGATCAAGGAGTTCAACAACACAGTTTTGTAATAGTACTATAGTATTTTAATATTTGTATTTTGTAAAACCAATTAGTGAGACACATAAATTTTTGTTTTGTTCTTTTCTCAAAATGGGATAGTAGTATAGTTACTGTTATTGAGATGCTTACTTGCGTTTGTGTTTCTAAAACATTGACAAGAAAAATATTTATTTTATATTTTTTTTTGTTGTTAAATAGAGGACAGATATTTGATAGACAAGAAAAAAATAAACACAGATACATAGTACAGATTGAAACCAAAACAACACCTTTGTTTGGATAGTACCACATCACGAACACATTTTAGAAGGGGCTTAGATAAAGTAGGGTGGGTGTTGGTCTAAGGGGTTGGTTATATTACTTTTGATGAGAGGATAGGGGAGTGTGCTGAGGATAGAGTGATGTACATGTAACGTTTATGGGTGATTTATGCGAAAATTCTTACATAAATGATTTCTAAAATATTTTAAACTTAACACAGAAATTAGTCAAAACAAAAAAGAGACCACAGCAGATAAGATTGAACTCTTTAAATATAAAGAGGGTAAAACATCAGTACTGGAATAGAAAAAAGAAACACAAACTTCTTCCCAAAATAATGAAAGATTTTATATATTCCTAACCAGAGGAATGGTTGCATGTTACAAGTTCCAAATCGAAACACGAAAGACCGAGAACTCGAGTGTTCCGATATTAGAATCCGTACTACTAGTTTCATCCGCATACTTTAGTACTAAAGTATCCACGAATGAACTTTCTAGCTTGATCAACATTAACTCGAAGAGAACCAAACAAACTATAGACTCGATAGTTGACTGATAGTTCGCCTGAACTGTCCAATTCATAAAATTCCCAATGAAAATGAATGAGGTTCAGAACACTATGAGTATAGTTCTATGCCGATCGACTAAACTATCAGAAACCGGGGTCAACCCTGGTTAAAGCTCAACGAACGAGCCTATTTATTACTCGATTACTTCAAAAGTTCTGTGTTTTAAATTTGCTTTTTAGTTTGAATTGCTCGAATTTATATGTGATAAATTGTAAACCTAGTTTAAGTAAATGGTGATCATATTTTTAAGCCCCCAATAAAGGACACAGAGAAAAATACACCATCAACTTCAAACGATCATATTTAAAAAAAAGTTTAGAAACATATCGACCACGTTCAAAAAATGATGAAGGCAGTGTTCCAAACTCCAAAAATGAAATAGATGCGACAACACAAAAGGTGCGTTCACATCATCACTGTTCTGAAAGAATTTTTATTTGGTTAGTTTTTATTTTTTTTTTACAAAACTACGAGTTTCACTATTTGAGGCACTGCCGCGGAAAACCTTTGGATTACATAAAATAATGAATAAAGATTTTATCCAATTTTCTGAGTTTTAAGTATTTTGTTTTTAGTTTCCGATAGCTCTTAAAAAATAATTCGTTATAAGAAACTGAACAAACAACGAACAGCTTTTGAAATTACGAAATTCAACTTTTTGATATTTTTGAAACAAAAAAATTCATAATGAACAAAGAATGAACTGTATATTATTATAATGCACGTATGGTCGCCGTTAGCTTAAGTTGTATTAGGTTCAGTTTCCATATTTTTTGATTTTAACTTGAAAATATAAAACTAAATTGTAAATTTGTTTTCTTGTTAAGGAAATACAATTGTGTTTTGTAAAATAATTTTGCATTTCTCACAACTATATATTTTGAGAATTGGAAGGGACCTACAGTTTTTTGAAAATTCCAATCAGGTAGTCAAAAAACCGCTTTTCATAGAAAGAAATTTACACCGGAGAAATTTCCAATTCCCCGCTGTAGGCGAAATACTTGACAAAATTTCTGGAACTCGAATCTCGAAAATCCCAAGTAACAGACAGAAACACTTATCGTTACTTTACGGCGCCAAAGTTGTCAGTAGCAGTCACATGGAATGCTACTAAAGTAGCTTAAATAAACACGTTTCTTAAAGGACTCAAAAAAGTCGTTTAGCAGTCTTATGAATCATTTGAAACACGGAGTAAATTCTACTACAGAGTTGATTGTATTATTTTCAATTTAAAGGCAAATAATGTTTAGTAAGTTAGTTTTGAATGAGGCTTTCTACATTCTACATTTTACATTCAACACTGTTAAAATACCGAAAGAACGTACACTTTTTCAAATTGGTTTTAAACCATCAGGTATGAAAATGGCAACTAAAGTTACAGCTAGAGGGCTTCTGGTCGAATTTCAGTTTGTCGGGATCAAACTGAAATTAGACCAGAAGCCCCCTAGCGGCATTTAGCATTCCCTTGAATTTAGTTTCTCTTTTTATATATGTACTGTGAAATGCAAATATAAAAAAACCATAAAAATACTGAAATCTAAAACATTTTATCAGTTAAAATCAGCATCTTTTAGAGGAAAAAATGTAAAAGTGTCCCTGAAGCAGTCCCCAGACGCTCAATACTATTGCGCAATATTTGGTATAATACAAAATTATTGATCGTCTGTAGATGATATTACAAGGTTGTGCAATATATTTTGTAAAATCAAAACACTTTTGATATTTATTGCGCAACCTAAAAATATTGTATCCTCTAGCTAGCGTTGCCGTACGTCCGGGTTTTCCCGAACATATACTCTTTTTTGCCTTTTGCGGGGACGACGTTCGGGATAGATTTTATTTATAGTTCGGGATTGTCCCTTTTTGCAACGCTTTGTATTTTACCTGTTAGTCTGATGCCTTTAATTAAATACTTATTTAAATAGGTAATCGGAGATCAATAAGTCTGCTTTTACATGGAGACGCTTTTGGTTTGACGCAATTCAAAGTCCATGAGTGCAAGACAGTAAAAAACTCCAAACAAAAGAGACAGAAAATATTTTGCCCCGATCGTTTCAAATTGATGTTTTCCTTTCCCTTATTCGTTTTATCTTTGTGTGGCCTTACATGTTGTTCGTTTTATGTTATGTGAAAGGATGATTCTGATCTGAAAAGTTTTGAAAATCCATTTCGTTTTTTCTTGGTTGATCGAAGTTTTCTGTCCGAAATATAAAAATGTACTTGCATCTCACTATCAAACAAACTTCAATTTGAATCACAGACAGAAAGTCTACTTGTGAAACAGCTCGACGAAAAATTAAAAAAAAAAAAAACCAAAGGGGAATTCGAAGATAGCAAACGACGCACGACTCAATGTGTAAAAGCAGACATAGGACCCGACCGGCCGTTTTGTTTTAAGTTTGATCCCAACATATGTGATTTATAATCCCAAATACTATTCATGTACTTTTAATTTCATTTAAGTCTGAACTACATCGAAACTCAAAGTGAAAAAAGTAAAAACTAAAATCTTTTAAAATACACACATACTATTACGTGACACCTGTTGGCAACATTAGAAAAACTCCGAAAAGCTGTTTGACGGTTAAATATTTCAAAACAAAACAATTAACAATTTGTCAAAAAAGAAAATTTTCTGTTTCGGGACCTGGTTATGGTTAATGTTCAATAAATTTAATTGAATGTGCTTCATTTTACTTTAAAATTTGAAAACAAAGTTGACATTTACTTCATTTTTATAATTTTTAAAATTGGTTTGAAACTATGAAAGAGCAAGAGATACAAAGAGAGAAGAAATACAAATTTGTTTTTGATAGAGAAGTTCGGAATATCATTTGACTTTTTTAACAAACTTTGTGTTTCGATGTAGTTCAGGCTTTACAATTTAATTTAAACAACTGAAAAACCTTAACAAAATGGTTTTCGTAAGAAAAAAAACAGTATTATGAGTTTGTTTTGGTCTTCTATTCTGTTTTGTCCGGGAAAGTCCGGGATTTAAAATATTGATTACTAGTTTCATCAAAAGCAATCTGGTAACCCTACGTCTAGGGGTACTATTGCACTTAACATTTTCCGTGAAGTAAACACCTCCGTGACTGATTAGGTTAAAATATCAAAATTAGCACAGCAACGTGTGGACAGGGACTTTGAGTGATCGACCAATTTATATCAAACCATAACTTTGATCTTGGTTCGTTCCCTTCTTTCACTAGCTTTACGTTCAAACGTCCAAACGAGTAAAAAAAAAAGAAAATAGGAGCAATATAGCTGGGGACCCCGGCTAACAGCGCATTTCTCTCAGCCATATTTTGTTAGAGAATGGATGGGATCTATTATTTTTCGCCTATTTCAAACTGGTAGTCGTAGAAGAACTTTTCATGGCATTCCTTCCATGGAAAATCACTTTCTGGGATTCGAACCTCAAATTTACGAGGTAACAGGCAGACAGGCAAACCAATACGCCACGGGCACCACAAGAGAGCCAATTCGATAATAAAACTCCCGTACTAAAGTGAGTTAAAATGAAGAACTGAACTGAAAAATAAACAAACCTGGGGCCAGATCCCACAGGGCAGAACTTTTATTGTACACACCATAGAATAACACTTTTTCATTTCAATTTCGTAAGGGTGAAGGTGAGCTTTTTTTTGACAAAAGTCGTGTATATCAAAATTTCCTTTGAACTTATTCATGGTTTTTCAAAGGGAGAGCTTTTACAGGATCGTAAACGTGAGTTTTTAAAACTGAATTGTCATAATCCAAGTAAACCAAATATGTATCGAGGTTTAGATTTATTGAGAAATATATTCATTCCTCACTGCGGCATGAAACTAGTTCCCGGCAACTGTACTGTACAAACTTAGGGTGAGCAAATTTAGCTCAGTATTGAATAGTTTTTGTGTCCTGTGGTAAAGTGCATTGCTAAGCTGATTACAAGATTGCTGATGTTGAAGCTTTGCACAAACACTACCTTACCATGGGTCGAGGGATAGCTCAAGAACAAATTCAACTGATAAACAACCAAGTGTTGAACACAAGACAGTCGTTGTCGAACCCAATAAGTTTTACTTTAAATTGGTTGAATGTCAAACTGAGTGTTTTTTGAGCCCTTGGGCTAACCTGGGACTGCCCTCAACTTGCCCTAAGTTTTCGTTGGGGTGATTTGAGGGCTGTCAAATGGCATGTATTCAAATAATTATTATTCCAATAATAGAGACGTGTGGTGATTTTGTGATTTAGCATTTTTGGAGGACTGGAAGATCCAGGTTTTTTTGAAAACTCATAGGGTTGCCAAGGAAACCTGGGTCAACCCTGGGTAAAGTTCAACGAACGAACCTATTAACAAAAAAGGTTGTACGCTTGCGTATACATGTAAAAGTTTATCTATTTCTTTTTAGCAATTACTCTTGGAGGACTTACCGTATTCCTCGCGAAAGCTTATGCGTGATACATGGGGAAATACACAGTTGGATGTTCGCGGGCATGCTTAACTACTTTACGACTAAGTTATGATTTTTAGGATGCCATAGACTAGGTAAGTTTGCATGGGATTTGCAGGCGTAAGCGGCAGCACCTCACTAGGATCTCGAGGATTTATTGGACTCCCCGGAATTACGGTATAGATGAGTAGATGGGAGAGGGTAAGAATTTGATAATTAACAGAGGATTGTGTTGCTCTTTAGGTTATTGGGGTTGGAAAACTTCACTGAACCATATTTGCACTCTTCATATGAACCATTTGGAGCTTAACTTAAGGATGCTGTTCAGTGGAAGGTTTGAGAGTTCACCCAGTTCATCAAAGAAGTATTCTTGGAGGGCTTTTTTCTTAGTGTGGGCCAAGCTTGGCCACACACATAAGTAGTGACCTGGAATAGAAAATCTGGGACCGAATTAGGGCATCACTGGTCGAATTAGTGAGTGCAATTACTACACATCACTGTGCTGTTCATTTAACGACTTCAATTCGTTCAAATAATGATGAAAGAATGTAAAATTATTGTAATTCAGTGATCGATAACGGGAGAATTAGCGCCAAAAACACATAATTTAGTCACGAATTACTTGATCACGTGTGCGGCAATTCGAAACCAGATTTTTATTGGAAATATCTTTCTATAAGTTCCTAGAAACCCGGAAAGCTTCTAAAGATGGTCACCTGTCATTGGCTGTATTTAGAAAGTTTTCTTGAATTTTTAGCTTATCCGCCATTTCGTTGCCACTTATGTAACGAAGTCCTAGGAAATTTCAAATTAAAAATGTATGACAAGGAATATTTCGAATGTTTGACAACGATTATTCAGATGAAAGAGAAAGAGAGAAAGGGAAAGGACATGATAGTAGTTTCTAAAAACGTTTCAATTCGGAATGTTCTTTTCTAATCTATTGAGAGGGAGTCTTGTTTACTAACTACAAGAGACATGTTCAGAGCGTGCGTTTGAGATTGGCTTTTACACAGTGGGAGAGGCCTCGTCACAGTTGTAAGTAGATGGATAGGTAGGCACTAATCTACTCTGACTAATTACAGCGATTCGGTGTTGAGTAAAACGTTGGACTGGCTAAGAAGAGTTCCTACAAAGCTTTTACAATAGGTTCACACACACACACACACACACATACTTATTTACTCTCATTTCTATATAAAAAAGGACAAATGCAATTGATTTTTCATCTTTCCATTCCAGCGCACAAATACTTAAGTATACATTTATAAAAAACTGCTCCAAAATACAAAATAAAATATTTTTTTTTTAACATCACGGACATTCGTGATCATGCTCTTTTAAAATTTTAAAAACTAGAGGATAAGAAAAACTTGCATTAATTAATATAATACCTTCGAGTAAAGGAAGTTTCGAAGTGCATATATAGAGAATCGATTAATCCAGTGCTACATGAAGAGATAGTGCGAAAGGTAAATAAAAAAATAAACAAAAACAAAAATTGGAAATAGTCTGCTTGCTGTTGCGTTCACACAAGTATGAGCGAAAATTCAAATATCAAGGACCTACAAATTAAGCATTTTTGTTTAACCATTCAATTCAAAGAGAGAGAGATAGAGTGAGAGAGAAAAAGGAGTTTTTCTAACGAAAACCAAAAACTTGACAACTTGAAGATGCATGACTCCTGAAAGCCAAATCTTCAGTGAGTGAGAAGGTAAAACAAAAATTAACAAAAAAAAAAGGAAGACCAATACCAGCAAATTCTCAGAACAGAACGTACTTAGTATTTACAAAAACAAATGATTGCTACATAGTCACTACGTGAGAGTTTTTTTTTTTCAATTTTAATCTTAATCCAAACGGTCTACATATGTTTACCTATCAATTGAGCACGGTCTAAAGTTGAAAATTTGATTTTTGATAATCCAATTGTTTAATTTGTTACATTAGGCATACAAAAAATTTTGAAATTAGTTAATTAGGATAACAAAACTATCAAATTGTTTAGCTATGACAGTTCAGCGGTTGACAGTTGTTTGTTTATCAAAATGGCGGCACCATTGTGAGACAAAACGTCAACACCGGAACAATCAAAGTGGCCGCTTTTCAAACTTCACATCGATTGAAATTAATGAGCGCCTTTAACTGTTGTTTTTATATTTTTGTAAAATGGCGATGATACGCCATGCCATGAAAAGAAAATGGCTGCCCTTATAATTTCTGATCGATTGAATTTGAAAAGCTTCGTCTTGGTTAATGGAATTTAAATGAATGGAGAATGATGAGTAGAAATGAAAGAGGAAATCAAGTATAAGAACTCATAAACAGGTGCCAGGCCCAGATTTCAAATAAAAAGAACTGAGAAATAAATGGAAAGGAAAGAGAGCAAGAGAAAGAGTATTAAAAATATAAAGAAAGAAAAGTCTGAGTTGGATCAAACTTAATTCGGAAAAACCAAAGAGAGAAAGAGACAGAGAGATAGCCAAAGATAGATAGGAGGAAAACAGTCAACTGTTTTGAATAGTTTTTCTTTTTTTTTAAATTAAATATTTTCGTTTGAGTTTTTTTAAATGCTTCAAATAAGATGTGGTACTACCAAAACTGCAATATTGTCGGGTCATTAGAAGATTGTGAGGCATGGCAGCCATCTGCGGTCGACTAATTGACAACTCCTCCCCATACGATGCTGTGGATAAACATTTTTGCAATTTTTTCCCACCTTGTGATCTTGATCGTCGAACAAAGTCGGGCGCTAGTGTTAGTTGTTGCTGAGCTAATTGGTGTGGTAGTTGTTGTTGTTGTTGTAGTTGTTGTTGGGGTTGTTGTTGTTGTTGTGTTAGTAAAAATTGCGACTGATGTGTGGCAGCTACACCAGACAAACCAAAATTACTTTGAATATTTATATTTTGATTGCTACCGCCGCCACCACCACCCGAGCCGCCACCACCGACTAAACCGGATACAACGGAAACGGATGCTGGCACATTCGACGAAGTATTTTGCAGTCCAATTAGCGAGGTGCTTGGGCCGATTCCGCCACTGCCATGAATACAAGCACCACTACTAATATTGCCACCACTAGCCATAATATTACCACCAATATTATTACCACCACTACTACCACTAATTGAACCCACACCAACACCAGTTCCACCACCCGTCATAACCATACGACGGTTACTGGAGCTACCACCCGTACCGATTGCTGTATTACTGCCACTATAAACACCGCCAGATCCAGAGGTTGTTCCTCCGCAAACACCATTCATCTGGGATAAGATTTTTAATACAATGTATATATTTTTATTTTGTCTGAAACTGAGCCACGAATTTTTATATTTTTATTTATTGTATTGTTTTTTCTTGTATTTTTTTTTTGAAATGACGTGCAATCCTTGGCAGGACAACACTCAAAATAAATCAAATCGAAAAGAAACCAACAATAAATTATAAGAAATCAAGTGAATTGAAGAAAACTGAAATGAGAACAACCAAACAAACATAAAAAAAAAATTTATCTTTGTAAGAGATTTTTTTAAAAGTTTTTTTTTTTTATTAACAGATTTGTGTTCTTTTGGCAGCGAGAAATCGGCATTCCATTGTATTTCGACTATTGCTTGTGTTGGATGGGAAGCAAACCGCAGGTTCTCAGAATTCTCATACCAAATGCTGTAACCACATGCATTCAATTTACGAACTCTACGAAGCCTAAAAGCTACAAACGGTAAGCCAGATAGGTACACTATTTTAAGAAAATTCGTAGAGGTTGTTAGACCCACAAAAACAAAGTATAGTGGGTTTTTATTCGTATTGCTTTGTTTGACACTTCTAGTTTGACTTGTCCATACTTTTAGAAAATGAGAACAAGAGCTGTCTTCAGTTGAAGGTATTACTTCTTTCTTAAATTATTCAAATGGTTGTATGATTCAATGATTATTATGTGAGTACGAGTATGAGAAATATTATAGTTCTTGTTGTTGGAACGATAATGCATTTATGTAACTTTTTAAAAATAGGTCAACTCTATAGCTGAACCTTTTGGAAAATTTCTGAGAGTTGGGAGTTCTGTTTGAAACAAATATATTCTAGAGGGAGCATTCAGACCTAAATACCGGTTCATTGTAAAGGGTTTTTCAACAGGGACACTACAAAAGTAGAGCGACAGCAAACGACGCCATATTTCTATTTTGACATTTCTATTTAGTAAGGTTAGACATGAACGAACAAACAACGAGTCGAAATTATTAAAATTTACTACCGAATATTCGGTCCTAGCAGATCAACAATTGAGCGTCTAGTGGAAAAATTTGAATCCACAGGCACAGTACAAAATGTTCCCGTGCTAGTGAGACAAAAAAGTGCCCGTAGTGTTGAGAACATTGCTGCCGCTGAGACTTTAGTTGCAGAAAGCCCAAATGTGTCTCTCACAACGTCGTTTTCAAGCGTTGGACATCTCTGTGACGTCGTTGTGGCGAATCTTGCGAAAAGATCTTGGCCTACATCCTTACAAGATTAAAGTGACGCAAAACTGAAGCCGCTTGACTACCAGCAGCGTCGTATGTTCGTGAATTGGGCTGAACAACAACTTCAAATGATTCGGATTTTCATCGAAAAATCTTCTTCAGCGATGAGGCTCATTGGGCCGTACTTCTTCGGTGAAGATCAAGACCGGCACGTTTCTGTGAATGAGGATCGATACCGTTCAATGATAACCAAATATTTTTGGCCCCAATTGGATGATATGGACTTGGAGGACATGTGCTTCCGTGCGATTTCATGCCGTTAGACTATTTCCTGTGGGGCTACGTCAAGTCAATGGTCTTCTATGCCAACAGGCCAGCGATAATTGATGAACTTCGTACGAATATCGAACGTGAAATTGAATAGGTATCCCCCGGCTAATGCTTGAAATCCTTCATTTCATTTATTATAAGGTGGAAATTCGAAAATTGAATTCAGCGTCTGGACTTCTGCAAGCGTGCCCGTGGGGCCATACAAAAGAAATCGAATTTCATACATAATTGCACTAAACGCACTTTCACATTATTAAAGAATTTCACTATTTTCCGAAACCATATTTCCACCTGTGAATTTAAACAGTTTAACTGAACACCACCCAAAACCTACAAGAAAACTACGTGGTTTGCCATACAAAATGAAACCTTCTCAGTTAGTAGGTTTCAAGGGAACCTTTTCGACACCTACTGAATTTAACGTTTTAGAGAGTGGAAGTGAGTGGAGAGAGAAATAATTCTTTCATACGTCGTTGACGTTCTGCTCACACTTTATGTCTGTCTCCTTTTAAGACAAAAAGATAAATTCATAACTGTTTTTCATATGCGGACACTACTTGGTTAACTCAAACCATCCTGGAATGAAACCAAGCTTGACTTCAGGTGCAAACATAGAATAAAAATGCAGCAGGGTAAGGTAGTTAAATTAAAATTGAGTTTTTTATTTTTATTTTTCGAATGGCAGCTGCTGAAGACTTTCTTTTTGGTAAACAGCCATGGAAACAGGAAGTTCTTTCCATTCAGATGCTAGTTTTTCTTCATTGCAATTAGGAACTTTTAAGGAAAATAATGAAGTTTGAAGTCAAAGTAATTTGTGGAGAGAAAAACTCCAAAACTTTAATTTCATTATTTTGAAAGGAAAACTTCTTCAAAATTTCATCAATGGCTCGTATGTAAAAACACATTTCCAAATTCCAGCGTACAAAACAAGCAGAAATGATATTTCCACTCTTTGCATGATCACTCTTTGTGTAAGTATATGAGATGGTTGTTCCTTTTTGTAAATCGGCTGGCTTTGTTTGGTATAGTAAGTAAGATTCTGCTTTCCCCCATACTTTGAGTGGATCCCCCTTTTCCCCTTTTACCAAATTTTCCACCACAATTCCCCACAAAAAGGGGAATTCCCTTCAATCTGGCAACACTAGGCAGAAGCACCAGGCCCGTATTAACTAAATAGCCACGTCAGACCGCCGAATTGCCGACTCACACCAACACTCCGCACCGTCCGAGTACTAGGGATTTAGTCTCCATCCAAGCAACCGAAGAGGAAGTGTCACCCGCACTCAAAGCTACGACCGAACCAGGCAACTCGTGTTAATCAGTGCAAACCTGGCGAAAATTATATAAAGTCAAAACAACTTAATTCTTACAATTGTAAAGACTTGTCTCTCGTCTCATTAGTTTAAGAATAAAGAATACTTGAAATTATTTTGCCGTGTCGGACTCGTTATTTTTAGAAGTTGGACCGCCACTGCCCAAGTTTTCGAGCTCCCTTGGGAAAGACCCTGGACCCGCTGAGAGCCTCACAGAACCTACAATTTTCTGCTAGTTCCGAACGGCTAATCGAGAAAGCGCTTTTCGTGGCTATGAATTTAATAAAGGCAGGACTTGCCACTTCCTCGCGAAGGGCGGCGGCGGTACCCGTGAACAAACAATTTTAACTCTGTTGCTGGATTCCAACTACAAACCTCTGAGTTAACAGGCAGACATTCTAACCATCACGCCACGGGTACCACAATGGCAATGTTTGCTCTTGCTAAAAAAGCCAAAAATCCATTTATTTTGCTAATTTTATTGAATTCTTTAAAAGAAACTTGTATTTTCCCCATCCCTTGAAAGCGTTTTTCCGCACACTGATTTTTGAATGCCTTAAGCAACATCGATTTGTTTGTTTAACTTCACTGTTTGTTTTTGATGTTGTTGTTGTTAAAAGAGACAAAGTGAAATGCTGTTTATAATACCAACATCTTGTGGCCCCGGGGCATTGAAATGGAAAATAAACTGTAGACATGCACCAAGGGTGTATAAAATGTATGTACTCGTATGTAGTTACCAGAGAAATCTTTACACTTTTATTCGAAAGAAGTGAAAAATTCAATGTTCGAGTTGTTTTATTTTTTCAAAGAAATTTGAAGACATTTAAATTCGACCTAAGATGAGGATCGTTCTTAACCAAAAATAAATTACTTACATTTGAGATTATCCATTGCAGAGTGTCTATGTTCTTTACGATCCCTAAGCATTTGTTCTGAAATAGTTAATCGGTATTTTAAAGAAAACCTTTTTTTATATCCACACATAATTAACATCACGAAAAATCAATCAAACCCACACCAAATGAGCGCCACCTTGCTTCTACATTATAAAATGTTTTGCGATGAAATCAACTAACAACCAAGGCCATCTGCATTTATGTATAAATAGACTGGGTATGGCATGACAATGACTACCTCTCACAAAAGCTTTTTATAAAAGGATTGTTTTCGTTATGTTTTTCTTTTACAAATACAATTTGCACATCGACTCTTCCTTAGGGACTTAATTATATTGAATGTTCATGAATGCGGCGCGGGGCAACCAAAATGCAACAAAAAAAGAACAAAAATGATGTTTCAATGGAATTCAATAAAAAAATGATTGGGTTGGGTCTTCAAATTAAATTTACCTCAAATCCAATTTTGAATGAAAAACAAACAAAAACATGTAACATAAAAGTAAAACAAAAATACAATGGAAATAAAATTGGTTATACTAAATTAGGTTTGCACTTGAGGCGGCTTTCAATTGCTTCTACATTGGCAAAATGTACAAAATTTAATTAAACAAAAATAAAGTATTATATCAAATATTTAAATATACTGCATTTCAATTAAAATTCTAAACGTTCAAAACTACCAGTCGCAAAATATTTCTCTATATGCAAATTTACTTAAGAAAAAAAAAAAAACTTTAAATTACTAAATGCGATTTAATTTCTTTTTTATTTTATTTTCTTTTAAATGTAAAATGCGTTGAGTGGATTTTAGTTACAACTATTAGTATATATACATATCTTTGTTTGCAATTACCAAATAAATCTCCGAAAATTAATTTAAGGCAGCTATGGTTTTCTTCGTCTGATTCGGACGAATCCTTGAGATTCATTTTAATTTTGGTTTGTTATTTTTTTTCGATTTTTTTTTATGGTTGAATGAGGAATAAAAGGAAATAGAAAAAGATACGAATTAACATTTTTAAGTAACCAGCGCAAAAGTGGCCATTGATTTTTTGATATTTTTGTTGTTGTTGTGGTGGTTTTTTTTAAATGAGATTTCAGGCGAATGATGGAGATTTGCGAGCTTTACAAAACTAGACAATTTAAGCACAGAAAAAAATGAAAACTCTTTTAGTTAACCAATTTTATTGCCAATTCGAAATTATATTCAAAATAAAAACATAAACAAATAAAAATAATAAACAAGAATTTCAGCTTCAGCTAAAGCACTTCTTCCATGTTTGAGGAGAGAAACTATGGTCGTTTTAATGAATGCTTTCTATGTTAGAGAATCAAACAGCAATTACAATATGCAGGGATACATTAGGGAGCAGGATGAGTAATGGAAATCAATGGGACTGCATTTTAATTGAAAATTATTGCAAATGAATGGATTCCGGAGATAGTCTACAAGTTTGATTTGAAGCAAAAGTGCATTAGCATGCAAAGTTTGCTACTCAATACCTCTTAGCTCCAAGCAAGCCTTTCAAAAATATAAACCTACTGATGAGTTGGGATGGGGGAAGGGGGATGATTTGTGAGTGTACAGTGGGTTTTGCTGTTTCGACATAATTGGCTTAGTTTCTAAAGGTATTTTGTGTGGCTACTTTTCAAAGGATTGTGGGTAAATAAAATATATTTTCTGTCATAAATGTCTCTTGAGGATATGTCTTAGCCTCTTGTTTGTTGTTTGACTAGGGGATTGGGTGAAGTGTATGTGATACGATGAAGTGTGTAAGGTACTTGCCTCTTCTATTTACGATTCGTATACAATTACTACAAAAAGGTATGAGTTGATGTGAACCTTCGATACGAATTGATGTTAACCTTTGACAGGAAACACCAAATTTGTTCGGAGTAATTCAAAGAAGACTTGATGGAGGGACGCACCCTATTCGGAAGGGTTCTGATTGGTCTCAATTTGGCGGCGCCTATAGATATCGCAACTTATAGTAGACGTCAGTTGTGCTTACCTACTATACCTCTTCTCTGAGGACAGGTCTTTTCCAACCGGAAGTGAACTGCAAAACTTGTGAGTGATAATGTTGAAAAAGCGACTAAGAAGAATAGAGCAACACCATAATGTTCTGTGACTGATGACTGACTTCGCCGAATCTCAGTTGTCTGTCAGAGTCTATGGCAAATGGTACAACGGCTGAATTCGACTAACAAAACCATCGACCTCAGCAGTCAAAAAGTAGACCCCTGACTGAGTTACTCTGACATATTTGGTTTAAACGCCTTTCAAGATATTTCAATATAAGTACAGGGGATTGAAATACAGATGGTGGCGGATGAGATCCTGGCGAGCCACCGGAAGCTCTAAGATCCCTGCAGTAGGGTACTTACACTGTATTCCGCGGTCTTTCATGTTCAAAGGAGTCCCAACAGGATCCTTGCAGGTTGTGTGCGGTGCGTATGTTTAACTCAACAACCAAGGAATCACTTTCCAGTTCCAAACCATTTCTGTAGACTGCTTAGCGATGGTGAAATAATAAATTCCGTTGTCAGACAGAATGTCCCATTCAACTTGGACGATGACCAAGAATGCCGCCCTCCCGACTTTGAAGAAGTGAAGATTTTCATATGCTAACTTAAGTCAAATAAAACTGCAAATGCAGAGGTCTTCGATGTCGATCTGTTCAAGGTGCTGGAGATCAGTTGGAAAGGAGCATGTACAAGCTGATCTACATGATATGGAAAGAAGAAAGTATGGCCCATGAATGGAATATCAGTATCATATGGCCGATTCTTAAAGAGGGAGACCTTCACATTTGCCCCAATCAAAGGCCGAGAATTCACCGCGACATTTGATGTTAAAAAAGGCTTCGATAAGGCGACTTCTTTAGCTTCACACTTAAAAAGATCATTCGAAACCCAAATGTTAACATAAGAGGAATAATTTTTCAAAAGTCTGTACAATTACTCGCTTCTGCAAACGATACTGACGTAATGGGAAGAAGGAAGTGTGCTTTTGCGAGCATTGAAACAGGATCCCTTTTCACGCTCCTGTTTCAATGCTCATGTTCATGAAGGAAAAGCAAGTATATTTTGCCATCAAACAAGGACAGAGAACCTCGAAAAATTGGACAAAACGTCCCCTTCGTTTACCTAAGATTCACTAAAGACAAGGAAAGTGACATCAGTGCGGAGATCAAACAAAAAACTACTCTCGCCAACCACTGCTTCTCTGGGTTAAGAAAGCAATTGAAAGATAACACCATCTCGAGAGAAACCAAGGCAACTCTTTTTAAGACCTTGATCATTCCAGTCCTGCTATACGGCCGGGTTGGGAGCATGGATCGTTTCTTAAGCGGATGTTAGAAAAACTTGAAGAGTATGCATCGTGAGACTACGATCACTGGGACATGAAGACGTGTTTTTGAAAACACATTGCAGAGAAGTCGTGGAAGTGGAGGACTTCATCTTAGGTTGCACAGTCAAGTAGAAAAATACCCCACTTTTTTATATCACAGTGTGACATAACTGGGACAAACCAAAAAACTCACCCTCAAGTTGTTGTGTTATTTCATTTTGAATAACTGTGCCATGACGTTAAAAACCATTTTTATGCACATTTAGTATCCATTGCACAAACTAAAGGACGTTACTTGGTTCGAAAACTAAGTTGGCCATTGGCCGGTGTGGGCTAAGAAGAGGATACGGTGTTAGTAACCCAAAATGTGGCTGCGTAACACAAACCAAGTGAGAGAAGTGAAGCGTAGCATTATGCTACAATGAACTTAACAATTTTAATTGGCTTTTTCATACCATTTAAAGGAGCATTTTGTAACAAATGACAATTTAACACAACTGTCACACTTCCCTTTTATAACTTTTGGTATTTTTCTAATTAAAAAAAAGTTAAAGTAAAAAAATCTGCTGTATTTTAGTTTATTGCAAACTACCATAAACTAACTAATTTATAAATTATGCGAGGTTAAGTTATAAGACAATGAGTTAAATTAAAATTCAAAATTAAGTTAAGTTTTAAGTTTAAGCATAAGTTCAAGTTTAAGTTCAAGCCAAATTTAAGCTTAAGTATAAATTTAAGTTTAAGCTTAATTTACAAAAAGATGTACGGAGGAAAAATAAAAATTCGACAGCCCCCAAACCCAAAGCTTTTCGCAATGTAAATCGCAATAGAAATAATAAATGTCGATTTACCCATAATTTAAGTTAAATTTATTGGAATTTTGATATTTTTTCCAGCTTTCATAAGTTGATTTTTTCTTATTCACTCGACGTAAGCTTTTTCTGTATGTATCCCGGAATTTGTTGAAAAATTGGATTTTACATTACGATAACTCAATACAAATGGACGTTTAGAAAATACACGAACGGAACAAAAAGTACATAATATTATACGCATTTTTTGATGAAACTTCGGGGATACAGTTTTTTAAGATTCTTTAGATGTTAGAAAAAAAAAGTCACCTTTCAACAAGTCTCATACGTCAGTTTGATTACTTTCAAAAGCTCTAGAAATCAAATGTAACCCAGGGTCAGACCTATCTACGTGAACGCAACGTGGAACTACGACAACACACCGGATACCAAACAGCAATCAAAACAGTGGGTTTCTAGCAGTGAATCACTCTTTTCCACTTTCTTCTCAGTCAACTAGTAAGCTTGATATAAACGGCTGTCTAAACTAAATGCTCGCATTCTCAGCAGTTTCGAATCTTCGAAATTCAATCTGTCAGTTCAAGAATGCAATTTAAGCTCTGTGTCAGATATAAAAATGGTACTGCGATTCACTTTTCGGTTCTACATAGTTAGTGGTAAAAGTAATTGGAAAACATACAGATTTTCCAACTTTTGTGGACTACTTTCGAATTCAAGTTCAACAGTGCAAAAGGGGAAAGTGATAGTACTATAGATTTTTCATATACAAAGACTGTTTTTCCATCTGAAAGTTCAAAAATCTGAAAAATCTAACTGTCTGCTAAATGTAAGCTGAAACTTCTGACACTTTTAACCAATCAGAGCGACGAACAGAATTGACAGTAGTTTTCGAAATTCGAAGTCCCGGTGCGGAGAATGCGAGCAATGTCGCAGCTTGTTCAATTTTCGACAAGAGTCAACTGACAGATGACTGTTGACGGGAGCAGTGTTGCTATTTCAATTAAGAGCAGGGAAATTCAAAAAGTCACGGAGTTATTGACCCGCCCTCGTAATAGTTCTAAAATTAACATTTAACATTAACTTATTTATACAGACAAGTAACATAAGCAACAAAAGGTTGAAATTGTTGCTAAACTGTGCTTAAAAAGACACGTAAAATTTGAACTACGCTCATAACATAAAAGCTGTAAATACAAAAGCAAATGAAAACAAAATAAGTAGAAATTAGAATTAATTATCTACAAAGCATAAAAACACGTTTTACTAAGCTTGAAATTGAATTTGACGGTGAAATCGCCATTTGCTTGGAAAAAGTAAAATACGTTTTTTAGGGCCGCAAAATTTTAACAACGTCTTCAATGAAAATCGATCTGTGCAGTTATGTACTTGATGATTTCAGTGTCATCAACTTGAATACTGCCAAATGTTTATTTTTGTGTTTCGCCAAATCGCTATTCTCTTTTGCAAACAACAGCATTGACGATTTAATGGTTTTCATAACAAAATTAAGTTTATCAGAAACTAAGCATTGGACCGAGTTGTATACTTTTTATAAAAAATGAAAAACAAGGTTGTTTCGACGCTGACAACTGCTTGTGCAAAAATTTTGTAAGAACGGCAAGCAAATAGACAACACTCTTTGCATCCATTTCGGTAAGGAGCCCACAAAAGAGAATATTGCTTCTGTAGCCAAGAGTATGAGAATTAATCCATTCAAGTGGTACTGCATCTGAACATCAACTCGCCATAAATCTCAACAGCTCAACACTTTACACATTACCCTGAAGAGAATTCTTCACAAAGATCTCGGATTATTCGCCAAATTGCTCAAAGATCTAATTGATTCAGCGATTGAAAGCGCACAACCATCCGCTTTGCTTTCGCTTCGTAGTTTGGACTTTAGAGCAGCTTGAATTGATCAACGATTTTAGACAAAAACTTATTTCTTCCGGGCAGGCACATTTTCAGCTCGGCTCGGCTGTGTTGACAAAGAAGATTGCCGTATCTGGCTTGGAAAATCAGCGCGTTATTGACGAGAAGTAAATGGACACACATCAGGCTAGGAACAACGTAAGCATTACAGAGCTACATATTATGTTAAAGGACGTTGTTTTTTGTTGAAATTGATGACATGGATTTGGGGAGCCTCTGGTTCATGCCCGATGGTTTGATATGGCCACACCAACCAAATACAACCCATGCCACAATCGATAATTAATTTGTCCACCAAGTTCACGAATCGTATAATCAATCCCTCTGGCGATGTCAAGCGGTGGAATGACAGAGCGCGTTCCATGCTTAATTGGAATAATCATAACACATTGACATTTTAAATTCTGTTCATTCAACTGCATATAAAAGAAGAACCCACCATTAAGACATAACATTGAAGGCAAGCCGAGTTTTCATCGTTCGAAGACATTATCACTGACCATATCAGTTTCTTTTCGCATTTTTTTAAACTTTTCTACGTTTTCCTTAACAACAAATTTGTCTACCGAGTGCTTGAAGCTATTTTGTGAGTAGGACTTCGTAATTGTTTCACAATCTTATTCTTATAGGGTTAGCCATTTTCCGGAAGTTTTTCCTTTTTCGATTTTACGAGGATCGTGATCCTGAAGTGATAGCAACTCTCTCACTTATATGCTTCGTGGAACAGGCGAAATTGTCCGAAGTTTCATTCTGTTTTGTGAAAAAGTCTATGAATTTCCTTTGAACAATTCAATGACCCATTTTTTTAATTAGTGGCTGTTCGTCATTTAATGCGGCAGCTAAAGATCAAATAAACTGAGCTTTTTCGCAAAAGCGAATCTAAGGCGGCATTGTGATTCAGGCATGATTGTGCTTTGAGCGTTAGATCTAGTATATAATTCTCTGTGTGTAAATAACGCTACTAGTACTAAAACATTTTTGCAACTGGTAATAATTGAATGCAATTCACTCATTAACCCTACCAGTGGTAAGGATAGCCCGAGCGCCGTGTTAATAGATTTATTTGCACAAAGGCTGATTATTATTTTATTTTTATTTATTAACACAAATTCGTTAACAAGAAAAGATCGAGGTCAATCTTACTAGCTAAATGATTTCAAAAGGGAAGCATCCCAAAATCTTTTGGGAGTCCTTCAACTGGTTCACAGAACCATTCAAGGAATTTTTTTTTTAATATAGCACCCGTGCTTTAAACATTATAAGGGTAGTCACAGCCTCTTAGTTATATAAATGCTGCAAACGAGTTTATATTTAAAAAAAAAAACGGGATTACTCAAAGATCAAAGTACAACTACTGTTTACCGATAGATACTAGAAATATATCACTGTTAAAGGATGGTTGTCCACTAATCGTAAAATTATATAGCACATTTACCCTACCAGCGGTAGGGGTAGCCCGAGAGTATTTCCGTCTCATTGGGTTTTTCGCTTTTACAAATGCTGATTTTTTCTATCAATTAAATCCTTGAAACGAAATCAATATGCTAAACCAAACGAATCGAAAAAGAACATCCGACAAAACTGATTACTTTCTTCGGCCACGTACACATTCACCGAAGGAATGTCAAAATCTGGTAGGAGTCAATCAACTGGATTACTGTAAAATAAGCTTGGCGACAAATGTTGTAGTCCAAAAGTAGTAACTTGTTCATTCGATCACTGATGACACTCACCTATTCGTTCACTGAAGCGGTGATTCCACAAATTCTTTACTAACACAAATCAGATATTTCTGAACCGATTTTTAAGCTTTTAAGCTCGTTTGGTAGGAAATTTCAGCTTCTATACAATCTTTCAAATTTTTAACTCTCAGTTGTTTTGCCAAAAAAGAACTTGTAGTATTTTTGTTATCTGCAAATAATTTATTAAGCATTTCTTCAGAAGTAACTTAGCAACAAGTTTTTGCATGTATCATAAGTTTATCAACTTCAAGGGGTTGCAGCACGGGTTACAAATACCATAATGGCTGATATACCGCAAGAGACATTCTTACGAGACAGAAACTATATAGAGGAGACGATAATTGACAACCGAGCGTAGTTGGGCGTCAAGAAGGCCCTAAATGTTTAAGATAAATCGATCGTTAAATTTAATTCTTTCAGATCCTTATTTGGAGGATAAAGCCCTGCTCAAACCAGCGCGGCTGCGATTGCTATCCGATCGCTGTCAAAATGAAACATATATAATCTTTTCACGTGGCCTGCGTTGCAGATCGCAGACCGCGCTGGTTTGCTCAGGGTCTAATATTTCCCTCTGTTTTTTTACAAATGGCTTTACAGTCGCATGAATCTTGAAGCCATCCGTATAACTGGTCGATCAACGTCATTCACAGAAATAGAATTCTTATACAGGAATCAACACAAACGTTCTCTTGATTCCCATATGCAAATCTCTGGTTTCAGTGCTATGAGACTACAAACAATTATCTTACAAGTAAATTAAACGAAAAGTCATTTACAGAACTACCCACTGTACAAAGTTTAAAAATAAAATCAAATTCTTATATAAAAATAAGGGATCCATAACTAACATTAAAATTTAAGATGATCTATAAAATGACTAACAAAAAATTGTGCTATGAAGCTTCTCAAAACAGGTGCATGTGACGCAACTGTTAGTCGATGTACAATATTGTATATTGTTTGCAATAAATGTTTTGAAACTATTTTAAGGGGACAACAAACTAATGAATGTTTCGTATTGAATTTTGGTACTCTATGTTCAAAATGGTAGAATATTTTTGATTCGGGAAGGACAAGTCACTCGTATTTGCCTGGACAAAACAACACAAATTTGTTTTCAATTTTCTTTTTTTAGATTTTATAATTTTCTTAGCAAATACTCTACGATTATTATTTA
The DNA here is from genome assembly GCA_914767635.1 of Melanostoma mellinum. Lineage (NCBI taxonomy): Eukaryota > Metazoa > Arthropoda > Insecta > Diptera > Syrphidae > Melanostoma > Melanostoma mellinum. The sequence continues at coordinate 56,543,801 of OU612059.1, read as the reverse complement.
TTTAAGGGGACCCACACAAACTTAAATTAAAACTTAAAACATAAATTGAAAAATAAATAAATCCAACAACAAACCAAATTTCATTCAAAGACGAAATAAATTCAAATTTAAAACAAAAACCATAATTTTCTTTTTGTAGGTATTTAATAGTAAGTCAAACCATGACCAGAAGTTTTGTGTTGGTATATATTTTGTAAAAGACGAGGAATGTGTTCTGTTTTGTGTTCAAAGATTTTATTTTTTTGTATAATATATAGGAACAAAGCTGCATAGGTAAACCGCTGTTAGTTTTAAGTAGTGCAAGTGCAACACGATGCTTCGCGAATTTTTGTTTTTTTTTTATCAAATTACTTACCCAGGTGACACCTTCGAAGATGTGGTATGAAATTAAATTTCAATTTGATTTTACAAATAAAATAAAAACTAAATGATAAATTTAATCTTATTTCGAATTTTTCGTTTAAGTTTTTTAATTTAGGGGCACCTTACCAAATTCATTGTTTACTTTTAGCTAATTTAATTTTTCTTAAGTTTAAAGGGGAGAAAAAGAGTGCTAAATAGGAATTTTTACGCAACTTGTATTAATAAAAAAAACATTATTCAATAACAAAATTAGCAACTTTTCTTTGGTCAAAAAATATCTAACATTGCAAAAAGTTGATCTACTAAAAATTTATCCAAAAATTTAACTTTATAAGAAAAACATTTTTAGAATGAATTTTTTGTTTTATAAAGAGTAACTATTGCACTACTTTCAATTAAAACGCATCTGATATAAACAATGCTTTACTGTTCTTATAGAAAAAAAAACTCTACTAGTAAAATTTCTAATAGTAATCAAAACTCTACCTACTGATTTGGGAGTAAATTGTTTAAAAACTATTTTTGCAAAATATTAATTTTTAAAACCATACAAAACAAGAGAATTTTAAAAAAGCCGACTGCATTAAATTATATTTGAAAAAAAAAAAGAAGAAATGAATAGAAAAAAATAAGTAAATTTGAGGGTTTTCTTTTGTTGTTTTCAAACGGTCGATGAGTAAGTGAAAACCAATACGTAAAAATAAAACGAACCAAAGTGGAAATTTAAAAGTCAAAAATAATAATTCTTACAGCTGATGTTTGTATAATATTTAGTCCGATGATTTAATGTCTCACAAAAGCTTTCCGTTTTGCTATCTTACGACTTACAACCTTTTTTTGTTTTTGAAAGAAACCTTCTCAAGGATAACCGTGATGGATTCCTTGTACCGATTTTTTTTGGTAAATTTTCATCACGAAGTTGATACTTACTGAACCGTCGCATGAGATTCCCAGCAAAAGAGGGCGATGGATCGCCCCGCCCATTGCGTGATCGTAGATCACGAACTTGGTATTTGATATTCGGCACGGAGAGCAGTCGCTGATCGCGTTTGTCTTTTTTCTTGTATCGAGGAGGAGCAACAGGATGTGGATCGCCATCAGTGTCGAACAAGGGCAGATCAACAGGACGCGACACATGAGCCCCTTCCATTGTAGATACCAGGGATTTAGTAAACACCGGTTCGTCGGCGCCGCCACTGCTAAAGTCGACGCGTTTTGTAGAGGACATTGGCACAGCTTGAGGTTGTGACATGGTGCGTTCCTTCTTGTTTCCACGAACAATAACAATTCGATCGTGAATACTGATCTTGGGAACGCTTTGAGCGATATTTTGAGTGGAATTCGATTGAGATGCCGATAGACTAGTCGGTTCGGACAAATCCGAATTACTACCACACAAACGATCTAATGTATTCTCAATGCTTTCATCTGGGACGATCTCTTTGTTTTCGAGCTCATTCAAACTGGACACAATGTCCTTTTCAATCTGCTCCATATAATCGGATTTATCTTGTTCGGTGTCGTCAGTGGGTGTCGATTCGGATACCGAGTCTGGTGATATCTCGACCGGTGACAATGGTGTACCTTCAGTGGGGGCACAGTAAAATACAGACGAACCTTTAGAAGTCGAGGGTGTATTGGGATCGTTTTTGGTCATCTTCATGTTGACCTTTGATAACTGACGTTTTAAATTGAATGCTTTCCATGGAATTGACTTACGACGACCGTGTGCTTCAGCCGGGAGTGCAGGTTGATCCTCTGAGGTAGGACTGTTATTGTTAGTGCTGCTACTTTGGGGAGTTTCGAGTGCTTCGCAAGCAGGCGATATTGGACGGGAGGGTGAGGTTGATTGCTCTCTAGCGACTGATGATGAACATGATTGTGCTGTTTGGGTTACTAAAGTAGCTGTGATTGTCTCATGAGGTAAGGATGACGACGGCATCTGGGTCACTTTTTGTGGGCTACTTGACGACACGTCGTTCAACTAAAGCAAGTGTGTGATTGGTGTTTTTTTTTTTGTGATAAAGTTTTTGATTTTTGTTTTTTTTTAGTTATTATTTCTTTTTTTAGTGATTGGGGTGCTATAGGTAAACTTATTCTCTACTTGATAACGCATTTGTTTAATCAGAATTTCCCAAGATCGATTGAGCTAAGCTTCGGAACATCACAACATTAGGTACAATTTTAATATGATGATTTTTTAAATCAAATTGAAAGTAGCAAACTCTGTTTCTATATAGAAAAGATAATATGTTGATTATTTTGAACTCCTATTAAAAATATTTGACTGTAAACGGAATCGAAGATTCGCATTTTTTAGAAAAACGAGAAATAATTTAGAGTCAGAGGAAATAGACTCATCGGCAGAAAGCAAATCTATGCAACCCACTGGGAATACATGTCTACTTGACTCTTTTAATGGCCAGGGAAATGATCAAAAAGACAAGGCATTTCTGACCCAAGTCTGATTTGGCTCGGTGAACCAGGACAGTGCAACTCACTGTAGATAACAACAGTCGGTATATTGAAAGCTTCAGCAGAAGAAAAAGGGCCATAAGATTTTCTCAGACGTACTTCGATCATGAAAATAATATAAGCCGAAGCACATCAGTGAGTGCTGAAAATAAGGAAGTTGTGTGTTAACCGGCACCGGCGGGCGTTTGATGAAAGGTAAAATGCCGCTGTTGAGGGCACTGTATGTATTCAATTTGGAAGAAGATATAACAGACTCTCATCCATCTGAGCAATAAGGAGAGTCATGAATGTGTTTTTAAAACCAAAGTGATTTTGTAGCGACAAATTCAGCTGTCGAAATGTGTTTACATGGCGTTATATGAGAGTACTCCTCAAAGGACGAATCCAGTGCCTGTAACATAAAATTACAAGTCCTAGAAATTTCTGTATGACAAAGCAGCAAGTTCGCTTGGTCTTCTACAAGAGTGGAGTAGACATGTTTTTACAAGTTCCTCTTTACATGTAGACTTGTTGCTCTATGATACAGGATTCGAGTATTCCAACCACGCGTCCAAAACAACGGTTTGATTCACCTTTACGTCACTTGTAGAATCCTGCAGATGGTTTGAAAATCTATTCAGTAGAAAAATAGTGATAACAACCTCATCGGACTCTATTAACGCAGTCTAAAGCTAGATCCTGAGGATTTTTTTCCAGCAGTTCGAGATCGATATAAATGGTCCATCTAGTGGTTCCCTTTTAAGTTGTTGGTTATTTTGACACTGACAACAGTTTTCCGCTCAAAATCTTGACATAAAGTCAATATCATATCTCCGCAGAAGAAACGTTTGCTTTTTAACGACGAATTTCGAAACGCTAAAAATTTATTTTCAAAGTGAGTGCTTTGTAGCCCAAACATTGTGTTTCTTGACATGAAATTTGGCCTAAATGAAGCAACCGTCGTACCAATTTGAAGTAATAAGTTCTTGAGCCAGGCAATATAGTGGACAACACTCGTGGTCTTCGTGCAGTGCAAACAAAGGATAATGTGGCTGGTGTAGCCGAGACCCCGAGAGTGAAAGGTTCAATCCACGAATATCAGCTCTCCAGAGATATCAGAAGCTCAACATTTCAAGCACCAGCTTGAGGAGAATCCCGCACAAAGATCTCCGATTAATCACTTGCAAGTTCTAATTGACAAAAAACCTGAAGGCACCACCCGAATGTGGAATTCTCTACCTGAACCTGTTTTTCCCCTATATTACGATTCACAAAAATTCAAAAGCAACGTGCATCGGTGTCTCCTTTCAAATCGTCTCCTATTTTCCTAAATGCACTCGCACTGTGTTCTATAAAATTATAAGGGTAGTTATAACCCCATAATGTGTGCGATAATTATAAATATAAAAAAAGCACGACCACCCGCTCCGCTATACCTTCGCAGTTTGGGACTTAGAGCAGCTTGATTTGTACAACGGTTTTGGACGAAAAATCATTTTTTCTGTAAACGCACATCATCATATCGGCGGTTACGCTAACAAACAAAATTGGCGAATACATGTTATACTGTCGCGAAGGTAATGTATCCCCAGAGAGTCCCATATGGTGTGGATTGTGGAGTAGTGAGTGGCTTATTTGGACTAAAATATGGCTGAGAACACCGCTTCGGTCAAAGGTGGTCGTTAGAGAGCGAATTTTTTTTTTATCACTGAACTGAATTTTTTCTTACTGAAATTGGTGCTATGCTATAGAACCCATAATCAACCACAGCGTAGGGCCTAAATTACAAATAACGATAGTTGCAAAAACAAAGGGTTATCACTACGTTGCGATTACGATTCACAATATTCGTTGGAATTTACGACTGTTTTTGGCGGTCGTTTTGTTGTCGTTTTGAAATTTTCATGGATCTCGTAATCAATATTCGGTTTATGTTGTGGCTTTCGCAATAAATGCCCAGCAGAAGAAGATTCAACCATAGGCAGGTTGACCTCAGCAGAAGAATACAAAGGTCGACAAAGTAGAGAGCGACCACAACCAACTTCAAGTGTGGCAATGAAGATGAGACTACAGAAAAGGGCCAGGCCTGGCTTGAGTGACTTGTTTATTGATAGTGTAATCATCCTGGACTTTAAACCAAAGTAAATAAAAGCGGACACAACAAACTAGATAACGACCGAGACCCTGCGTATTTCTGTCAACCACAACTGGTACAGAAATTGAGGGGACCTGCCATTTTTTTTCGACTTCGAGATCCTAACTCAGACAGCATGGCAGAGTATTAACTTTAACGTTAAGTTAAGCGATACACAATTCTGGGATTCGTACATTGAACTTAACAGTTATACATGCAAACGCTACGGCCACTACAAGCGCAGCAGAAAGCAAAGCAAAAAGAAAATTCAAACTAATAGTAGGCCTATACAGTATAAATATGTGTAGGTAGTCTGCTAGACATAACTCCACGGAATGTATGCCCTTAATGGACCAACGCCACACTTCGCTTGGGTATAATTTTAAAACTAGATCAAAATTGTATTATAAATGGGCCTATATCCCACCGAAGTGGGCCCAAGTCTGTGCACTCAGTCACTTTCACTGCCTGTGGAGTACGTAAGGACTTTAGTTTCGCCCCCAAAACTACTGAAAAAGGAAAATAGGAGTCAGTGATAGTGGGGAGCGAGTTTGATCCTATGAAAGCTTCCTAGTAAACTTATTTTTTTCTAAAGTTTTGGTTTATATATGGTGGTCGAAATATTAAGGACGCTATAATATGTGGTACTCGTGGCGTGATGGTTATCATGTCTTCCTGTTAACCCAGAGGTTTGTGGTTCGCAAGGCAAAATTGTTTTTCATGGGTTCATGGAACCATCCGACAGCGAGAAGACGGCCGTCAAGCAAATGGCAGCACCACTTTTTCACGTAACGGTGTTAATTACCGTTATTTATGAAAAATCACCATTTTGTTTACGTTTCCTTTACATCGATTTTCGCTAGGAATTGGGAAATCCTCCGTAAGTAAATTCATTGCGTTAAAAAGTTCTTTTTCGATTAATCGTTCGGAACCGACAGAAAAACATAGGTCCCCTCCATTCCTTCACACGGTATGGTTGTGAGAATTACGCTAGGCTCGGGGCTTCTTGGTCTGACGCGCCACCCGTCTGTTGCGTGGAAAGCTCCACTGCCGTATTAACACACAAAATGGACAACCTTGATTAGGCCTTAATAATTTACTTGGAGGATGAACAATCATCTAAGGAGGAAAACAGTCGCAAGGCGGATTATGATTTATGCAAAAGTCTTGATACAGAAGGTGTATTTGAGATGGTACTATGTCGCCGTTTACTGAGAAATGAAATCAACTTAAATTTCGTCGTTTTTGCTGTTCGGTGCTAGAACTCATTTTCTTGTAAAAAATAAGTTCTTATCAATGAACGACAAAATGGCCGTCATGCAAAGGGCAGCACAGCTTTTTCATTTTACGGTGTTAATTACCGGTCTTTATGAAAAATCACCATTTTGTTTGCGTTTTTTTCTACGTTTCAGAAAACAAAGCGGAAAAGCTGCCAAAAATCAGCTTCTTAAGGTGCGTCCACACTACGCCGACCGGCAATCGGATCCATTTCATTTGGTTCGAATCCGGGTCGGCTTTTGGTAAGGAGGAGAGTCGATCGTCCACAGCAATTCGGTATTGCCGATTGATGCCATTCAGCATAGTGTGGACGCAGCTTTATATTGCCTTTAAAAGAACAAGTGGCTGGCGTTATTTCATTAAAATTAAAGTCGAATACAACAAATGAATGCTTGCTGTGCCTTTTAATACAAAGCATCAATTCCATGATAATCAACAAGAAGGAATCTATGTTGCAGAAAATAAAGGTGCATTCAGACGTTTGAAAATAAAAATGTTGGTTCTCGTTAATCAGAACCATCAAACCAAACTCAGTTTACATTTCTCATCTGATGAACACCAATCCAACAGCTGTAAACTTACTCAAAAATCAAAAACCTTTCGTGCTCCATGCGTTTTTCTTCCTTTTTTCTAGAAAACTGCTGACTACATTATATATTGCAAGCAGGAACGATTTCATGCTTTGCTAACTTTCAAACTCTCAATGTTCCGTCGCTTATCAAGTGGGAAACTCTGAACAATCCTTAAAATAAGCATACGCATTCGATATGTTTTTGGCCATTGCTCTAGCATCACACTAAGTATTTATTTTATTATTTGCACGACAAACGATGAGCCATATATTTTAATTATTTTATAATATTTACACTAAGTGCTGAGGTTAAAATAAAAGTATAATTATGCTTATGCTCTCACACACGGATAAAGCAATTATTTATATATTGGTAACCTGACAATTAAGTTACATAAAACTAATTACTAAAATTATAAAACTGAAGTAATGAGGCAAATCAATAGAAAAAAATGAATAAAAGAGAACAACTGTTGATAGTTTAGATCTACCAGCAGTGTTCTAAGATCAAAACTTTGAACGTTCTTTTTTTTGTATTTTTTTTTCTCATTGAAATTAACTGATTAATGAATTTAAAGATCTTTAAGCAAATATATTCAACAATTGAAACAGAATGGTTGCAAATAAATTTTTACTAAATCAAATGCGTTTTCAATTTTTTTTTTTTATAAATTTGTAAGTTTTATTTTTTAAAAGTTTGTTTAGTAGTTTTACTGAAGCAAGCGTTTTTGTGTTTTTTGGTTGTTTTGTTTGTTTGTTTGTTTAAGTTTTTTTTTTTTAGATATTTATTGTGGTAAATTTATGCATTAGAAAGTCAAAACACTGACGTACACATGAAGAATTGCTTTCGATCACACAGAAAGGAGCGGACAACAGGTTAAGAAAACATTAGAGTGCAAAGAAAAGGTCAATAGCTAAGACAAGTCCTATTTTGAGTTATTCGAGTTGAAGGTGATATTTAAACACTATTGTGGTACTCTCTTAAAGGAAGGAACGTAACTGAAAAAATTCCACTGATGCAACCTAAGTTCTACGTAATGGAGTTCCACAAGGTGGAACAGTTTTGCCTTTGCTTTTTTTCGTAAAATAAGTACTGGTGAAATTTTGGTCGAAAACTAGGATTACCATCTACTACCATCCCTTTTTCAGACCAAATGACTAGCTTAGAGGAAACTATTCTGAGAACAAATTCGCCAGATACTAATACTGATTAGGAATCAAAATTTCTTTTTCTTGTTTTTCGGGTTCGAGCGTATGATGATTTTGAAGGGATCAAAGTAAACGAAAAAGGATTCACAATTTCAAAGATGTAAATGAAAACTGTTTCCATTGGACTTTTAGACTTCAGAGAAAAGGATTTAGCAACAACGAAGACAGCATATCTCCATTTTAGAGATGAGACTCGAGAAAAGAAACAAGTTTTGTTCTTTGAGTTGGACAAGCAGTAGACAAAAGAACTGTAGTGTAAGGCCCAGCAAGGAAGTCTTATTCGAGCTAGCTTTTTAAAAAAAACTTTTAACAGAAATTCGAAAGCATGCCTAAAAAAGTATTTAGGCACAACACAGCTCGGCTAACCGCAAAGCTAAACGCATTTTAGAGACCCAAGTTTTGTTTGGAAATTCAAAACAGCTATATTGGAAACGCTTTTCCAGACAATGCTTTTATCATTAGTGCTCAGAGAATTAGACAGCTCTTCGCAAAGGACGATAAAAGCGAAATTAAATTTTACTCTTCTGAGATTCGAGTCCCGAACTCAAACGAAAGAAGCAAACTACGAAACCATAACCACATGGGTACCAAAAGAGAAGTCTACGTGATTTTGAATTCCTAGAACTGAAAGTCTTAGAGCTTGCGAGCAAATTAGTTAGAAACAAACTAAGCGAAGTCATGCTGAGGAGGGTCAGTAAAGTAAGTGGTTGCCTGGAAAGTTCATTTATGTGAAGTGTGTATGTGCCACCTCTCCTGTGTATGCGAACACTCGAAAAATGGCCAACTCTAATGGCCAAACTCGCTATAATCGCGAAGGGTTTCAAAGTCAGATTTGATCTTAGGGTCTTGATCTCACCGGGCTAAGACATGGATCAGTTAAATGCAAAGGCAATGTGGGTGCTTTCTTCTGTAACGCTCATCACTTCGTGCTGATTGTGGGCTTGTTTCCTACAAGTCTTTTCGCACAACGAACTGGGTACTCCCCGACTGTCACAAAACTGAATCGAGCGCTTATAGTGCATTCTGTTTAAATATAAAAAAAAAAACAGAATAGATCCGAAAATGCATCCTTGTGGTACTCCAGCCATTTTTTTTTATTGAATTTCTACTATAATAACGATCACTTGTCATTGTGAGAAGTAAGAGTAGTGTGGATGCCGGAAGAGTACCTCACCTGAAACTAGCAACAATACAGCTGAGAAGAACTTCCATCTGACGACGCCGCTTATTTATTTTAAGTAGCATTAGAGTTCTTAAATCAATGCAAATGTATCACTGCCACATAATGGAGAATAAGGGTGGCTTTAAGGCTGCATGTACACTAGCAACAAAAGCTCTTTATTTTGACACAAGAGACCATGGAGAACATTACATTGCCTAATCCCTTGACATGACAGACGATACGAATATTGAAACACTTTGAAGGGCATTCGGAATACTGTCATCCGTATGAAGATCTTCACACTGAGCTTCAACTTTTTGAGCTCTAAAATTTGTGTTGATATACTCAAGAGAAGCATCGAAAGGATCTGCTTACATCTCGAACAAAGAATTTGAAATATATTAGCTTCAGTTACGGCCGCTTTATTTTTAATCCAAGATAGGGCATTCGAAGTTGGACAGGGGCACAACGATTTGTGGATAAAACACAACGGAGTTGGTTTTTGGGGAACCTCTGATTTCGTTCTGTCCGTTTTCGAAAAATTATGAAACAATTGCCATGGTTGCAGCGATTGTTAGCGTGAAGTATGGACATTAACTGAATTAACATTAGAATAGCACGCAGATGAAAATGATTTTGTAAAAAAAAAGTGTCAGTAACAACAAACGCCGGTTGATTTTTATTCAAAACTTTTGAATAAAAATAGAAAATAACCAAGTTCAGTCTTCAATTAACTTGATTTTTGGAATCATATTTTCAATGTCCTGCTTCCTTTTCATTCGCTTGTTTGCTTTACTTTAGAGCATTTCGGATAAGCCACTATCTTTTGTCATCCCCCACCAGTGGTAAGATGGAAAAGGTGGAATTATAAGGAATAGTTTCCGATAGCGAAGTTAAGAAGGTAATTTGTCTTCCTCAGTCATATTTCCATTTTCCTTCTTCTTTTTCATCAGCTTGTCTACTTCCTTTTCATTAATTTTTTCGCTTCACACTAGTGGTTCACATCTTAATTAAGTATCTATTGCTGCCATCCCCCCCCCACTAGTAAAATAAATAAATAAGGTGGTGCAACAGTGCGAGGAGCCCCAGGGCGTAGTACATTTCTCACAATCATGTCTTCTGATGGAATGGAGGGGACCTACAATTTTCTGCCGTTTCCGAACGGCTAATCAAGAAAGCGCTTTTCATGGCAATGAATTTATTAAAGGAGGACTTGCCAAATCCTCGTAAAAGGCGATACCCGCGGAAAAGCATTTTGCCTCTTTTGGGATCCCAACCACGAACCTCTGGGTTAACAGGCAGACATACTAACCATCATCAGCTAGTCGTAAGATGAAAAAATCGAAATTAAAAAAGCCATTAAGCACGACAGCGAAGTTAGAAACTTGTTTTCATAGTCATACATTCTAATCTTTTTCAAAAGATTATCTGCCTTACACTAGCAATCTGCATCTCGGATAATCTTCTTCCTCTTTTGTCATCCCTCACCAGTGGTAAGATGGGTGAACTGGAATTATAGGGAATAGTTCCCGACAGCGAGGCTAAGAAAATAATTTGTTTTATTCAGCCATATTTCTGTTTTTCTTTTTCTTTTTCATTAACTTTCTCGTTTCACACTAGTATAGTAATCCGCATCTTGATTAAAAATCTTTTGCTGCCATCCCCCACTAGTGGTAAGATGACACAACTGATACTTTAAAAAGCCTTTAAGCTCGACAACGAAGTTAGGAACTTGTTTTCGTGATCATACATTCAATTTCTTCTATCTATCTTACAAGCTTATCTGCCTTACACTAGCGATCCGCATCTTGGATAAGTCATACATATATGTACTACTAGCCTTCCCCACCAATGAGAAGATGACAAAGTCGAACTCAGCAAAGAATCGCTTAAGCACGGTAACGAGGTTAGGAAGCCAAATAACTTGTTTTTCGTAGCCATATTCTTATTTTCCTTCTCCTTTTTCATGCTTGTCGGCTTGACACTAGAGATCTGCAACATGTCTTCTGTCACCCCTCAACAGTGCTGTCGTTTCTGAAAAGTCCAAAGCAGTACATTCCAGAAAATTTTGCATAATTTTTGGACAAAAGCAATACGCATATATAGTTTTTTCAAATCATTTTGTTAAAATTTTTTACAAAAATAAACTTAGATACATACATATCTACTTTATCTATTCTTTACTTCGATTACCCGATTTTGATGTGGATGGTTTTGTTGGTCCGGATGGAAAAGGAGAACGTACGCTTTTTGCCTTGAAAAAGATCTAAGGACAATAAGAACTAATTAGAATCGAACTGCGCACATTCATTTTGTTAACCTACGCAGAATTCGATTCGTCTGTCGAAAGACATTCTACAGAAATTTTTATCCTCAACAACCTGCCTTATAAAGGGTCCGCCATCTAACGTTTTTTTGAACTAGTGCTTATTTCGTGAATGGTAACACTAAGCTCATGTCTGATTAGACAGATAACTAGTTTTATCCTTCCGTTGAACGAATATGCATACGCTTGAACAACGCTGGGAAATATTGCGACATTAGTATACTTTGAAGATCAAGGTAATGTTGCAGAATGTGTGCGAAAATTCAGATGAAGCTCATTTTGATCTTGGGCAAGGAGTGGCCGTTACAGTCAATGGCGATCGTTATCGGGCCATGTTGAACGAATTTTTGTTCACAAAAATTAAAGAGGAGGGTATTGGCAACATTTGGTTTCAACAGGACAGGACACTCGATGTCTTGCGCCTTGTTTTTGAACAGGCAGAGCTGATTTCATTTGGCCACCACCTTTTAAAACAAAGAAAACTTATGTATATAATACTTCTACATTGATTTCAATTTTTATTTTTCCAAATTTTGTATAAAAGGCTATATATTATCACTGAAAAAATAAAACACTGACACGAAAACCGAAACTGAGATCTGAAATCTTTCCGCTTCCGCCAGATTGATTGGCGTATATACATAAAAATACAGAAAGATTACCATGGTGAATAACATAATTTTGCACTAATGTAATGAAAAACTCATCTATGCATTACATATAAATAAAGAATAGTAAACTCGATATATTATATTTAACTTGTAGCAAGGGATGCCTCGCCTAAGGTCACAGCTCATATGTCCTTTGAAAATATAAAGAAGTGATTGTTGCGCCTTCGTGCCCTCGGTCCAAGGCTTCTTAAATGGGAAATCAATTTTACTATTCCATATACATATAAACAATGATCTAAGTATGTGCAAAAGTGTACCATGTTATTCATATTTGTGAAACTGAGGTTGTGGAATGTGGATCTGGAACTTGGAAGTGCTTTTTCATCGAATTACATATTTTCGAAGTGATGCCATCTCATATTTTTTTCGGTATTTGTTTTTATGAACAACGAATTCGAAAAAGCAATACAAGTGGCAATACAAAAATTAAAATGCAGTAAAACAAAAAAGTGTGCAGTACGGCAGTACGCACCAAGCTAAAGCAATACAAATATTGCTTTTGCAGTACATTCGACAGCATTGCCCCTCAACAGTGGAAAGAAGGCAAAATCGGAACTTATAAAGAATTGCTTGAAAACGAAAAGCACGAGAGTCAAGAAATTTATTTCGCACTCATATTTCCATTGACCTTCTTCTTTTCAATAAATTGTCTGCTTCACATCCGCATTGTGTTAAAGTCATTCCCCAACAAGTGGCACCGAAACCGAAATGAATACGGATTCGCGGAGTTCGGAAGTCAAACAACCTGTTTTTCGTAATAAAATTTCTAATTTCCTTCTTCTTTTTTACACCTTGTCCGCTTCACACTAGTTAATCGCATTTACTACTTACATCCCCCACCAGTGGTAAGACGATCGACTATCCAAAAACTATGCGAAAAGGACTTGAAATCGAATAAGTTTGAAGCGAGGGAAATGATTGGAGACTATCAATTACATCCAGGTCCACCTGTCTCTGATAAAATGACATCAAGCGAAGTTCATGTGTACAACAGAGTCATTCAATGAGCTAAGATAAATTAATAAAAGCATATTCCGCACAAATTCTACTGCAAACAGAACTAAGAATTAGCTTACGTAAGATTTTGTGAAATTTCGCTCGCACTTGGCTTGCGATTATTCAAAAACAAAAAAAAAAAACGACTTATTTTTACTGCAATTGCTACTAATGGATTTGCTGATTCTAATGATCTGATTTTTTCTCAATTTTTTATTTTTTTTTGAGACCACATTGCTCTGGTAAAGTGTTGTTATTTTATTCATATTCACAATTGCTAACATACAATCCGATGTCAATCTTCTGGTTATGCTATGACTTTTGCTTTTTAAAATTCACTCACTTAAAACGAAAAGGATAACTGCGAATTTACATACAAATAGCTCAATGTGGGCAGTAGCTCAATTTATTTTTTAATTTTTTTCTTTATCAAATTTCTCATTTCAAACTAAAAACAATAATAAAAAAAACTAAAACAAACAAAAAATTCAAAATCAACTTAAGGCTACGCCGTTCACAAAAAAAAACCAATTTTGGAAGTCTAAAAACCAATAATTAAAAACTTAATCATAAAAAATAAAACAAAATATTAATTAAAAATAAAACCAAAATTTTCTTGATCATAATGTTATGTGTAATAAGAGTAGTTTTGGAGGGGGGCTTACGGCTAAAACACACTTACCTGGTCTATGCTAGGTGAACGCGTATGTTCATCTTTATTATTATCACCACGTTTTGGACTCTTGGGCACCCGAGAATATGGATCCTGCGCTCCATATAAATCGGGACTAGCAACACTAAGGAGACAGACTTTTTGAACGGTATCGACAACAGCTAAACCGTATTCATTGCCATAAGCCATTCTAGAAATACATTAATTTTTTCCAAATATAAAGCTGGTGAAAGCATTTCTTATCCCATTTTCTTTTATGAAACATAAAACATGAAAAAAGGTATCAATTCTTGTACAATGTCTACTAGTTTTTGTATTTTTTGTTTTTTACTTTTTTTCTCTAAAAAGTACTACTTGGGATGGATTCTAGGTTATTTGTTTTTTTTTATATGCAAACAATCTATGACCTCATAACACATGACTTTATGGAAAATGTTTGTACTTACAGGCCGTAGCTGGAATTTAAACAGAGCGATGTTATTTGTCCAGGATGACTACCCTGGGTCCATGGTGTTAAGCAAATGAGTTGCGCCTGAAAACCTGGGGGTTTTCTTTGCGCTCCTGGTCTTACCCTCAGCATGCCATCGGTCTAAGCAATTTGTCTTGTTTGTTATAAGTGTCTGGAAGGTTTTATGTATTTGAATAAATCAAATTGGATTACCTTTTTGTCATTTTCAGCAGCATCAGCAGTCTTCGGGGCTTGGCGAGGAACAAATTCACATTCAGGACTACCGCCGTCGCCGTCATCGAAACTTTCATATTTTATTGGTATTTCTAGGACCAATATTTCTGAGGTACTTTCTAATTTTCTAAACTTAAATAGTATCACGTGACCACTAGCCCCGGCGATGCACAACCTTCTTGATTCAGCACAGAGTGTTATAATTTGTATGCCAAGCGGATCGTCGTCCGCATTATCTATTGATCTAGCTCTGGGCCGTTCGAAAATTTTACCAGTTTTCAATTTGTATAAAATCTGCAAAAGAGTGTATGTGATTTAGTAAAATGAATATCCATACCAAAGTAAATTTAGTTCAAATTTTAGCAATGAAATGGTTGTAAATTGCAGTAAGCATTTTTCATATACCCCCATTGTTTACATATCGACAAACGGGTTGGAATCAAATTTAAAGTGCAAAAATTGTATTAAACCTTTTTACGCACTTTTAATGACTTAACTTAAGAATTCGCCCCTGCAGGGACTTTACTTCAAACTGTCTTTTGCTCAAAAAACCCCAGATCTAGACCAGACTTACTTTTCCTATCTTCGCCATTTCTTTACAGGGCCTTCTAATCTAAGCTTTAATCAGTCAACTGTTTTTAATGGTCTCCTCAAACTCAAAGACGAGTATAACCCAGGTCCAGGTGGCATTCCTGCCATTTTGCTTAAGAAACGTTGTTTCAGTTTAGCCCTTCCCATCACTGACATTTTCAAACTATCTCTTTCAAGTGGAGTTTCTCCGGATTTATGGAAAATATCCGTTATTTCACCTATCCACCAAAAGGGCCCCAAAACCTAATTTCTAACAATAGACCCATAACTAAACTCTCTCATATCCCTAAGCTTTCCGAAAGCATTCTGTATGAAATACTTTCTTTCCTGTGCAAATCAATGATATCCTCCAAGCAGCATGGTTTCTGTAAGGGAAGGTCTACAACCACTAATCTAGTTGAGTTTGTTTCCTTCTCTCTTTCTGCGATGGAAAAAGGAAACCAGGTAGACGTCATTAGCACAGTTTTCAGTCCTATCCTACTCATATGGATTTCTTCATATTTGGATGACCGCCAATATAGAGTTCTATTCCGTTCAACTCTTTCGGTTCCTTTTGTGGCAACCTCCGGTGAACCCCAAGGCAGCCATCTTGGACCCCTCTTTTTCATACTTGCCATTAATGATGTCGAAAAGATCTGCCAATATTCTTCTATCTCACTTTACGCGTATGACGCTAAAAATTTCAAAGTCATCACCTCCGATCGAGATTCTCTCCAGCTTCAAAATGACCTCGACTCATTCGTCTTTTGGTGTTCTAAAAACTTCCTTGAATTAAACATTGGCAAATGCGAAGCAATAACTTTTTCTCGTAAAATTAATAAACCTCCCCCCAGATCCTGTCATCCTCAGAAGATCTCTATAAACCGTGTGCAGTTTATCCGAGATTTAGGAGTTCTCTACGACAGCGAATTAAATTTTCGTTCTCATATTGACGAGGTAATATCAAGAGCTAATTCCGCCCTTGGTTTAGTCAAGAGATGGTCCAAAGAGTTCCGCAACCCCTTAGTAACGAAATCCCTCTATATTGCCTATGTTCGCCCTCTCCTTGAGTATGCATGTCAAGTGTGGGCTCCATATCAAGCGGTTCATATCTCAAGAATTGAAAGTATTCAACGTCGTTTTCTGCTCTTTGCCCTTCAGGATCTCTACGACGTTAAAAACTTTCTCACCCTGCCTCCTTACTGCGAACGTCTCGCAATCATTAATCTCCACTCACTAGAAAACTGAAGGAATGTCTTTGACATCATATTCATTCACAGGCTTCTTACTGGTAACACTGACTGCTCCCCCTTTTAGATCTTATCTCCTTCAACACTAATCCTCGAAACGTAAGATCATCCCGATTTTTTTTCTTCCTGCTCATCGTACATCCTATGGTCTCAACGAACCCTTAACTCGCATGATGAGTAAAATTAATTCTGTTCCCTTTCTTTTCGACCTCAATCTTCCAAGTCCTGGTCTGAAAGTCCTCCTTTTAAACCATTTTTTATCCTCGTAGTATAATTTAGTTTTAATTAGCTTAAGGGGGGACGCTGGTCTAGAGCGTGAAAAAATGGGCATAATTTATGAATTTTTTGTGACTCAACAAAAAGATCAATCGAAAATCTGTGAAAGAGGTTTTATAATTTAGGTCTTAATAAACAAATACAAATTTTTTCGTGTCAATTAAATTCAAAATGGCGGCTGTTCAGCATTTCTTCGGAGGCACTTCATTTTTTAGATGGGTCCATGGCCGAAAGTGTAACCTCCTTAATTTTGATCCTGGAACAACAGCTAGAGCCGTACGTAGGATTTTTTCGATATTTTGTTTTTTCGCGAAATGGTGTACGTTTGAACAAAAAATTCAAATTTTCACTAAAAAAATGCGACAAAATTATTGATTAAAAAAAAAACCATGCAACATAGAAAAAAAATCCTACGTACGGCTCTGGAGAAAGGTATTTTGAATGTACTGTCAAAATTTCGTATAGATCAGTGAAGATTTGCTCAAGTTATGTTTTCGGCCAGTCAAAAAAAAGTGATTTTGAGAAAAACGCGTTTAAAGTTTTAAATACTATAAAATCATACGGCATACTAGAGGGGCGCTGCCGCAGAATGGAAAGTTTGGGCATTTAGACATTTTTGCCGGCATCCATCCTTTGGTATGTTATTTTTAAGACCCTAAAGTACCTTTTCAGACAAAAAAAAAAATTTCGGTTTCTTCAAAATTCTAGACCAGCGTCCCCCTTAAGCTTGGGGTTTAAGTTATTTTAAGCTTGTATTAAGCTACTAAATGGGGCAGTAGCCCCACCAAAATTAATTAGAAATTAAAAATTAAAATTTAGCCTCACCGCTTTTCGTAAGGGGCGGCCCAAGATAATGTATAGTTATTTAGTTGTTTGACTGGAAACGAGAAAGAGGCGAGTTGCCATCTTATGTGTCCAGCAAATGAAGTTTCGAGAAACTGGAATCTGTATAAATTCCAGCCGAGAGGCCCAATTTTCGACCACTTTCGCAGCTTTTGGGGCGCCGCGCCGTATGTCAGCAGAATATTCTCTTCCAAATCGTCAATTGTCCCGGATATCTTCGTAGACCAGCAGGTTCACATAACCATACAAAAATAGGCCAGTGGTAACTCGCAGGTTTGAAGCTAGAAATTATGATAAAAGCGGCGTCAATACCGAAGCCGTTTCGAGACAATCTACCGGATTTACATTGTGCCCTGTGGTCGTGCGGCTTCAATTCTTCCACGATCCAAAACCAAACTGAGCACAAATCAAATGACAGCTGTCAAAAAACCAACTCCAAAAAGTATTGCCAGACTGTAAACCACACGTCGACATTCAAGATCAAAGTGAGTCTAGCGAAAAGCTTACACGACTGGAGATAAGCGGCATAGTAAACGAGAGATCAAACTCAAAGAGCGAAGCAAGTGTCGAAAAACTTGAAAATACGTTTTGCGAAATTTCTTTTGAGAATCATGGAAATATTTACGAATAGTAAAAGGACTATACATAGTGCCACAATGGTACCTTTGGTACGAATGGCACTGATCCCGAAACGAGCAGAAATGTTCGAGTCATAGCTGGATTCCGTGGGCTATTTCTCACAACCATGCCTAGTGAGGGAATGCAGGGGACCTACAATTTTCTTCCGGTTCCTAACGGCTAATCGAGAAAGCGCTTTTCATAGCAATGATTTTACTTAGCCCATTCCTCGCGAAAGGCAATACCTGTGGAAAAACATTTTTGCTTCTGTTGACAAGCTAACATGCATAGCATGTCATGGGGACCACGAAAATATACTTCCCAAATTGGATGTGTGCATGATTTTGGTTAGATTTTCAAAATATACTAAAGGACATCCCAAAAGAGTGGGAAAGACAAACGAGGACTATGACGATTTCCGTAGAGGTATGGGACCATATCACCACTTGGTGAAGATATCCTAAGTATGTACAAGTTAAATGGTTTTATCGTACTAAATACAATTTTCATCAATTAAGACCGACACCTTGTCACCTAAAGCTGTGGTTGAAATGGAACTCAAATTGACTACCATTTGGGAGCCAAATTTGTGAAACCTCCCGTGAAAGACTGATACTGGGTGAAGCTGTCTTCCAATGACAGAAGCGGTGAAGGAAATGAAACCAGCAAGGGCTACGAAGAGAATCAAATGGTATATAATTTGGACAAAGGAAATGAAAACCAATTCATTTCGAATACGCAAAGATATCTGTGCAACACCATCAACACTGTCCAAATGCAGAGACTACAGGACAAAGGAGGGTAGATTGACTGTTTGCATAAAGAGAGCTAAATCATTGGTTGGGACTTAAAAGGAACACTGACAAAGCAAAATGGTAGTGAATGATGAGTTTAAAGTAGTTATATGTAAGAAGACATCGGCCTTTGAAGAATGACGCTCTTTAAATAATAAAGATAAAATGACTGGCCTCAGAAAGGAAGAAGTGCAAGCAAAGAGCAACGAAGTCATACACCGAGAGCTGGAAGACGTTTCTGCTGCAGCTGATGATGCAAACCACGCCGGCCGTTCAAGAAATACAACAGAACAACTTGAATAAAAGGGCAACCATTTTTCAAATACCCGCTCAAAAAAGGAGAATTCTTCAGCAGATTCGTTTGCCGAAGTTCATTAATTATTATTAACTATGCTCAAGGGCAGCTTCTTATGGATAAAAACTAAATTCTGCACAGGTGGCAACTGTATTGAAATGGCCCATCAGAACGAACTTTTTTCTTGAAAGCACTTTCTCGAAACTGAACCTAACTTAACCAAAGTACCCGACACATTCGAAAAAGTAAGTGAGGCTGTTAAAAACACAAAAAGAAAAAAACCGTAAAGTTTGGAAAGACGAGATGATATATGAGTTTTGGAAAAATATGAGATACGGCGGGTTACAACTTACATCTTCAAGCAATGAAGGGGGAGTTGCCTTCTACTAATGTTCAAAGGAAGATACACGAAGTTGATATCATTCCCATTCGATGTCTCAGAACTTGAAGATCGTTTACCGGATATTAAGTAGCTGATAACCAATTTTGGTTTGTCGCAGGTAAGTCAACAACATACGCAATCGAAAGTATAGGAGTCGTGATGGAAAAACTCATGTTTCCTTAGAGGATTTGTATGTTGCGCAGGTTGAACACGTAAAAGCATTCAATAAAAATACGATAGCTTTTATAAAATGAGTATCAGACTTGAAGCCATCCAAAACAACTTGTATTAAGGCAGGGGCCTCGAATTACTCTGTAAAAAAAAAAGATCTAACATGGGAGGCTTTTAGACCACGATGAGTTACAGAGGCCTATGTAGACTGCTCCTCACTATAGTTCTTGACTACCTCCTGGAAGATAATGTACAGAACATCAAAGTACATCTATACTTTTGAGCTATCATAAGTGAGGATGATACATCCCCACAAGAAGCACTTGAGACTAAAAGTTTTAGCAGGTAGTAAGAACTTGTGTTGTCTCTTTTCTGAACCAGGGATGTCTATTCCAGAAATCTATTCGCATGGAAATGTGCTGCCCAGGCGTGAAAAGATTATATATAAGAGATTCTTATTTTAGTCGCACCACCCGTATGTGGAATGCTTTACCTGGCTCTGTGTTTCCCCTGCATTACGATTCACAAAAATTCAAAAGCAACGTGCATCGGAGTCTCCAATTAAACCCTCTCCTACTTTCCTTAATGCTCGCACTGTGTTCTATAACATTATAAGGGTAGTCATAACCCCTTGATGTGTGCGTTAATTATAAAAAAAAATACATGTATCTGAGATCAATAATCAACAATGAAGCAACTTGTGCAAACGACATCAATCACCGAGTAAGCGAAGACAGAATGAAGTAGTGAGAAACTCATTCTTCCCTTAGCTGGAGGGAAGAATCAACACAATGCAATCGAACTCTGGCCAACGTACAAAAGGTATGAAAACAATGTAGTTGAGATGAAGTTTTCGAATGCTTGAATTTCCTCTTCTGTAATTCTTTAGAACAAAGGATTAAACTCTGATGTTTTCGTCGAAAGCAGTTGGAAGAAGTCAAAGTCGATTTTACTTTAGTTGGGATCCAGTAGTATCAGAGCATGATCGCGTTAGAAGAATCAAAATCCGTGGAAACCTTCACGTCGAAAATGCCATCATGGAAAAAATTTACCTCGAACGACTCAGTTGGTATTCTCACGTTCAATTAAAAGATCCAGGAAAACCCCGTCAAAAAAACCTAGACACTATTGCGAAGAAAAAAAAGAAAAAAAAAAATGGAAACGAAATCTGCGTTTGGTCGGCCTCAAACATGAAACAATCAGAAACCGGGAGGTTTGCGAAACAAATTCTGAGATCAATGCGGAGTACCTACCCCACGAGCGGATCAAAAGTGTGAAGCAGTCAAGTGGGTAAGCTGTAATCCAACGCCGGGAAAAGGAACACAAATTTGTCAGGCGAGACGGCCATCTCTGTAAACAGAGGTGACTTTCTCCATCAATCAAACACCAAAATAAAAATAATTGACTATCAAATCGATATACAAACTTCACCAATATTTCTGTAATGCTCACACCATTTGTAGTAAGAAACTTAGTTCTACAAGTATTCTTAACAAACCTGTAGTGAACCCGCTCCGGCATCCCAAAATTTAACAGATCCATCTTGATGGCCGGTTATCACTATTTCCGAGTAACTGCAAGAAGCCGGCGACCACTCTCCTCCTGATACAGGCCATTCACGATCCGAGAATCCCGTTCTTCGACTCGCAGTACTTCGACCAACCTAAAAGGAAACAAGATATAGTAATTTATTTACCTCTCCACAACCAACCAAGCACACACACACTCCCTGAAATCGATTTCATATATACTCACGGAATAAAAAGCCGGAACTAAATCTGATGGACAGTCAGCTAAATAAGTGCAACATGTAACAGGTGATTCATGTAAGTCCATAGGATAAGGCGATTCGAAACATGGAAAACCGGGTGTAAGTAAATCTATTAAAACTAAATCGTGTTGCAGCAGTACTGCTATGGCATATGGTTCCTGCATATCTGAAAAATTGTTCAGCAAAAAAAAAAAGGAAAAGAGAACAACATTCGTGATTAGCTTGCATAAAAAACCATTTCCACTGACACACAACTATCCATAATCACTGTATTCAATCTTACCACTAGACCAAGGACTCTCACAAAGGGTAATAAAATCTACAACAGGATGCTCCATTTCTAAAACCGTAGTCGACTTGCCTTGCATTACGGTAATGCAAGGCGATTTGCCACCCTTCTCCATAGACAATCCGCCCGAAAATATCGTGTACGTCTCACTGCAACAAAATGAAAATCAATAACGACAGTCTTGGCAAAGCGTGGCCTACTTTAGCAGAGGTTGTTTGGTTAGCTGGGTTTAGTTGGTAGGGAAGGGTCTTCATTCTTCAATGATTTCACATTGGATGAAGCTGGCGCTGGGTGCTTGCTGGTGCTGGTTCACATATGCGATGACACGGAAACGATAATTAAAACAACTTTAGTGTAAGCTTGTTTGGGAGGAAGCAAGAAGCCGCAAGTGTTTGTGTTGTGTTGTGTTGTGTTGTGTTGTTATTGTATCCCATAAACACCGTTAGTGTACTGTGTGAACAAATAGTGGGGATGCTAACAAAAGGTCAACGAACATGTGTTGTTTCTGCAAGCGGTGATAGCGCATGATGATAAAGCAATTGCATGGGGTGTGAGTTAGTCTGTTTTTTTGGTAAATGCTTTTACCAATAACCTATGTATTTGTTTTAAATGAGGTGTAGTCATTTAAAGGACCTGAGGTCTCTCCTCAAACCACATTCTATAGTACAGTAAAGTGTGTGGGAATGAACTAACTTTCTGAGCGAGTAGTAAATAGGACTTGGCTTCAGTCTTCGATGAAGAAAGGTGAAGCTGACTCTATTCAAGCATGGATACTTTTGCATGAGCATTTCAGCTCATGTGTGTGTTAAATATCACATAGCCTAACGGGACAAGGATGGCACGTTGGAGTGGAATGTAAATGTAAGGCATGATGTCGGATAAAACCTCAAGGGCCAAGAGCAAAAATGGCTTCGTCTCTAGACCAGACAGCAAATTTTGCTGGAAAAGTAGTCCAAGGTCATCTCTACCAGCGAGTCCCGATACCTTGACATTCATCGGACAAGAAAAGGGAAGAAAAGCAGATGTTGGATTTTCATAACCAATTAAGGTTAAGGTTCCTATTATGGTAAGGCTTTTTGATGATTGTTGGCATTCAAAACAAAGAACTTGCAGCAATCTTTTCCAAAAAAGTCTTTCGATTCTGAATAAAATACAATTTGCTGGTATTTTCCACGCATCATGTTGTGTAATCTTCTGTCGAATAAACACGATAACACCAACAGCTGTTCGATCTTTAAGTTGGAAAAGGGACTCGGTTTTTAAGTTCTTGCTTTTCGTCCTAAATTGGGTAGAGAAATAAAAAGAACATTATGTGAATCTGACTTGAAACTTGACTTCTATTTTGTCGAAAAGTATAGAGTGCTAAGACTTACATAGGTTCCGGTTCAGTATATTACCTACAGGGTTACAAAATTATTTCGACATATGGCTTTTAAGAAAAGTCAGAAGATTCCGATGTATAAAAGAGCCAAAGGGGCATGTTTCCATGTTTCATGTCATCAACGAGTATTTTCAGCTTGGTTTGGGAAAAGAAGGGGTACAGGAGGTACGGTGCAGCATTCACTTTTCTTGGCTGGACTCACAAACAGTACAAATTTAATGTATTTAAATGATTTATTGGCTATTAGAGAATAGAATTTTTGAAAGTTTTAGTGATTCGCTCACACTTGCCACAGTAAGGGCTACAAAGAGTCTATTGTACTTACCTCCGCTATGATGCAGACGTTTAAATCCTGTTGTTGGTTCTATGGTCGTGTTGTAACATGACCTTAACATGGGCGTCGATTAAAGCCCTCAATGAACATAGTGCGATAGGTTGAGAACAGGTCCTGTGAAAGATGACTGAAATCAATGCCTAATAAGTTCCATCAGATCTTTCGATTTTTATGATAGGGAAAAACTGCGTTTTCCTCAGAAAACGTCGGCAGGCCTTCGGGTTTTGTATTGTTTCGATACTGAGTAAGACCAATTATTAGTAAGTAAGTAGGGTGTCACAATAGAGTGAAGAGCCCACAAGCCCCTCACAACCATGCCTTGTCAGGGAATAGAGGGCACTTACATTTTTCTGACGGTTCCGAACGGATAATCGAAAAAGCGCTTTTCATGGCAATGAATTTACAAACGGCGGACTTGCAAACTCCTCGCGAAAGACGATAGCAATGGAAAAACCGTTTTTGCCTGTATTGGAATTCGTACCACGAACTCCTGGGTTAACAGGTGGACTTGCTAACCATCACGTCACGGCTACCACCAATTATTAGATTTGTTTATTCCGGAAGCAGTTTGGTTTATGCTTCTTCTTCTTTTCGATCATGTCGGAACGGCAGACGGTATTGAATTTTTGACGAGGTTCTTCGATTCTCCCTTTTGAACATATCAAAGTAACTGAACCGGTCGTTTTCTATTTTCTGTAAGATGGTGTTTCAGATGTGGATGCAAATACAGATCAAGCTTTCATTTTACCGTCATGTCACCGTCATTTTACCCACACAACGGGAATGATAAATTAGATTGCTTACTCCTCGAGTATAGCTTGTACAGAGTTCCCTCTTCGACATAACTACCCCATTTTCATACAAAAATCATCCTGTCGCACCGAATTATGAAACAAGTCGTTTGCCAGAATCGGCACTATCAAATCAGCAGCCATCAAGCAACGAGCCAAATACTGAGGTTAAGGATAAAGATCGGTAAGAGCTTTTACTTAGCCCTTGCTTACGACATTCTTTTTTGTGTCTTCCGAGCAACCAAGGCGCCGTAAATTAACCTGCTGACCAACCAAAGCTAATGCCGGATGTTTAGTGTGCCATCAGTAGCAATAAATAAAGTGAACTTTTCTATTTGTTTCAGGTTATGTTACTACCAACAGCAAGGACTCGAACTGTAAGTTATTCCTACTGCGTATAGAGGTACTGAAGATCTTCCGTAAGGACTGTATGTCACCATAGCTTAGTTTTGAGCTTACCAATTACACCTTTTAAGAGTTCATTGTTCGTGTTTGAAGAAAGAGTTTGTAGAATTACGGCGAAGACTTTCCCCTTAAAGTTTCGTGTTTTTCTTTAGAAATACCCTGACTAATCCGACGAGCAAAATCTCGGCTTGAAAACAAAAAGTGTTTACAAAACACAAAAGTAATTCCTCTTCGAGTCTTCCCAACGAAATGTCTTAAAAAAATGTAAAGTCTAGCGACGCGACGTTACAATAGTTATGTTGAACTTTTTGAATAATCTTTTGAATCTGTATTTTCTCATTACCTGAAATGGTTAATTGGTTAGTTAGTCGGCTATTGATGAAATTCAGTTTGCAATTAGTAGTCTAAAGACTAGTGCTAAGACTGGAGTAGAAGGGCGGCCGTGGTGCAGTGGTAGAGTGTTCAGTAGATAGGCCGGACGCGTGGGTTCGAATCCCGCTCTGGGCATCTACTTTTCTTTCAGCCTCCCAGTTTCGTATGGACGCCGCCCTTGAGGTTATATGTGAAATAACTAACATCTTATTTCCAACTACTGCAACACAGAAAAAAGGGAAGGCTGCTACCCTGGTAGTACAATGGACCGGTAATTAGATCTGAGTTCTCCAGTAGATGGAATTCCTGCAATTTTATTGAGAGGTTATTGTAGCTCAATAAGCAAGCCTTTGCTAAGATTTTTACTTGCGATTTTAGGTACTAAAGGGTCCACCAAATAACTTTTTTTTTTTGGAAAATGGGCGCAAAACATCGAGAGTAGCTTCGGCTGTGTGGTACATAGCGCCGTCCTGTTGAAACCAAATGTTGCCAATATCCTCCTCTTCAATTTTTGTGAACAAAAATTCGTTCAACATGGCCCGATAACGATCACCATTGACGGTTACGGCTACTCCTTCCTCATTTTCGAAAAATGGCCTAATTATGCCTCTGGACCAAAATCCGTACCATAGTGAATCGTTTTGGGTGTATCGGCTTTTCAATGTATGCGTGTGGGTTTTCTGTGCCTCAAATGCGACAATTTTGCTTGTTTACATACACGCCAAGATCAGAATGAGCTTTATCTGAAAAGATGATTTTTTTTGGCAAAATTGGTATCTTCTCTAAGTCGATCGCACTTAGCGAAGCGAAAACGCAATATATTCGTTCAGCGGAAGGATAAAACTAATTTTTTGTCAAATCAGCTAAGGGTTACCGTTCACGAAACAAGCACTAGTTGAAAAAAAAGTTAAATGGCGGATCCCTTATAATTCAATAATAAAATATGATATTATGATGATAGAGAATACGAAAAAAGTGGGTTCTGCGATTGTCTGTCTGTATGACAGAATGTCCGTATCTACAGCCTGAACCGCTTGACCAACTTCCTTTAAAGTTTGCAGTTATGGTCTCTGGGGTAGCCTACAGAGGGGTTTTTGGAATTGGGTCTTTAAGTATTGAAAACGATACCTGCCATACAACCTATAGAATTTATTCATTCTTTTTTTTGGAAAAAGTCCGAGAACGATACGAGAACAACATAGGTTAGGTAAGGTAGAAGTGGCTGTCAGCCAATGAGTACATTGCCTGACAAACTTAGGCCGCAAGGGCCCATTGTGATACCACAGAGATCAGCAAGTTAATCATTTATTTATATCAGAAACCCAATTTAAGATTTTGATCACTTATTAATCTTCCATTACGAGACTAGCCTGTTAATCACCCGTTAGTTTAACCACGCGAAATTTTTTAATGTTTCGAAAGACTTTTAGGGTTTATGTAAGCTTAGTTGCTAGTATCATCGAAGAAGTAGTGCAAGGCATGAGCAAGGTGTTGAACGGTTTCCTCCTCCTCTTCGTCCATGCAGCTTATGCAGACATCATTGCAAAATACACCAAGTCTTTTGGCGTGTCTTCCTATTAGACAGTGTCCCGTAAGAACACCTATGGTAGAACCTAGATAGAAGCGGTTCAGGGCAATCAAACTCTGAGCGTTTTTCTAGGCTACATACTATGTACAGTGTTTTTGAAAGCTAAAATCATGTTCTTTGATCAACATTTCAATTCAAGTTAATTTAGATAATTTATTAAATTGTTTTTTCTTCAAATAAAATTTTTACAAAATTTTTCCTAATAATGACATACACTACATTTGAGTTGCGTTTGAAGAGGTCGGAGACAAAATTTTAGACCGATTAAAAAAAAAAAAATCCGACCAGGACTCCTGGCTGTTGGTCGAACTCAGCATGTAGGCGAAATGGCACTACCTTGCTGCAGTTGAATCTGTGGATCTACTCTGATAAGATAATTCTTTATTTGCCCTGAAGATACAAGTCTATAAATTTTTTCTGAGTCAATTCTTTCGCTAAAAGAAGCTTCCTCGTCGAAGATTGCCTCATATTTTAAAGAATTCACCAAATCTTATTCGTTTTCAAATAAATGCTAAGACAAAAAATATCCAGTGCTGCCAAAACTTTTAAATTTTTTTTCTTTTTAAAGCAATGATTCAACAGCTTTAAAAGTCCCGCAGAGCTCGCTTAGTCATCTTTCCGTTTTGCATCGATTAGTGAAACCAGCACCCAAGGTCCTCAGCATGAAAGTACCTACAAACATCACTATTTCCTATTTAGTACTCCATTTTTTAAACTCACCTTAATCGGGTCGTTTTCAAATCAACTTTATGTATTGGTTTGCATGCCTCTGGTTTCCCATCCTTGTTTGTTTTTGCTGCGTTTCATAAAGGCCACCGCAACCACATGGAAAAGGAAGAAGAAAGAAAAAAATACCAAAGATTATGTTAAAAGTTAATTAATCACCCGAACACTGGCCTTTATAGACCCAGTGCTACAGACTGGTTGTTTCGAAAATTGGAAAAAAGCACAGAAGGAAATAAAGACAGAAAAGTTGAATAAAAAAGTATAGAAAGGTATTACCGTGTGGAAACGAGTGTATCTGCGGTTTGGGACAAGGCCTAAGCGGCCACGTACACAGAGAGCCGTCCGTGTGCGATGATACAAAGTGCTTTCCCTCATGGTGCCAGGCGATCGATCTCACTGGCTCGGGAGATTGCCATCGGATTTCAGCGCATTTATTTCTCAAGTCCCACTGTACAATAAGTCCACTTTCGAAAGCCATTAGTAGCTGTGAAGGAGAAAGGGAAATTCCTTTTTTAAAAACAAAGCTCAACGTAAATTACTTGCTTTTGTTTGTTTGTTCATTTTACTTTATTGGCATCCAATGGATTATCAGATAATCCTATCACAGCCCCAGGGTGAGTTGTTCGTATTCTGCAAAGAGATGAAAGAAAATTTTATTAAAATTACGTGCTCTCAACTGAACTTTGGGTAATTAATATAAAAAGTTGTTTGAAGTTGTTGCAACTGAAAGTCAACACCGGGCTGGGGGATATTGAATTTTTTTTTAAACATTTATCAAGTCATCCATCTTTTTATAGAAAAACAATCTGAGGAGAATTTGAAAGGCTCCATGTACGAAAATGAGACAAAAAATAAGCCAAATCAATCGAAGCACAGCTCCTCGAGGAGTAACAGTCTAGCAATTTATCCTTTCCAATCGAAACGTTTTTCCAAATCGGCAGATACTCTTGTTACCTAGGTACCTGTTGGGAGTGGAAGAACTCGACACTCCTTACAACAAAAACAAATCTCAAATATGTACTCACATACACTGAACAAACACATCATAATGTTCGGCTTTTAGCTTATCTGCGAATCAACAAAATGCTAACTAAAATGGGATAAACATGTCCTCGAATTGCAAAACTCTGCTTGCCATTGGCAACGATAATGTTTTTCATCTTTCAAGAGTTGTCTTGGAGGGCGCTGGGTGGCGCTGCCGCTGTTGGGAGCAAGGAGCGCAGTAAATCTTAAATCGAACTGCTTGCTTTCTTTGTGCAATATGTATTTTGATATTTATTGCTGGGTGGGTGGCTTATCTGCCATAAGGGGATTATTGATTCCCTAGCGCCTGGCGAATTCAGCACATTTCTCGCTTATCAATAAGAAGTGAGGTGGTGTGTGGGTAGGCGCTCAGGTTTTAATGCAAAAGCAAGAGAGAGATCCTTGGAGTGAATACAAATTTGCATTTGAATTCGTAATACGATAGGAATTTCCCATTTGCATATTAATGGCAGTTTCCCAAAGGAGGATAGGCTCCTGCCGCGCCGTTTCGGTCGTCTTACCCCATTGTGACACACTGCAGCATTCAATTGCTGTGCCATTGTGCTTTTGTCATCTGACGACGACGAAGACGACGACGATGGCGACGACGAAAAAGAAGAAAGATGACAGCGACACGTAGCACGTGGACGATATAAAGTCCATGGAGAGCATACCCTCGCTCCTTGGTTGCTTATTCATGATGAAACCTCAAAAGCGCTCCACTGAAGTTCCACAATTGCCTTCAATTATGTTTTTCTGCTGGAGGGGGAGAGGCATGTGAATATAAAGTATTCACATAGGGCGGTGTTTTTCACTTTCCTTTGGTTATGGCTGTTAAAAGAAAAAAAAAAGAAGAAGAAGAACGAAAAATTCACACACACATTATAATGATATTCATGGGGATGCCAGTGAGGGATGTCTGTTTCAAGTGGAGCGAATCAAGTTGGCGTAGCACACTGTGCCTGCCAAGACTGCTGAGAAAAATATTTGCTTCTTCAAAAGGATACCACAGCCCCAGACTATGACGAGAATTTGAATGGAGATTGTGCTATCCAAAGATGACCTTTTCAGAACTGGATCACGCATCCATGGTATGGATCATGATATAGTTTTATGGTTTTATGTGTGTAATGGGAAATCTTAACTGTCATAGTTTTCTATCTTGAAACTAAAAGTTTGAATTGTTATTTGTAAGATGAAGAGATGAGACAGCTGTTAAAGTTAAAAAAAAAACATTTAGATTTGGTTTGGAAGAGTGTCTTTTTTTTATTTTATCAGAGATGGTTTTGGAGTATAAATAAGAGATGAGAGGAGCGTCATTTGTGAAAATTCACAGCCAAAACTGAACTGGTGACCAATTTATAGGAAGAACTTTTCAAATTATGTCATCCCATCAATTATCAGATAATTGAATAAAAAATATTACAATCGTTACAGGAAATCAAGAAAGCAAGTATATTTGGGCTTAATTAGAGGACAAGGGAAATTTGCATAGGATTTGCCATTAAAGAACATAAGTCAGAAAATTCAAATGCAATCGAATGTGAATCGATAAATTTGAGCAATCAAGCGGGTCACCCGCCAACCGTTTTGGTAAAAACCATGGATTGGAAAGCATCATTTTGATATACGCATTAAAAGTCAGAAATTAGAGAACCACGTGCAAAAAGCTTAGGTTTGAAGAATGGCTGACGGTTGATTTTATTTTCGCCACACTCAAACCAATGTAGAATGTAGATCCATTGTGATACCATGAAGTGTTTTAACGTACATATTTTTTTTTTATAATTAGCGCACACATCAAGGGGTTATAGGTTAGGTTAGGTTAGGTAGAAGTAGCTGTCAGCCAATGAGTACAATGACTGATACACTAAGGCCGCAAGTGCCCATTGTGATACCACAGAGATCAGCAAGTTAATCACCTACTGATGTCAGAAACCCGATTTAAGATTAACGAGTTGATCACTTATTAATTTTCCATTACGGGACTAGCCGGTTAATCACTTGCTAGTCGAACCACGCGGAACTTTTAATGTATTTCGAAAAACTATTAGGGTCTATGTAAGCTAAGTCGCTAGTACCATCGAAGAAGAATTCACCGAGATCAGTTTTCCTCATATGAAGTAGTGCAGGGCATGAGCAAAGAAGGTGTTGAACGGTTTCTTCCTCCTCCTCGTCCATGCAGCTTCTGCAAAAATCATTAGAAAGAACACCAAGTCTTTAGCGGTGTCTCTCTATTAAACAGTGTCCCGTAAGAACACCTATGGTAGAACTTAGATATAGGCAGTTCAGGGCTTACAAACTCTTCGAGCGTTTTGAGTCTACACACGGCCAAACTTTTTTGGTTGCAAGGCAGTTGTTACTCTCAGTCCATCTAGTGTTTGTTGTCCTCGGAGCGTCTTTTCTAAGTAGGAGTTTACTTTCAGCGATAGGTACACTTATGTTGTTCCGTTCTGAGCGTAGGGAAGTGGTTGTGCGCTTTTTGGCTAGTTCGTCTGTCATACAGTTGCCTGGTATGTCCCTGTGTCCCGGCACCCATGAAAGGTGAATGTTGAACTGATTTGACATCTCCCTCAGAGATATTTCACAGTTTTGAACCGTGATGGATTTTCTAGAGACAGAGGCAGGAGATTTAAGGGCAGCTCGGCTGTCCGAGAAGATGCGAATACCCATGGAGGATATGACGTTTTCTTTGAGCCAAGACAGCACCTCCTTAATCACTAGAACTTCCGCTTGGAATACACTACAATGTACCCCCACCTTCGCTGGTTTTTGAACCATCGGTATAAAAGTGTATTGCTTCGTTTTCCAAGCTTCTCTTGAAGGTATGGTTACTTGGAAATTGTTTTCAAACACCAACTTGGGGGTGGTGTAATCGGTTCGATTCGGTGGAATGTAAAGTTATTTAGAATGGTAGTGTGACCGATTTGATAATTGGTTTACTGTGGATATAGCTCTGAGTCGAGTAGCTGAGCTAGCTGCGACTTATTTGCTGAAGATATCAATGGGTATGAGATCTAGTAGTACATTGGGGGCGACGGGGTTGTCCTCAGTGCGATACTGAAACTGATGATTATAACACGCAACGACCCATTTTCTCATTGTGGTAACCTAGCAGATTATGTCCTGTTAGAATACTGATGAGAGATAATAATGAAGGCATATTTTGGGATGGAAGCCGCTCGATATGTTCCTATTGTAAATGCCACAGGATTCTATTATTGGACTGTCGTATCATTTTGCTACCGATGATCTGTTTGATTGCACAGTTCGGGATTTTGATTCAAAGGTCTATAAGAGAAGGGTCAAGTGTCAAACCTTTTTTACTCATATTTGTCCGCTTTTCACTGCCCGGTATGCCACTGTGACGGGGAACCTAGCAGAGTCTAACGTTATGTTTGAAGCCAAGAACCCTAAGCTCTTCGTGAAAGCAAGAAACAGGTTTTGATTTGATAAGAGTGGCTTAGATTGCTTTTATTGCTGCTTGGCCATCAATGAAAAAAAGGGTTTCAGCATGGTCACCTGTTTTACAGCGTTTGTAACTGCCAAGATCTCGGCTTGGAAGACACCGCTGTGATTTGAAAGTTTAAAGGAACTGGCAAAGTTGAGGCTTTCTTAGCAACTACGCCGACGAGCGTGGAAAAACTCGTGGACGAACCTCCCGGGTCCCGGCTCTGGATTATTGAATGGCGCAAGCCAAATTATTGCTGGTACATTTTGCATTTGTGTGTGCCGAGAGCTTTTTGGAATGCCGTTCTTTATTCCTGGTCATAACTGATTTGTATATGATATTGAATTTTCAAAGGGATCTCGGCCTCACGCCTTAGATGTGACATTACCAACTCAGATGATCTTGCTTTTAACCAATACGGCATGGGCACCACACTCCAAACACAACTTGCTTTAGCTAAAACAACTTCAATACGAGTTCTTTGAATTCTCAAAAAAAAAAAACCGTTGTAGTTCTCGTAAGTTTTGTGACGACACAAATTTTTTTTTTATCTCACCCATAAGGCCACACTAAAACGATACACACATTTATTTTACTATCAGCCCACATTCCAAGGCCAAACGTCGCTCGCCTACCAAACATGTACATTCCTTCATGGAGATTTTCAATAGCAATCCCCATCCCACTGCTTATCGCAAAGCAAACACACACTCCAAGGCCAAACGTTGCTTGACAAATCAGAAGTGTACATTTCTTTATGGAGATTTACAACAACAACATCCATCTCGCTGTTGATCGCGAAATAAACACACACTCCAAGGCCAAATTGTGTTTACCTTTCCACGGCTTACCTTTCATGTGCATTTTTGTATGGAGAAATGCATGGGCAAATTGACATCGAATGTTTATATGGAAATGTGTCGTTGCATTATAATTCACATTTTGTGTTAGTAGCAAAAGCTATGAATAGGGGTGAATTAATCACCAAAGATCAGAAAGAATTTTATTCGCTTTCTCCTGTTCCATGTAAAAAGAATTCCAATCGCCCCGGTTATCCAAGCTGAGCGTTTGGTATTGTCTTTAATATTTTGATTTTGGACTTTTACAGTCTCCGTGTGAAGAAAATTCCAATCGCCCCGGTTATCCAAGCTGAGCGTTTGGTATTATCTTTAATATTTTGATTTTGGACTTTTACAGTCTCCGAAGAAAATTTCAATCGCCCCGGTTATCCAAGCTGAGCATTTGGTATTGCCTTTATTATTTTCCGTGTAGAGAAAATTCCAATCGCCCCGGTTATCCAAGCTGAGCGTTTGGTATTGACTTTATTATTTTCCTCCGTGACTTTTTACAGTCTCCGTGTAACGAAATTCCAATCGCACCGGTTATCCAAGCTGAGCATTTGGGTATTGTCGTTATTATTTTGCTTTTTGACTTTTTACAGTCTCAGTGTAAAGGAATCCCAATCGCCCCGGTTATCCAAGCTGAGCGGTTGGTATTGCCTTTATTATTTTGTGCAAAGAAGTTCCATTCGCCCCGGTTATCCAAGCTGAGTATGTGGTGCCGTCTTTGACTTGTAGTCACCGTAGAGGGTAATCGAACTACTCTGACTTGTTCGAGTTGAACTCTCCTTGTCATCCAACCGCAGACATTTCCCACGAAATCCGCCGCCGCCGACAAAGTGTTGTGCCTGTGAGCCGACGCAAGCACTTTCCACGAAGTCCGCCGCCGCCGATAGATTGTCCTGCCGTGCAACACAAAGCAGGCGTTTCCTACGCAGTTCGCAGCCGCCAATAAATTGCTCTGCCTTGCATACAACGCAGACCTTTCCCACGAAATTCGCGGCTGCCGATAGAGCGCCCTGCCTAACGCAGAACCAGTAAAGAAGTCACCGCCGCCACACCGAGGAAGTAGTAGCCGTAGGACAACGTCATATCCGAGAGAAGACATCGTTTTTACTGAAGCGAGGATCCATACCAGCCGCCCTGGATTAGCATCATAATTGTGCTTTGTTCGAGTAATTATTGAACGTGTTAAAACTTGCAAGAATTGTAACAAAGAATTGTAAAACTTATCCTGATGAGACTTTTGTAATAAAATTTAGTTGTAATTTGAAATTGACCGTTTCCGCGTCTTCATTTTGAGAAGTTGGACCGCCGAAACCCAAGTCTTACGACGCTTCCTTGGGAAGACCCTGGACACCCTGAGTATACCCCAGCCTGAGCAAAAGAAGCACCACAGTTTGTCAAAATATCCGAAAACGCCATAAAACTCCACCAAAGTTGCTGGCAATCTCCATTCCTACCTACAAGTCTTTCTTCAAAACAAAATGGTAGATAAAAATGCTGAGTCTTTTCGCTTAGTGAACGACAACTGTTTTCTGTTAACCCAAACGCAAAAATCCTTCAAGTTACATGTTACAATCACTGCAATCATTTAAATATTATGGCATTTTATGCAGCCTGTTCATTTTTATTGAAAAATTGTTCAGGAAGAAGCTGAAAGACCTTCTTGATGTCAATTGATTAAAAAGGAACTCTTAACTTCTAGAATCCTTCCGCTCTTTGCTCAAATGAACTGTGAAAAAGTTCAAAAAACAATTTCACTTCCTTTCATTTACACCAATGGACTTTCCAAATTGTTTCGTTTAAAGAAAATAAAATGAAAGAGGTAAAAGAAAAAGGTGGTTGGTTGTAAGAAAAAAGTTTCCAGAAAACTTCCATCGCAAAAGAAATCTCAAAGCTTTGGTGTGGGAAAGTTCACTTACATTACCCATTGATTCATGGACACTGAAAGGATCGAATCCATCTTCCTTAATAAGGCAAGAAAATCCCATGGAACATGAACTAATTTTCTTTGTCACACTTACAATAGACATACAATCAAACAAAAATATCCTTGTTCTCTTTTCTGTTCAACTCAAACCGAACACAAAACAACAAACAACACACCTATAATAACAATGATGTATTGGCCTGGATTAGTATGAAGCCCAGCGAGGCAAGGCAACCTGAGCAGCATGTGGCTTTGTCCTCAGCTCAAAGTTAATGAAAGAGAAAGCCGATAGAATGTCACGTCGTCCACGGTCCACATCGGACGGACCATCATCATCATCATCGTCATCACTGTGTGTGAGCAATAAGACGCCTTAATCAATTACGTAGGCTGTCAAAGAACGGAGTTCCTTTGAGAGGGGACGTAGATTGAAAGCCGAAACCCAAATAAGTATTGATGGGAATCCAGGACCAGAGTCAGAGCCAATGTTTTTTTTATAACCCCACCGCCGCCATCGCCATCGTATATCGGACCCCACTATTTACGGCCAATAACACAGCACAACGCGCACACAAGAACGGATTATAAATTCACTTTGGTTCGCTTTGAAATTGAATTTGGTCCGTCCGAACGACAGGCAGATTAATGCCTACCTTTGATGGATTAAAGTCGTAAAGCATTTTTCGGTTGCGGACAGATAAAAAATTTATGTTAAATCGTAAATTTTTTTATAAAAGTCTTCATTTTTATTTTCTGTTATTGTGGGTTATGAAAATAATTTCTTTTGGCTTTGGATGCGTTTTGGCTTTTAAAAGCCTGCGTTGTGTTAGTGTTTTTGTATGAAGCGTGTGCCTGTGAGAGAAATGTGAGCAAAATTTATTTTATTTTAAAGGCTTAAACAATTTATTTTGCCATATTTTGTTAATTTCTTTTTTACAGACTTCTTTCTGGTGGCTTTTGTGCTTTTGTTACTAAGTTATGATAAAATTGAAATGTGTGTGGGCTTAAGCTGAAAAAAGAGGAGAACAGGGATTAAAATTTTCAGGAACAGAGTGAAATATTAATTTATACTAATGTCGTGGCAGTGGTCGGAGCTTGACAGCTTAATTACGTGTTCTCGGAAGTAAAAGTTTATGTTGCTCATTGCCTTTAGCGATGACCTTTTCACCCACAAAAGGTTTAATCCCATAAAACGTTGGGTACAGATACCACAAAGGGGGACGTACCGTTTTGTGTTGAGGTACATGGACCAAAGTGCCTAATCAGAGGAGTGGTTTTTGAGAAAAGTTTGGAGACTCAAATCAATAATTTTTCATTGTGTTGATACAAAATGGTGATTGTCTAAACTGTTGTCTTCTTCTTCTTCTTTGTCATTTATGGCGCTACGAAAACTTTTGTCTCAAAGGGTTCAGAACTCTTCCGTTTGACTGCTTAGCTTGATTTGCGACTGCTTCAGAAAAGTATATTCAGTTTAGGCAAGTCCCCTGGTTATGGCTTGTTTCATAGCTAAGGCCAACTAAGTGGTGATGACGTGACATTTTTTCAAGCTTTGGTGCTTCTGCTGTCATACGAAGCATCAACCTTGTGAACTTACACTTATACTTGGTGCATATTGCCCAACATTGTGAACTGCATGTGAGAGGTAAACTCAGAATCAGTGTGTATGGTTCACAGAAGTTAGTTTTCCCACAACTCCTACTTCATGTAAAAACTATCGCTGTTGATCACATATACCAGATACTTAAACTTTTCACGCTTAGGAAGCACATTTATGCGAGTGAATGCCTGAAATGGAAATTTCTGATATGAAAAGCGTTTTACCCACTTCTTTCTAAAAGCTTTACCCATACGTTAAGGGTTCATTGCTGGTTTGGATCCTTGTTTATAATGACTCCATCGCTAGCAACGAATATTCGAAATTAAATGTCTATAATGAAGGCTAAGGACTCAGGAGGCTTCCTTCCGATACAGCTTTTCTTCTGTCCGAGGTTTTTTAAATACTAACTGAAGCACTCAGATTCTCAAACCTATAACGAGCCCATTATATGCTACCAGATATAAACCACTTTTTATTACAGCTTTCCCGATGTTCGGGGAAAGACCATGATAAAGACTCAGGCTACCAGTACTCAACTTGTCTGCAACTTGATCAGAAAAAATTCAGAAAATTCACAGAGAAAGTGCTCCGCGGTGTCGTCTTCGTCTCCACAGAATTTTGAAGCACTTAAGCATAACACGTTTAGATGCGTGGTAAAAGAGAAGAACGCCGTGGTAGCGCCAACAGGCTTTCCACAGTCATTCCTGTTAAAGAATACTAAAAAGGTTGCATATTTCTTGCTAACGTTATGGAGCATGCTTTTAGTTTGTATCCATCCAACGGAGGAATGTTGTTTAATGTTTTGCTATCAAAATCAATCCAAATGTTTATCAAATTCCAGATTGAGGATTCCGGTAGACAGCCGTCTGAGATCCTTGGCTTGCAAATTCCTTGTTGATCTCATTTCAAGTTATGCCGTAATTCCTTGGAACCACTTTAGACTCAAAGAATTAAGTTTTCCGAGCGCAGTGAGGTCTATATCATCAGCTTTATCAGCTTGAACGAACGGCAACTACGCGCATTTCGTGTACTTTCGTTTCACGTCAATACCATATCTACCATCGTTCAGAAAAGGCTGTAGCGTTGGAGGTTCGCGGTGTGAATCCTTGAAAAATCAGAAAGAGTATGTATATTTCACGGGTATCATTTTTTGCGAGGGATTGCCATTAAAAGTACTTTCACAAATAGTCGTTTGGAATCGGCAAATTAAAATAAATTTGAAGGTCCTGGAAATCTATTAGGCCCGAGCTTTCTACAGCTTTGTTGTTACATCCTTTTTTTTAAGTCAAATACTTAGACATTAAAGACTTTCTGAAAGGAATAATAAGAAGTGTAAGAAGACCTAAACCAACTTAGAATGCAAAACTGGAGAGAGCTTGCCCGAAATCGAAATTGTTTCCGGAAGGTGTTGGTTAAGGCGAGGACTCACTCCGAACGGTATAGCGCATCTTAGTAAGTAAGCAGGTGAAAGGAACCAAATTATAGTAGTATTTTATTTTTTTCATAAATTTGAAGACTGCAAATCATTTGGTCTCCAGTGCTTAAAAAAAGGAAGGAGGAAAATCAGTATTCAAAAAATATTGAGCAAATTTTCATTTCACTTTTTTGAGTGTTGAACTAATTTTTCGAAAGCTGTCGTAAGCAATATGTGGTTCGGTGTGTACGGTAAGGAAAGGCTCTAATTGTTGTCAACTTGGCGCATGGCGGCGCCCAGTAACTATAGTGCTCGTGAATTGTGCTCACTATACCTCCTTGCAGTAAACTCGCGGTAAATAGTTAGGCTAGTCTCGTCCAGCTGGTGGATACCTGCCTAACTACAGTAAATGAGAGCGTTGAAAAAGGAACGAAGAAACAAAGACCAACACTATTACGCTCTGCGAGTAAAGACTAACTGCCTGAATCTCAGTGCGATGCTAGAGCTTATGGGGACTGGCATCAGAGCTCATGGGGACAGCCAGAGCTTATGGGGAATACCACAGCGAATGAATTTGACTTACAAAACGGAGGAATTCAGCAGTAAAAAAACAGAAACCCTTGAATTAGCTACTCCAACATATTTCGTTGAAAGGTCTTTCAAGGACTTTCAATACAAAGACAGAGTAGAGATGGTGACGGATGAGCTCCTGGCAAGACAACGTCAGCTTTCAAACCCCGATCGCAGTGTACTGACACCGGATTATCAGGTCCTTTATATGTCCAAGAAAATCTCAAAAGAACCTGGCCATTCAGGCTGGAAGCTGTGCTTGAGACTTGCTGCCATATCACGTAAAATGCTATGGCTCCGAAATGACCAAAAGCCTCGGATAACAATAATGATTTCACCGTTGACGGCCCAAGTAACCAAAAATAGGGACAAAGAACTCCGGATCTGCCGGAGAATAAGTGGAGAATGAGTGGAGGCTCTGGACTGCTGTAAAGCAAACATAACCGCCACTCAAGAAGTGCTAAGGAATGGTGACTGCTTCGGACAAAAGAATCAACGATCATTTGGGTGCGGATTCATTGTAAGGGGTATAGACTCAGTGATAAGGTTATCAGAAAAATTCAGTTCATGACTATTCGCATCAGCCTTATATGCACTCACGCCTCCACAGAAGAGAAAGACGAAAACTCCAAAGATTGTTTCTACAAGATCATCGAAATTGTTGGCACAGCAATGCCAACAAGCCATCAGAGCCGCTGCCTCTGAGGTTCTGGTTTTCACTCGGCCCCCAAAAACGAAACCCATGGTTCGATGAAAAATGCAGGCAGGCAAATGCAGCCAAACAAAAAGCACAAAAAATGTTAATGTAAAAGAGAGCAGTCCCTGCTTTCTGGGAAGAACATCGCATTCTCAAAAAGAAAAAGAAAGCAGCTCTTTTAACGAAATTGACAGATGCCATATGACAGGAATAAGGTTCGGAAGTTTTACCAAAATGTAAAAAGATCTTGCCAGGGTACATACTAATAGAGACGCAGTCACTACTCAGGATCCGGAAAGACCACTTGTGCAGACTGCTTAACGACGATGAAGACACTTAATCCACAGAACGCCCCATTCAACTTGAGCCATGCTCAAGAATGCCGAGCTTAGTAAAGCCTGCGATATACAAAGTCAAATAAATTTTTAAAATTGCATCTGCAGATTAGCTTTTCGAAGCAGCTGGAGATCATTTGGAAAGGAACATGCACCAGCTGGTCTGCAGGATATGGTCGCAAGAAAGTATACTCAATGAATGAATATTCGAACGTCTAAAGCCTCACGTCAACTATTTACAAGGTCCTTATCGATGTGTTTTTAGACCCGAATAGTCAAAAATCGACCAAATTTTCACATTTCGCCACATTACAAAAACCTGGGAGTAAAATATCGATCCCCGCCATTTTTTTATCGACTTGAAGGACGCGTACAACAGTATTTAAAGAGATAAGCTGTACAGCGACATGTATACAGTTTGGACATCCCTGCCGTCCTGTACTATATTCAGGATGAATTTGGAGGAGTGACACTTTTTTTTTAAATAAAGAAGAGGCTTATGCTAATCTAGAGCACTCAGACCTAATTGCCGTTCCATTGTTTCAAGATAGTAGCAGCCGTTTCTTTTTGTGGTGCAATAGATGGAAATAATGTGATTGCAAGTCCACATATAACCTCAAAAGCGGCGCTGCGTCCAAATCGAACCGGGAGGCTGAAAGTTAAAAATAGATGCCCCGGGGTCTGGGAGTCGAACTCACTGCATCACGGCCGCCTTCTTTCAAACTGCTCCGTTAAATTAGGTAAATAATTTACGGATACTTTTGCCGCAAAATAAGGCTTTCTTTACATAAATCTTTGCGTTCTTTTTTTTAGGGAAATTTAAAGCGGGGAAAAGCTAAAAGCATTGAAGCTGTAATTTACCGTAAAAAAAGAAATATGCGTTTTCAACGAAAAAAACGACATCACGTCCGTAGAGGTTATGGTTCCTTCAACCATGCTTTGTGAGCCTCCAAACAAATTTGACAAGAGAACAGCAGGTCCTCCAAAATACCGACAATGTTGCCAACAGAACTCAAGGGGAATACAATAGGATCTTCCAAAAGAGGTATAGTGGGCCTTGACAAGTCTTCAAAGTCCCAAAAAATCTTTATAGGCCTCTCAAGAGCAGTTTGGGAAAGACAAGCTCCATTTTTTCTATGTGATCTTCACGAAACCCAATTCGACGGTTAATTTTGTATTAGAACAAAAAGTGCTGCAGATACCATTATGCCCTTTTACTCAATCAGAGGCCCTGGACACAAGCTCAAGCCGCCCATGCACATTTTGCATGGGGTGATTGATTTTTGCTTTAATAGGTAACTTAAACGCAAAAGGATTATGTATTTGCATCAGCACTGTGCTAGGTACTTACTCGTTTCTTTACCTGTTCTGTAAAATTTTCCTTGAGACTACATTCAAAGCTCGTGATGGTAAGTACATAGAAACTCCTAAAACCTAGTGTAGAAATAATCCTCTCGACAGTTATCACAGTCAACAATTCGAATTGTGGGGAAAAACAATTGTCAATGGAATTTCACACTCCCATAGACAAATCCCTGCCGAAGAAGAAACCGCATTAATTCATAAGCCCACCGAACAGGAAATAGCAATTCCTCTCAATCAATCCCACCATGAAGAACAGAACAACCAACCATCGCCTGTTCATAAAAGGACTTAA
Source organism: Melanostoma mellinum (assembly GCA_914767635.1). Classification (NCBI taxonomy): domain Eukaryota; kingdom Metazoa; phylum Arthropoda; class Insecta; order Diptera; family Syrphidae; genus Melanostoma; species Melanostoma mellinum. The sequence continues at coordinate 56,502,910 of OU612059.1, read as the reverse complement.
TTTAACACACGTAAATGCGTTCTCCTCACACAACAGGAGATTATGCGAAGCCATTTACAATGGACCTAATACAATTTTACAGAAATGGAAAGAATACGAGTACACCATAGTCTGTTGAGTAGCATGTAGTGATTTGCACTTATTTAACGCAACAATAAATCGAGTTAAAAGCTTGGTAATTAAAATCTTTTTGTACATCATAACAATGCTCCATTATCCTCTTCGCTCTGCAGCTAGAGTGAAACAGCTGCTCACTGAGGCCGGATGAAAGGATGAGTAAGGAAAAGATAAATAAGGCAGCCTGCCATTCATTTCGGAGTGAGCTAGAGCCTTGTGCCTATACACTATGTGCTATACGTCTTACTCTATCTATGACAACATGCATAACGGTATACCCTTCGAAATGGCATAGCACAAAGCACACATACAGCCAGCACAATGACTTGCATGAGAGCTCCATCCTCCATAAGAGGAGCAAAACGGGGTATAGGAGTGTAGGTAGAAAAAAGAATTATCTATGGCAATGGGGCGCATGGGGGCCGTGCAAAATAGGTCGACATTATTTGCCAAGTATTAACCCTGAAATACAAAAAAATCAATTCCACTCGACCTTTGCAGAACGACTTTACTTCGTTCGCTCTCGCTGCAACACAAAAAAAAGGTTTTTTCTGATTCCACTTGGAAGGGTTTGAAAGTTTATAAATGGGGAGGAATTTGAACGATTGACTGAATAAGTTTGTCTTTTATTTTTGTAACTTTTTAATAGCTGACTCAACACATTTAGAATTTTTTTTATTTTTAATGTACGATGAGTTTTTACCCTCGTCACACACTTAATATCGGGGCTGTGGGCACATTTTGGGTTTAAAGCTTTCGACTATGAATTTGAATGAGTTTGTTTGACGAACTGTGGTAGGGTGACGTGGTTAAAGTTTTGATATGTGGAAATACCCTCATTCCAAAGGTACAGCTCTGGTTCGGTCCAGTCCAGTCCAGTGGAATTCCTTCACTCAATACCCAAAATGCTTAAGAGGGCATTAATGAAGTTTTGATGTTAAATGCAAATTCTTTTACGACTTGGAGAAAATTAATGTGAATCTATTATTGAGTGACGAACGGAAGGGAAGGCGGTGCACCTGCAGAAAACGGAGAAAACTTTACGATGTAGACGAAAAGCATTCGACCGAAAGTCTATTGGGAAGTCAATTAATTCTGCAAAGTTTCGTTGTTTTTGTTTCAGAGGGAAATTTATTCAACACTAATTAGTTTTAGAATTTTTGGCAATATCCTCCAACTGGGAAAAGCCATCATCAAATGGACTTCTACTTTGACTGTTGGACTGCAGTAATGCTTCCTTTGAAGCTGACCAACCGGTCCCTTTGGTGATCCAAGCTATGGCTCATGTCTACGAGTTGATGTTCTTCGATTTTTTACTTAACTGAGAATTATACAGGATGGGAGCATAGAAACGCCCTGAAACAGACAAGGTTCTTTGGGATTTGGGATGGTAAGAGAAGATACAATAAGCAACCGTGTGATAGCTTTTCATTCATTTGGCTCAGAAGAGTGCTTCCGTTGTTTAAGGAATTGGAATTTTAAATGACCCTTAGGGACGGAAACTACAGAATTTAGAAATTCGGATGTTAAGTTGTGTTGTTGTAAGGAAAAAAGATAGATTTTTCTATGAAAAGAAAGGACGAGAGCTACTTGCACAAGCATTCGACCTTGATGCGATGCTGTTTCAATTCAAAGCTGAGGCCACGCAAGATGCTAGGTGGTTAAGAAACATTTTCTTCACTGTAACCTTAACCTATATAATTTTCGGAAGCTGAAAGATCAGCAAAATTGTATCAAGAAGTTCATTCAAAAACCACAGTGTTGAAAGTCAGCTACAGTTGAAAAAATTTGTAGCACATTCAACTATCGAGATCTTCACTTTTCAGAAGTACTTGCAAATCGGCAGAACTTATGGTGACTACAGAAACAACACATTTCAGGGAAAGTTTGACTTTTAAGGATTAACTATAAATAGGAATTGCCGTTACAGAAGTGCATGTTCTCGAAGTCGAAGTTCTTCAATGCTTCAAACTACTTCTGCTATAAATTTGCTCCTAGTGAAGGGCGGATTTCTTTTAATTGGTTCGTGTCTATGCTAATCCAAAGTTCCTTTTGTGGTCAGCGCACTTAGTCGATTCAAAACGAAACTATTTCTCCTTATGTGCCGGTACAAAAAGTAACGATACCCTCAACACCTCTAAAATTTCTCATAAGTATGCGCATGCAGATCCTAGGTTTCACACGACTGGAGATCACAGATAAAGTAAAAGAAAGATCAAACCCAAGAGCAAAGCATATGTGAGCATATTTAAAAATACATTTCGTGAAATTTAAGGCATCATGGAAATACTAGCAAATTTGAATTTTAGTACCCCGCCAGGCACTACCACTGCTCCGCATTGTACTGATCCTGACATGACCACACTAGCTAGCGTCAGAGTTGAAGGGTTAGAAAACTATGCGTCAGATTGGATGAGATTTAAGAGTCACAAGTTGAAAAAAGGGTATTTTCTTAGGTTTTTTTTCTGCCAATACTTTTTCGAAGTTAGTATTTTCGACAGCTTTCACTATCCTCAATTTGGGTGCCATAATCGCGGAAGAATTGAAGCCGCACGGCAACAGGGCAATGCGTACTTTCGGTAAATTGTGTCGGGACATAATCGCTGCGTCGACGCCATAATTTAGAAATTCAAATTAGTGAGTTACCTGCAAGATCGGACGATTTAACTTATTTATTTAATTTGAAGTCGCTGGTCTACGCAGATAAATCCGAGGTTATTGACGCCGATTAAGAGAATATTCAGCCCGTTACTGCTGATGTACGGCCCCAAATGTGTGCTGAGCCTCTCAGCTGAATTCCAGCCAGGGAAAACGGCCACTTGACTGAAATAATTTTTAAAACATAAAGACAACCCTTTGTCTAGATTCTTAGCCATAACATTAAATTATATGTGTTCTTTTTGAAAGGCACACGTCTTAGAAAACTTCCTTTTTTATTTGTCGAAGTTTCGAACTGATACAGATGATGAGAAAGAGGTGGGTAGACATATTTTGTGTTTGAGAAACAAAGTCGCGGGGTAGGGGAAACAGGCTTGATTTTGTTTTATGCTAAAAGATTACAAGATGTTCGACTATGGAACGGTTCAGGGTAAAATCGCATAGGAAGAGTTGAATTTCTCATAAATAAAAGGAGGAAGGAAGGGTGTGGAATATTGAGATTGCATTTGGTCCACAAATTGGATGCGACTCCGTCTTTTCCATACACTAACATCCAATTTGGGCACTTTGACTATAGATTTTCAATTTCTACTAAAGGATATCCCAAAAAAAGAATTTTTTTTGTTGGAGGATATTCAAACGGGCAGGTTGGGAACACAAACGAGGACTATGATGCTTGACATGGATGTATGGGATAAGTGGTACCAAGAACTCTCCTGCATGGAGAAATCCTGTAATTCTTACAAGTAACTTCCAATACATTTTGTATACTGACGTTTTTAAAAACTAACAACGGTGTAGGTGCAGGGATTTTCGGTCCCATCTTCAAATCATCTTTATCCCAAGGCAGCACAGTAACTATCTTTCAAGCAGAGGTAATAGCTATAGAATTCTGTGTTAGGGAGTGCATTAGAAGAAACATCCGTAGATCACGCATCCTAATCAACTCTGACAATCAGGCAGCCCTAAAAGCCCCTCAACTAAAATCGAATCCAAACTTGTTTGGAACTGCCTGACATGACTCACAATAAAATCACTCTTTCCTGGGTGGCGTGACATGAAGGTGAACAGGGCAACAGGATTCTGACTGCCTAAAAACTCTTGGGTCTCAATCCCAACTCAAAGGCCCGGAAACCTACTGCGGTCTCCCAATCAGTAGCATTAAACCCGAACTTGGGTCTTGGGAACGGCAGAACATAATCCACACCTGGAACAACTCTAATGGCCACCGACAGTCAAAACTATTCATCGACTTATCTCTAAGACGTTTGAAGAAATTCTTGATATGAGCAATCGTGACGCAAAGTTACTTAAGGACCTCCTCACCGGACACTGCTCTCTCAGATATCAGATATAAGATATAATCAAAAACATGGGCATCAGCCAGGATGACACCTGCCGTCTTTGTCTCGAAGACACAGAAACAATAACTGAACACATTTTATGTGAATGACCTGCCATAGCCAGATCCAGGCTCAAACGTTTCCAAAAAGGGTTCACTAGTCCCCTTGACAGAAACACCTAATATTCGAATATTCTTAGCTTCTTACACGACCTCAACTTCGAATGAAAAACTTTACACTTAACGTGTTTAAACCTAAGGGAACAGCACTAAAGATCTTTCAGGTCGACGTTCTAGTAAAGGCTATCTACCTTCGCCCTATCTAGTTAAAAAAAGAGGTATGCCGCTGTGGTAAGAAAAAGCTCAATTTATAACACAACACGTTAAATATTTGACTTCGCAGCTTCTCAAATCTCAACTCCTTACTATAAAATTTCTTTCCCTCTGAGCTTCCACACCATTTCACTATGGTTCAATGCAATCATTAGTAAAGAGCCTTCTGGCTTTTTTTTCGTATAGGATTCAATATGGCTCTTCTCACAGAACTCAACAATTCATCCATACGCGTCATTCTTGTCTGACGTCGAAGAGACAGCTCTTAGACCCTATGACCTATGCCATCCAATTGTGAAATAGTCTTCCAAGCTACCTAAGAAGAGTGAAGGTTGAAGTATAGTTTCGTCACGATAGCTAATATTTCTCTTTCAGAACATAATTTCTAGTTTCCCACAAATTGATTAGATCAAGCGGTTAATGAAAATCCTTACCAAAGTTAAAGTCAGACCATCGAATGGCATAAGCCTTCCGAAACACGTCCTTTGTGGTACAAATTCATTAGTGGTTTTGAATCCTTGACTCAAAAGATTCAATTTTCCAACCACTTCTTGAATATTCTTTACAAATTTTAAAGTAGTTTGGTGTTAAGAAGAGCCTCTAGCACAGCTCGGCTATCACTACGAACACGGATATCTCCTCCCCCACCATTTACATCTGATGCTCTATCCAACCTCCGTTGGCAGGTGAAACAAATCGAGATACCATATCTTTGTTGCCCATATTTCAAATTTTAAAGACTAAACAACACACATTACATGAAATCTATTGATCTACCACTTGTCGTTAACGAAACCCTTTACAATCGCCCAGGGGACGTGTGAAGGTACTTATCAGTTCAATGTTCCACATTATCATTCTTTAAGAGGCTCTTTATAAGGTATAAAGGTAGAACGGGTTAACGGTGTGTGTGTGAGTATAAAACGAAAGCTGCTATTAACCAAGCCATTGTGTTTCAATGATACTTAAGCCTCAACAATTGCCATGGATATGCGTTTCCATATGAGCGTCCTTCTTCCAAAGATACTCTCAAAACAACGCTTCAATGAAAATCCATTTTCAAAAGTATTGTATTTCTGTCACGTAACTAAAGATACAAGAGAGTTAAGTACCAACATCTATGACCTGAGTGAGAGGGAAATAAAGACGTCGTTTTGCTTCACACAGCGTGCGAAATGCCAAGTGTTTACTCTTCAAGTAAGTACCAATAACAATCTGAATTAGAAAAAGAACTTTTAACATAATATCCTCTCATCTACCTTCTTGCCACCGCCACCGGCACGGCTTCAATGAAAAATAAAATAATAAGCTAAAAATCGGTTCTACCACCGATGATTTCGAAGGGTCAAATGCTCATTTTCACACGAAAACGGAACTGGCAGTATATTTCCTGTAGCCACGCTGCTGCTGACAGAAAAAGCCTCTAAAAAAATTCTCAATCCAATTCGGACTGATGTAATTCTCTGGAAAACTCCCAAATTCCATTATTTTTCATTTCCCCGCCCATCCTGACTGTAACGGGAACCGGGGTGGAGTGATGGCATTTTCCAGCTTTAAGTGTGAGGATTGCAAAACAGGCATGAGTATTGTTTACCCTTTGTTCGAGTTTGGAGTATGTGTGTATACTAAGGGCAGTGTGGGCAGCGCAGTCAGTTGAGAGCATGTTATTGTCGAAGGCTTTTGACAGCGAGCTCTCGAAAATCAATTTGCGTTCAGTCAAATAAAATGTAAATAAATGAAAAAAAGAAAAGGGAAACAAATGAAAAGCACACGAGCCCAACGGACGGCGACGTGGAGGCTGGTTCCGGTTTGTTGTTGGCAAAAGGTAGCAAAAACGAAGTGTAAAATGGTTTTGTGTGTCCCCAAGTGACACTTGGCTCTTACTCAGATGGGAATGTCAGTGTATATGTGTGTAGATCCTACTCGTTGGCCTCTTTTTTTTACGATACCATTTTAACAACATGAATTTCAATTAGTTGCGCCTGCTTTCACACGTAGAACTCCAATTAATTATAAATAAATCTTTGTTGGGATTTGGGTTGGCAACGGACCTTGGGGAACTGACATGAATTTGCTTTTTTGCGTAGTTTTCAAAGCGCAATATAGTAGTGCGAGATAATTGGTAGGTTGTTAGACTATTTTTTGTGCAAAATGATATTGGAAATAGTGGATCTTTCCAATCCGAGGAATTCATAGACTTTCAAATATCGTATCCTTTAATATTTCCGAAACGGTTTTCAAAACATTATCTACCTTAGGATTGGGATTTTCTTTATTTTTTCAAATTAGTGATCCGCTAGTGCGGTACGCCATTTAGACCTCTGAATGCGTCGACAATAAGCCGCTAAATTTTGAGTTTTTGATTTTTTGAGGCCAAACCAATGCATATTTCGTTGCATTTGTCTGGACCAGGTGTATTTTGGCCTGCCTTTGTGTTTGGTTCTATGGATCTCTCCTTTGAACATGACAACACCATCTAAGCCGGTCGTGCTCTATTTTTCCCGAGACGGTTTTTTTGACGTGAAGGTTTCCACGAATCTTCTTCATATTTCTAATATGATCATATGTTCTCTTACATTGTCCAGCATTGTGAACCATATGTGAGTGATGGCAGCACAACAGCGGTGTATGGAGTCTTCCCTTCAGCTTAGGGGGCATTTTTCTATCACAGAAGATGGTGGACTTTTCTCGCCTCTCCTGCAATTACTCGATGTCTGATGTCGCCATCACAAGTTGCTTTACTATTGATCCCAGATATTTAAACTTTTTCACTTGGGAAGCATACATTTCCATACAAACAAATGTCTAGAAAAAAGATTTCCGGATCAGATAACGGACAACGCGAGTACTCAGCCATTTTTGGACTAATATGTTACTCACAACCTTGTTAGATTCCATTGTCAGCAAAGAATAGTTGATGTACTTTGATGCTCTGCACGTAATCATCCAGATTCCACACGATAGTCATGGATTGTTATAAAGTACAGAAGACTCAGGACGCTTCGTTGATGTACGCACACCTACAGTGACTTTGAATGCTTTAGTGACTTCAGCTGGACTTCTTACCTTTGTCAGTATCCCTTGATTCATACCCTAGATCATCCGCACTTTGGCCTCTGGAACTCCTCGCCTTTTGGGAGCACAAATTAGATTTCGCGGTTGTCGATTGGATGCTCTTTCATAGTCAACCATCGCATTATCTAAATCCTTTAAGGAATTACGATGCTTTTCCATTAGGATCCTTATGGATTGAAGTGGTAGCTGACGTGACGAACTACATTGGTTATCAAGTAGCTATATTATTTTCATAGTCGGCTACTCAATACCCGCTCAACAATCTTCAAAGTGAGGGACATCAGCTTGATCGCAAGGCAGTTATCGCCATTTTGTGAATCTGCCTTTCTTTTGTACATTGGCAGAAAGTAACTTTACCTACACTTGTAAAGGCAGACTATCAGTATAAGCTTGGACATTCAAACCCGCTGTCAACCATCTTTTTCCAAATAAGTTTTTTAATATCTTTTCCAGAATTTTTACCCTTTTTTGGAGTTCTTAACAGCCTTTTTTCTGATGACTTTGATGTCGGGTATTTCTGTTTAGTTAGGCCCAGCTTCTGGATGGCCTTTTGTTCGTTCAAAAGGTCATCACAATCCATCCTTGAACATCGTTGTTGACTTTTGGCGAACGAGTCTCCTGAGCATTTCTTCTTCTTAAGAACGCCTAGTTTGAAGACGGTTGCCTCGTCGTGGAATTTCTTGAGTAGATTGGTCTGCGTCAGTAGCCAGAGCTGAAATTTCTTCAAGCTCCCAATGCATACCTGCGGTTGGAAAAGTACCAATATAGAGTACAGCCTACTTCCACTAGAGGAAGTGTGCCACTAGCCTCTTAAAGACTTTTGGGTGTAGTGTGCCCAGAGATTCCCAATTTTAAGCAAGGTCTCCTTGGAGTACCTAGCCCAAATCCCCCACTAGCCTCTTAAAGACTTTTGGGTTTTTTCTAGCCGGGTATTAAACCGTTGATGCCAGGATTTGCCTGTTGATGCCAGTATTTGACTGTTGATGCCAGGTTTTGCCTGTTGATTTACCAGCGATTAAAAGCCCTTACTTGATGACCGTTTTGCCAGCATAGGACTCTACCAACATTGGAACCACCGACCACCAGCATTGGAGATAAGAATTAATAAATATTATATTAGACTAGTTTTAAGACCAATAAAAGTATTGGACCTTCATAACCGAAGTTTTACGTGTTTTCCTTGGTCGAAAGCTCGAAATGGTTCCATTAGGATGAGAATACATTACATCCATTATGGTATCAAAATGGGCCCAACGAGCCTAAAAGTGTAAGCCGAGCTAACAGCCACTTTAACTTAAACCTTACCTAGGTAACTTTATAATTAAAATAATTGTCTTTTAAAAGTTGCTGGTTCAGACTTACAATTTTACTAGTACTGTATTTTGGCGTTGTTGATTACGTTTTTTCTGCTTCTTCTTTTTTCACTCCATTTTTTCATTTGCAAGAAATAGTCCACCGCCACGGTTTCAGAACATATTTGAACTTTGTCAAAAATACATCATAAAATTTGGACATGATCGCGACCAGGAAGATGAAAATCAGACAAAGAAATTTCTTGCGCCTTCAGATAATAAATCTAAGACCGGGAGACTCTTCAACGCTCTCTGAAGTCTACGCGTAGCCCAAAGGTGAATCTCTAGTGTAAAGCAGACGACATGAAGCGCTGTAATCGTCAAATAAATATTATAGGTCCCTTCCATTCCTAACAAAGGTATGGTTGAGAGAAATGCGAAAGCCCCGGAATCTCCGTTTTGTTGCGTTACCCTATTTATAAATTTAGAAAACTTTAATTTTCCTCTTTGTTTAAGTATTCGACAAAAACCTTGGGCCTGTAATACAAAACTACAAGTATTTGCAATACAAGTGAATTATCACAAGTGCGAAAAATTTCTGTGATGTGTAGTGTAATGGACATTATCCTGCAATTGGCTCTTGACTTGTAAACTTGTTGTTTTGTGTTGCAGGCCTTTGACGGACAGACATCTAAGTGAGCTTATAAGGGTACCTGTTCAAACGGAACCATACAATTTAGTACTAGAAGTACATTCATGAAACCAAGCATGACATAACTAAAAGGAACACTCTGTAGACAGAATAAAATAACCTATCCAATATCACCAATCACTTGTTACCCAAATTTCTGAGATTCGTTTGCAAAAACCAATTTCGTTAACACTCACAATTTCAGTAGAAAACACTGAAAGATTAAGGATTTTTATAGCGCGTTCAATGAAGTTTTGTTTTTAAGACAATCGCGCTATCAAAACCCCTATGTGCTTACTTTTCTTACAGAATTTTATTGTTTTCTGTTACAGCCGACATAAAAAGTTCTCCCATTTAACGACCTTCAGGAGGCCTCCTTAGCTTTCAAATTAATTAAAAACAACGAAACTTCCTGCTCAAATAAAAAAATATAATTAAGAAACAAAAACTTACACTTCAATCGCCTTGTTCCAGTTTATAATATAGCCACTCAGTGCGAACGTCTCAATATGTACAACATGAATATTGCCCTTTTCTGTGCCAACGTACAGCCATTTGCTTCCCACTGGCAAATGAATACATGTTATCCTGCAAATACATACACACACGAGTATAGATAAATATTTTTCAATCAAGGTAATTCAATTAAAGCAAAAAAAAAAAAAGTGTTGCTAGCTACAACCCAAAAATGCATGAAATTAATTTTATTTAATGTTAACTTGACTAAAGTGCAATTTTGTGTGTTAATCAACAGATGCAAAAGTGGATGGTAATTAAATGTACAGGAAAAGCAAGCAGGAGCCCAGGACACGAATACCTACCTTTCTCTTTGAAATTTTAAACTTTGTACTACTTGTGGACTCTTTTGGCGTATATTCCATAAATGTAGTGAATCGTCTGCTGTGGCAGTTATTATCGCACCCTCGTTAACAAGAAACTCTATGCCAATGACAGCGCAGGCCGAATCACCTTCGTGTCGCACATGTGTATCCACCCCAGGACGTCCAAGTCTGTTTAGTAAATTAATGAGAAATATCTTAAGAGTTAAGGAAAAATTACAGTTATTTCTCAGTGGGTGGTTAAAATGGTTAGTTGGTTGGGTATTTTATTGCCCCTTCTTTCTTTTGATTGCAGGGACACCGTATGTGGTGTGGTTGTGGGTGTGCATAAGCAGATGTACCTTTCCATTGTGCTGAGGAGATTATTTAAACCTGTGACACGTTTTCTTATGTAATTGTATTCGTTCGTCCTTTTGGGAACACATCCCTTGTCATAATTGGAGGAAAAGCTTTCTCATGAATATGACTCTGTGTGGAAGGTGTTTCGTTATTGCTCCGGGGAGGAAATGAAACCATTACATGGAACCGACGACTTTCTTTGTAACTGAATCTCTAGGAATGTTACTTCTTTGGCTTATTGCAGCCAAGCTGATGGCTATGTGCGAGATTGGAGTATCTATTTATCTGTCAATGCAGCAATTAAAAGAACAGGGGAGAGATTGTGCGATGAGAGGATCCTCCTCAGGCTCTTGGCGTTTGTAAATATTCTTCGCGGTGATGGGTAAAAACTTTTCGGTTAATCTTTTACAAGTCAATTGCAAATAAAGGCTTCAGAATGCTGCAAGAATTTTGTGTCTTTCTTTTTAAATCACAGAAAATGGCTATTTATGAACGAGGAGCAGAGTTGGTGCGGATGCTTTTAGCTGGCATCCGTTTCATGTTCACCTTAATTGGAATCACAAGAATGGAGGAGACGATAAAGTAGGAGAAGAGGGAACCTAAAGCAAAGCAGGGAATACAAAGCAAATGCAATTATTTCCTTTGTTGACTTGAGGAAATGTTTAAAATTACTCGTGCCCTGGGTTCTGAGAGATGATGGTGGTGATGGTGACGCCGCCTGTGCCTTACGGAAATTTGAACTAATTAAAAGAAAGAGAGCGAGAAAGGAAGAGATTATTAAGATTCTTGTTGACACAAAACCTGAGGGGCTGATGAATAAATCAAATGGAGAGATTTATTCGAACATAGACAAAAACATACTCAAGATACACACCACCTGCCTTCATCTTCTCTATACTCGTACATTAACAACACACTCCATTCCTTGAAAATGATTTCGTAAAATGTTTTCTTCTGCCATAGCAAAAGTAATTTCAAATTCAATTTCAATTAACACAAAATATTAGGGGGTTGGAACTATGAAGAATGTGGCTTGCAATTAGTTTTCAATTTTGTTTGTTTGTTTGTTTGTTTGTTTATTTTCATGAATGCTTAACAACTGTAAGATACAATATCTTATAAGCTAGTCCTAAGCTAATTTTGCAGATAGAGATCAAAAATTAAAAAGAAGAATATAAAAGGAGAAAAAGAAGAAAAAGAAGAAAAGGAAGAAGAAGAAAAAGAATAAGAATAAGAAGGAGAAGATGAAGAAAGGGAAAGAAAAATAAAATGAAGCAAATTCCAATTATAAATAATTATGGTTGAAGATTTCATTTATATATTTGTTCGAAAGTGATTCAATAAGGTCTTTTTGATTCTGGTTGCGTTTTGGGTTTCTTTAATATAGCGCGGTAACAAGTTCCATAGGCGGACGGAATTAACAAAAAATTGACGCTCAGATGTTAAACATGAACGGAGAGGATTAATCAATTGACGAGATCTTACCGAAGTCGCGGTTGTAATTTTTTCAAAACAGTACTGCGGTTGGTGTGTAATCAATATGTCAGAGAGCAAAATTAAACTTCGAAACTCAAGATAGTTATCTAAAGGCATACCCAACAACATTTCAGAAAGGCCTGTTAATCTAGCGTATCTACGCAGGCCAAAGACGTAACGTACGATATTGTTAAAGGCGACGTTGAGTTTTCGCTTACTTACATAGTTGCAATTGCAGTAAATTTCGCAGCCGTATGTTAAAATTGGAATTACTAGAGTCTTTGCTAGTAGTAAACGGGTTTTAGGTGGTGTATAAGTCTGAGTAGCCCATAGAGTACGAAGTACCCCATAGACTTTCCCAACGAGTACGTTTATATGGTTATCCCATGTTAAAAAGCGGTTAAAAACCACTCCGAGATTCCTTGAAGTTTCTACATAATCTATGGGCTCATTTTTCAGTTCAATCGGAGGAAAATATTCAAGATCAAGACTTTTTCTTGAAATGACGATACATTTGGATTTTTTCGGGTTCAGGAAAAGACCATTTAATACAGACCAGTTTTGGATCTTATCAAGGTCATTGTTTACACAGTAAGCTCCATCCTCAATGAGCCCAAGAGGGCAGCTAAAGTACAATTGGACGTCATCAGCATACATATGAGAAGAGCAATGTTCAAACAAAGATGGAAGTTCGTTAACGAAAATTGAAAACAGAAGTGGACCTAGTATAGAACCCTGCGGAACACCTGTAACATTCGGGAGAAAATTGGACAGACTGTCACCAACTTTTACTGCCTGCTTTCGATCAGTCAAGTAAGAATAAATAAGCTTAGTGGCACTTGATGAGAAATTAAACTTGTGTATAAGTTTTTGGCATAAATTGACGTGATTGACAGTGTCGAAGGCCTTCGAAAAATCAAGCAGAACCAAAAACGTGACGTCATCTCTATCCAACGCTCTCCTGATGTCTTCAGTTACATTTAAAAGAGCGGTAATACAGCTATGTTTTTTACGAAAGCCAGATTGCTTCGGGGTAAGCATCGAGTTAGCCGAAAGATAAATATTGATTTGCTTCTGTAAAATCCGTTCAAAAACTTTCGACAAATACGGTAAGATAGCGATGGGACGAAAATGGACAGCTTTTGCATTTTTAGGAATTGGAATAATTTTAGCTTTCTTCCATAGTTCCGGGTATATACCTGACATCAGAATAGTATTAAACACAAAAGTAAGATAGGGCAGTATAATTGGCAAGATAATGCAAATAAATTTTGGGTGGATGTCATCCAACCCAACAGCATTAGATTTGATAGAAAGTAAACTTTCAACAACATCAGCGCTATCTACAGCATGAAACTCAAAACCTGAAAGATCTGACTGGTCAGTGAGCAGTATGTTACCTATATTTAAGGATGGGACCATTGCTGATTGATGAGAAACAAAAGTTTTATTCAGGGTATTACCATCGACATCTGCTGTATTCACGTTTCTTGACTTGCCAATTCCCGTTTTGCGTAGGTTATTCCACAGTTGTTTTCCATTTAAGGAGGTACTAAGCTGGTGAGATAAAATTTTATATTTTTCTTTTCGTATTTCGGCTACAACTCTATTGCGAAGTAAACAGAAAGCTTGCCTCAGCTCCGTCAATCTATAACGTTTCCAGGTACAGTAAGCCTCATCTCGTTGTTGCATCAGGAGTCGTATGTTTTGCGTAAACCATGGTTTATAAGTACACTTAAGAGTTTTGATCTTTTGGGGAACATATGTTTCAAAAAGAACTTTTATATTTTGAGTTAAAAACTCCAACTGCTCATTCGATGACTGCATATAAAAAATATTGTCCCAATTAGTACCTCTTGCATGCTCTTCTAAACGTTGAATATTGATATTATGATAGTCATAGTATGATATTCGTTTAGCTGAGTAGTCGAAGCTAAAATTCAACGTTAAAAAAATTAGATCATGCTTAGAAAAAGCAGGGGCAGATAGCTGATCATATAAAACAACGTCGTCCATATCACTAACTAGAAACAAGTCTAACAAAGTGCAATCTCCTCCAGAGAAATGAGTTGGAGTGCTTGTATTAACAGGTCTGAGGTTAAACGTTAACATGTTCATTGAAAGAATATTGGGGTTCAATAGGTTGCAATTTAAGTCTCCACATAAAACAATGTTAGGTGCACTTACAGAGATTTCTTCTAAAAGAGTGAACAGGGGTGAGAAGTCTATGTACCTGTTTGGTCTGTAGATTGCACCTAAGAGTAAGTTATCTTCTTTGCCAAAAATCTCAACAAAAACGTATTCAATACTGCTACCTACATCAGATAACAGTTTCAAATTGCATTTAATGTTCACCTTAACATAAATTGCCACACCTCCCCCAACACGATCCAGTCTATTAAAACGAAATACGCGGTAACCTTCTAAACAACAAATCTCATCACTTAAGTCATCCTTCAGCCATGTTTCAGTAACACAAATTACATCCACATCTGATTTTACAAAGGTATCACGAAATTCATCAATTTTCGGAAGCAAGCTTTGCGCGTTGATATGACAAACCCTGAGCCCACATTTCTGTTTGCTCAGGATTCTTACCATTGAACGCAAACTAGTCGTCATACCTGAGACAAAAAAGAGAAGAAAAAAACAAAAAAAAAAGAAAAAAAAAACCAAAAGTGAAAGAAAGAGACCTTAGAACCAGCAGAAAAAAAGAAGAAGAAATTAACGAAATAAAGAAGATTAATTTAGATATGTATTCAATAAAAAAGGTTTCACAAATGTTTAAAATGATAATCTTTTGAAAACTAATAAAGAGTATATCTATACGCAATCCTAAATGAAAAAAGCAGATAACAAATAACAATTTGATTTCAGTAAAAGAAAAGAAAGAAAAGAAAGAGAAAAAAGTAAAGGGAAAAAAGAAAGAAAAAGATACAAAGAAAGAATGAATTTAAATAATTGGTATAAAAAGAAAAATTGAAATAAAATTGAAATAAAATTAAATTAAACTTCTGGTCTGGTAACATCCTCGAGTCCCTCGATGCAGTCAACAAGTACAGCTGTGTCTTCTTTTTGACGTTTAATGTAAACCATTCCTCTTGCAGTGAATACAGTTGATAATTGTTTTCTTTTTTTTAATTCAAGTGCCCTTTGTAAAATATGTTTGTTTTGTTGTGATAAGCTCTCGCGTATTTGAATGGCAGATGAAGTTGAATTAAGACTATTATCGATAGCAAGGTGAATGTCTTTAAGGCAAAGTGGTTTGTTATTAATTTTCTTGTAATTAGCGATAGAAGTTAAAACGTAATTCTTATCGTACGCTGACATAAATTTGATCATTATCGCGGAGTTGGGTGAATTTTGTTTAGGACGAGTGCGGAAAATATTGCAGAGAGTGGGTGGCTTAATATTAATTGTGTTGCAAATTAAATTAAAAATAGATTTTAAGTTTTCGTTGGGCAAGTACGGAATGCCAAACATAAATGCGTCTTATGCGTTATGTGTTTGTTATGTTTATGTGTTTTTCAAACCAAAACTAAGTTCGGTTTGTAGGAGAGTATGTTCAAATTTTGAGCAGGAGGAAACTCAAGGCACAGACATTAAGTTTTTGGTTATTGATTTAACCATCTCCAAAACACCTGTGGTTTTTTGATTTTATAAAATTTCAATCAATGATTAAGAGCGAGAATGATGAAGTTGTCATGGGGATTAGAATTTGAAGAACTTCGTTTGGATAGCGCTGCTTAATAAATACAACCATCACAAAGATGTGATACCACCACAATGATTAGCTGATGTGACATGACGTTACATTGTTCGTCTTGCTTGTAAAAGAAGAATGTGTTTCGTGTAGGCTTTAAAGACAGTTTAGTTCATTGCAATTGTGTGGTAAGCTTAGAAGAATGGAAGATAATTTATTTGAAACTCAATAACTGTTTTATTTTTGCGAAGGGCGTACCACATAGGTTTCCTCCATTCCTCACATTCCCATTAGGGCTCCCGGTTACTTCTTTAAAATTATTGAATTTCCCATTTCTGACTATTCACCAAAAATCTGACGGACAGACACCAGAGTTACCTAATAAACTCAAAACCTTATTTATTGGAACAAAGTTTCTAAAAAACGATATAAAAAATCATGTACTTTGAAATTGGCACTAAAATAAAATTCCTCGAAAGAGAAAAGGGAAATTTCAAAACTTTTAGATCCCAAATTTTCCCAACATAGTTTTTTTTAGCTGCTAAAGCAGAAGTATATAGTTGGCCAGGACAGAGGACAGAGGACAGAGGACAGAGGACAGACAACAGACAACAGACGACAGAAGACAGACGACAGACGACAGACGACAGACGACAGACGACAGACGACAGACGACAGACGACAGACGACAGACGACAGACGACAGACGACAGACGACAGACGACAGACGACAGACGACAAAGGACAGAAGACAGAGGACAGAGGACAGAGGACAGAGGACAGAAGACAGAGGCCAGAGGCCAGAGGACAGAGGACAGAGGACAGAGGACAGAGGACAGAGGACAGAGGACAGAGGACAGAGGACAGAGGACAGAGGACAGAGGACAGAGGACAGAGGACAGAGGACAGAGGACAGAGGACAGAGGACAGAGGACAGAGGACAGAGGACAGAGGACAAAGGACAGAGGACAGAGGACAGAGGACAGAGGACAGAGGACAGAGGACAGAGGACAGAGGACAGAGGACAGACGACAGACGAAAGACGACAGAGGACAAAGGACAGAGGACAGAGGACAGAGGACAGAGGACAGAGGACAGGGGACAGAGGACAGAGGACAAAGGACAGAGGACAGACGACAGAGGACAGAGGACAGAGGACAGGGGACAGGGGACAGGGGACAGGGGACAGGGGACAGACGACAGACGACAGACGACAGACGACAGACGACAGACGACAGACGACAGACGACAGACGACAGACGACAGACGACAGACGACAGACGACAGACAGTAGCCATAGGGCCTGTCGTATTTCTCACAAACATACTCAGTGGAGGGTACCTACATTTTTTTGCTGCTTTCGAACGGCTAAGCGCTTTTCGTGGCTATGAATTTACTAACGGAGGACTTGCCAACTCTTCGCAAAGGACAATAGCCGTGGAAAAACATTTTCGCCTCTGTTGGGATTAGAACCACGAACATCTGAGTAAAATGAGTCTTCCCCATTAGCATGACATTCTCATAAACTTTTTGTATGAACTTGGGCAAAACAGACGCGGTGGGTGCAGCATTTCATCCAAAATATTACAAAAATCATATAGTTTTTGCTTCACAGCACTCACTTTGGAAATAAATTTTCAGTGGTTCCCAACGTTGATTAAGCTTTTTACCGAATATCTTCATTCCGCGAAGGCATTACTGACTTTCTGTCAATATTTCGAACGCAATACAGGAGTGGCAAAAAAGGCCTGTGTTTTGAAAAGACGTCACTATGACACACCTTTCATTTTAATCACAATTAAGAACGTCTAAGTATAAAACAAACAATGGACCACTTGGCGCAGGGCACTACTAGTCTGTGTAGTAGGCCAAAAAGTCAGGCACGTAGACGCTTCGGACGCACTAGCAAACATTGAAAACGTGAGAAAGTGAACCTCCCCGGCGCGGCGTAGTTCGGAAGCAGTTCAATGCACTATGCTCTAGTTTCTATTAATAAAATGAGTTTTTTAGTGACTGGAATTGTCCCCGAGCACAAATTCCCGGCGTTTTTCAATTACATCCCATCCTACTTGGAATATTAAGGTAGGTAAGTACTCACTGTCACTTTGTAAAACGGCAATCGGATTCATTTCATTCGATTTCGCTTTCGGAAGATAGGAAGTCCGATTCGGTATGGCCGCAGATCAGCATGTGCCGATTGGTGCCGTTCACCATAGTCCGGGCGCACCTTTATAGACTTTTGTCGTATGTATTTGAAAAATTAATAAATCATGGACCTGAGTTGCGGGTAGCTCTCCATTTTAAATCAAACACTCCTAAGTGTCTCTCTATCTGTCGGTGGTTATGGCATAAGCGACTTTATTCAGTGCAGTGCAATGAGACCTAGTCGTGTTCTTCATTTAGACTTATTTGCCTTTGCCTTGTGGGTAAAACTACAGGTACACGACTAGTAGAGTAAACACCGTTTTGTCAGAGTACAAAAAAACAATATCCATTCAAGCCCTCGTTCCGGTTCAATACCCACGACCTGAAATTTCAAATTTGCATATTCTCCTTTGCTAATATTCAAAAGACCCTCGCTTCTAATTGCAAAAAAGTACACATGTACTCAGTTCATTTCAAAGCCATTCATGCCAAAAACAACTTTGCTTTTTACTTCGACAGTTGGAGCGACCAGCGCAGCGCGGCGTGCTTGCCAAATGTCTGTGCATTTTGATCACCTGAACACGTTTTATGGAACATGATAAGGCCCTTGTCGATATAAACTAGAACAGAAGACAAGCATTTACTGCAATTGGTCCCAGTTCTCATAGTTCCTACACAACAAACAGTGAGCCAATTTTCCATGTTGCCCTTTATGTTGGCATAGTGACAGCGTTGATTGCATCCTCCATAAAGGACGGACACACATGCTGAAAAACATGAATGTGTTATTCTGTCCAACGATGTGTAAACACTCTGATATGACCAGGACCACACATCCTCGGCATCTTTTATATTCTCATGAAGGTCCGGCAATCTCTAATGGGAT
This sequence comes from Melanostoma mellinum, assembly GCA_914767635.1. NCBI lineage: Eukaryota > Metazoa > Arthropoda > Insecta > Diptera > Syrphidae > Melanostoma > Melanostoma mellinum. The sequence goes on along the minus strand of OU612059.1, from coordinate 56,484,014 downwards.
TTGGATTCGGGTATGAATAACGTGTCACACAAATTTGGAATCCTTTTCCAATTCAAATCTATAAATTTGCCTTTTGGAATAATCCAACGAGATGAAACTCAATTAATCGAATGGACCACAAAACTACGGACATTTTTATGTTATCTGAAGTCCGATGGACATTGGATCCATCTTTTGCTGATTTATAATCTCACACAAGGAAATACTCACGTTGAATTTGAGATTGCGGTGGCTACAGTTTAACAAAGAAAAGGATTTCTACTTTCGAAGCTACCATGCCATCAGTGCGATCAAAAACCAGCTGGTGATTTCATTGACAGTCATTTCTAAGCATCATCAGAAGAAATCAGGCCTGATGAAGGAGAATCTCCCCGGTGAATCAGTTGTTTCTTTAGAAAACTTCAAGGATTGGAAGGATTTGATTCATAATATTGCAGTCATCCTGTGAGCGGACAAATGTGTCTAACTTGGTGAACTTCACCTTAGAAAAAAAAAAATGAAAAATTGAAAAGTAGAGCGACGTACTTTCGAATGCATTAGGCGAAAGTTTTTGTCAAGTAGCCAAATTCCGGCAGGTAGAAGGGTAGTTTTGTGGAGCAAATCTTTCCCATAACACCAACTGACGACAGCACCAACCCACTCATCCCTCACTCATTCCCCACACATTGCACATTCCTGCTCACATTTCCCATGTGTGCTCGAACACATCAAGGGCTTTGTATACATTTTTTTTTGTTGTAAATTAAGCCTATTACGTCCTGTTGCTTTGGCACAGTTGGCTTTTGTTGAAGCTGTTTGCTACTGATTCCGGAGCTTAATGAAATATTAAGTGGCTGAACGAACGCCTCAGTTGATACATTTCAACTGACTGTTTTGAGGGGGGGGGGGGTGTAATAGAAGCGGGAAGGTACAGTTTAACAAATGAAAATCAGAGTGTCCTTGGGTACTTGTATAATAATCCTCTGTCTAATGTCAACATTATAGTAGGGGTTTGTGTCTCGTTTTCTAACAAAGTCCTACCTCCTTCTGGGATGCATTTTTTATGTTCTTTTGCATTTAATGCTTAAGAAACTTGAAACTTTGGTTGGATTTTTCCTTCTTTCTAGAACACAACTAGATATACCGTTGTGCATCTGCATTACGAGATTATCTGTTGCTAGTGAACATTTTTATTTTTTTCCTACAAAGAAACACGAAAGAGAAAAAGGTTAATGCTAAAAGTTTCTGAAATAATTAATTCGAGAAGGTTGCTAAGGATTTGTTTTTCCATATTTTTTTTTTAAATTATTTTGTTGTTTTTTTAATTTTCTTATTGAGGAAGCACTTTAATGCCCTGTCCAAACTTCAAGTCCTTGGCGACTCTTACATCAGAATTTTCTTACTATCTACATGTGTACATGTTACCCTCGTTGTCATGGTGGTTCTTATTTGAAAGCAGAGTTTTATTTGAAAGTAGATTGTTCAGTTGGTGGATTCCCACCACTGCTCTTGGATATATTGGAAAGCAAAACCTAATTAGGATGCAAAGTACAAACCTTGGGCGTTTTAATCTCCGTTTAACAGTTTCTTAATAAAAATGGGGAATTTGTGCTGATGCTATAACGAATTTTTTTGCGTTTTGTCACAACTCAGCAATCCAAAAATAGCACTGAACACAAAAACAAATCAATAATGAGCCCATTTAGCTCAGTATTGATTTGTTTTTGTGTTCAGTGGTAAAATCCATTGATGAGCTGATTATAGGAAAGCTGGGTTGCGTTAAAGCACATCTTTTGTCCTAATTTGTTCATTGCGGTTCTTACGGTAAATTTTGCTGCAACAAAAACCATTTTTATGATTGGTTATTTTGATTTCGATATCCCTTCTTTTTCCTCGAACACTCCCAAACATTTCTGCGTCCCACCATTCTTCCGTTGCTTACTCTCAGAAATATGATCGATACATAGCTTTGAGCAAATGACAAAATGATGTGCGTCGAGATCAGTGAACAAACTGAGCGGATGTCGGCGTTTGGTGTGTCGAGCCAGAAGCCTCGCACACCATTATTTTTTAATAGAATGATCTGTTTCATAATTCACATAGATATGTAATCGTCATCATCATTCATATACATACAAATATCATCATTTTTAATCATGTTAATTTACACACATCATTACACACAGTGTACAATACAGATGAGAGAAATAGAAATGGCACGTACTGCAGCTTAGTGCTGCAAGTGTAAGCATCCTAAATTTAACTTTTATGCTTGCAAGGCCGAATCATAAGAATGGAACGTTAATAGTTTACCTTTATTCTCTTCTTCGATTTTTGAAAAATTGTAAAATAGAGAATTTTATCCTTCCCCTGACTCAGTAGAATTTGAAGCAGAGCAACAGGAAAAATGCCCAGAAGTATTATTTTCAACTTTCAGGAACTTTCATTTTTCTCGACATATTTTATGGGAGGGGTCTGATCTCGACGCGAGAACTGAATAATTCTGAAAACATACCCCAAACAAGCTGGAATTCGACAACGGAGGTGTTTGGCAGCCATAAGGTGGCATGTTGTAGAAAACCGTGACAGAAAGCCTCGAGGCACGATTGGCTGGTCGAGAAAGGACAATCGGATGAGATCAACGACTTCTTGGTTGACCTAGTTCATGACAAGTGGTTTTTCTTGAGAGAAAAGTTAAAGTAGGTTGAAGATATTTTTTTGAAAGTGTTTAAAATGGTAAGAGTAATTTTAGTAAAATTTAGAATCAGTGGGAGGTGAGAAATTTATAACTAGTATAGACGTCAGACGGACGAGAAACAGAAAATTGAAAGAAGAAGAAAGAAGATTTTTAGTTTTTTTTTTTGTGAGTTTTTATCAAAGGTCATTGCTGGCGTGTGAAAATCTCTTACCTGCGTGACCAATAATTAAATTTTTGTTAATTTTTCTTTTCGGGAAAGAACAATTAACGTTACATTCTTGGGTTACTTGCTTCTGTTTACCTTTTGAACGGTTTATCTATCTGTCCACCATTGTACGATTTTTTAGTTGAAAGATTTGGGTTTTTAATCCAATTCAAGAAAGGTTTTCCCAACGCAAACATAATAACTAGCATTAAATACCTTTAGAAAACTTAAATCTTGCATTTTCTTTGGATTTTTAGCATTGCAGCATCGAGTTCTTGGTTTGGAAATCTCTAAAAAAATTTCCTGGAGCCCACTTTTTCCAGTACGCCCGTACTACGAAAATAATTTTTGTTATTCTTTTCTTAATCAAAAGATCATTATGGTTACCCTTTTTTTTATTTGTGAACTCAGCGAGTAACCGTGGATTGGCAGTACCTCGATTGCTGCCTGTTGTACTTTTTATCTACTAGCCAACCTTTGGCAGTTGTCATCGGCTAATCGAAATTTTAGCCGCGGCACACCGGCACGGCAGCCGGCACCGGTTATTGTATTCATTGGATAGGCATATCCAATAATTTCAGGTGTTTAAGTCTTACGAATAATCCTAACATTAGTTTATCGTGTAAATAAAAGTGTAACACGATATAGAGAAGTTTTGAAATTTAATATATCTGTAAGTTTTTTTCATGGTTCCACGATCAAAGCGTCGTATGATGACTGGCCATTTCGAAGCTTTTCTTGAAAGTTTTGAAATTCTGAGAAAAGTGTAAGAAGCAATCCGCCAGCCAGGCAAGCATTTGGCTTGATGTTACGTCCTTGTTTGCAAGCTTCAAGTAATCAGCTGTCAATATGAACATTTGTTCGGCGTGGCTATCTCAATTAAGCGGTCTATACCAGCAAGTTAGGGAGCTTTTGATAAGGCCTGAGTTCATCACACAAAGAGGTTCCATTTGCCTAAATGACCATGATAAAGACATAAAAACGTCAACACTTCTTTGGCCAAATTTCATAGAGCTTTGAGTTTTGGCTAAACTATAACCCTTTGAAGCACACCTTGGCCGGGATTCGGTAATTTTTTAGACAATTATCGTCCCATTGTCTATCTTTATTGTGTCGTCAAAAGACTCCTTTTCGTAAGGCTAAGCTGCAGCGATTTATGGATTGCTATTTTACTATCGTCTCCAGCACTTATAAGGTGAGTATTACACTTGAAACCATTCAACACAACTTGTATTGAATGGTCCGAAAGGATAATTCTGCACAGAGATTTCAAACTATTCGATTGCAGGGTCCAATTGACAGGACTTTTATTGCAGCACTTTGCATGCAATAGGATTAGTTTTGCAAGAATTGATAATTTTAATGTAATTTTTATGACTGTGCACTGATGAGATGGATCAAAAGTGTACTCACGAAAAAAAAAAATGACCTCAATGTCAAAATTTCAGTAAAATTTGAACAACATTAAGAACAGAAAGTCTGGGGCTGTCCTGTAGACGACACAAAGCGTTTTTTGAAAAATCAAAGCTCGTCCTGAGTTTCAAACTGAAAGTTTTTTCAACCCACCCTAAAGTCAGGTAATGAACAGGGCTGCCAAATAGCATGTATTCTCAAATGACATGGAAGGGTGGTAATTTTTCGGCTCACTGTTTTTACTTGCGATTATAGGTACTATGAGGCGAGTTTTGCAATCGTGCAAAAACGATTTTTGAGATAAGAGAAACAGTGACATTTCGATGATAGACAACATGAAAAAAGTGGATATTGCATTTCTGTGAAAAGTGAAAAATAAAAAACCGGTTTTTATGAAAACTGCTCTATCAGTTTTGATAAAATTTTCAGCGTTTATATGTATTGGCAATTTAAAAAAAATGGCGTCATTAGATTTAAGCTTAAGACATTCGAATATTTAATTAAATTTTTTCAATATTTTATGTGATTTTATTGAATTTTCATAATTAAGTTGTGTAGTTGGCGGCCCTGTACCACCAAATCTGTTATAAAGACCGAGTACTAAAACACTGTTCTCAGCCTTAAGATTTTGATGGCTTATTTAGCATACAACGCCAAGTTCGTGCGACCCAATCGTGCCCACTTTCTGAGAAATGAAAACCCAGTTGTTTTTGACAATTCATATAGGGTTTCAAGCACACCTGGGTCAATCCAAGGTAAAGTTCAACGAACAAACCTATATGTATGTATTTAGTTTCAAAGATTAGTATTTTTTCTAAAAATTAAGTTTAAAATGAGGTTACTACCATCAGTACTGAGAGAGGAATCGAAAGTAGCCAGGGTGCAACAAAGTTTGCCTCTTTTTAAATTGTCAAAAAATTACGTTAAAGTTGAAAAGTGGACTTTTGTAGAACAATTTTTTTCTTAGAATATGACAAACAATCACAGCTCAAAGTATAATACACGAATTACGGGACACCCTGTATAAAAAAATATGTGACATCAGCTATTTAGGTATTACTAAAATTAGATAAAATTTATTACTCAATAAAAATCTTATCTAAAAAACAAGTAGTATAAAATGCAGTGAAGACGTATATCAGTAGTTTTCAAAAACCATTTACAACAGTGTTTTTCAATCTTTTTGATTTCGCGACCCCTTTACAGGTTTGAATATTCTGACGACACCTTCTCGTTATAGAAAGCCAGAGAATAATTTAGCTAAATTAAATTTTGGTACTTAAATGCATTGTCGTTGCGACGGCAAAAAGCGCCATGCGCGTGCCACCCACTTACTTGAACATGTTCAAATGTTCATGAACAGGCAAAGTGTTCACGCAGAACAAGCAGTCTAAAAATTAAAGAACAGCCAATCTTATTTTGCAAAGCACTTCCTGCAAACACGTCTAGCCAGTGTTTGTACGATTTATTTTTGGAAAGCACTTGCAACTACAATATTGACTGAAAAAATGTATCGCAATTTGTATAGCGATGGCGCTAAAGCTGTGACTGGCAAAAGTAGTGGACTCATTGCAAAATTAAAAGCGATAATGACAAACATTTATCCTGGACACACTGTTTTGTCCATCGACAGCCTCTAGCTGCTAAGGTAGTACCTTTTGATTTTAATGACGTGCTCATGGAGGTAATAAAAATTGTGAAATCTATTGAAGGCAAAGCTTTGCAAACCCGGGTATTCAGAATCGTTTGTGGAGATATAGGCTCGATTCATCAAAATCTCCTTTATCACACTGAGGTCAGGTAGCTATCCAAAGGAAAGGTATTAACAAAAGTTCTGGAACTGAGAGCCGAATTGTTAATGTTTTTTAAAGATGCAAATTCTGGTTCTTGAAATTAGCATTTTTGACAGATCATTTAAGCCACTTTCACAATCTAAACAAGAACCTTCAAGGAAGAGAAGAAAACATTTTACGAATTTCCAAATGCAATTTAAACGCATTCCACACAAAACTTCGTTTATGGTCAACCTATCTGCAAAACAATATGTTTGAGTCTTTTCCAAGTGTTCAGAAGATTGTTAAAGATAATGCAACAGACCAAAGTTTTGCACTATCGGGTATCGGATCACATTCACTGTATGATACAGAGCTTGCATGATTTACAATCGAAGCTTTTGACATACTTTCCGGACTTGCACTCTGAAGCTGACAATGGGCGTCGATGAATTCTAAGCCCTTTTTTAGACAAATCAGTAGATATGGCTAATGTCACCACAGAAACGAAAGAATGTCTTCTAGATTTGGCTGCAGATAAAATGGAATTTCGTTCGCAAAGTATCGACGTATTTTGGATGAAAAGAAAACACGAATATCCAAAGCTGGCAGGGGAAGCTCTTAAATTATTGGTGCCATTCGCTCCTTCTTACTTGTGTGAACTGACATTTTCACTAGTGGTAGGCATTAAAACTAAGAAGAGGTATTGGCTGCAACTAGAAAAAGATTTAATTATTAACGTTTCAAAAAAAGCACCACAATTCGATAAACTTTTGAAAAATAAACAAGCGTATCCTTCTAACTAAAATTGTGTTTTTGCTGTGTAAGAGAACCTCTACTGCCGGCCGGCGACCCCCCGAGTAAGGCCCCCCGTGGATCGCGACCCACAGATTAAAAAACACTGATTTACAATAACGGGTAATAAGAATATAACACTGATGTAACCATAGAACCAATAACATTGATTTTTTTCACTCTTTTGAACTTGTTTATGCTCGATTACTTTGCGAAATTAAATTTTTACTGTCAAGAAGTAATAAAATCGAAAGCCTTTGATTTTATAGACTAGATAAAAACTGAGTTATCTGTTTAGACACAATATGGGCCATTGTGTTTTAGATTCCTTTATATTCAGAACTATTGTCTGGCGAAGAAACATCTAATAAAAGTCATACATCAAAGTAAAGCTCGCCTTAAAAGGCAACTCTTGTCTCGTTATCACAACATTCGTTTTTACATACCCTAAAACGCTACTTCTCTTACTAAAGGCTAAAGAATGCTGAGCAAAATTATCCCACAGATGAAAACAGAACTTGCTCTCAATACCCAGGGTCTAAGGATCCTACACATAGGCAACGCAGTGAATGTAGAAATGAAATGGTTGTTCAAAAACTTCGATATCGTTGGACTCTTTAAAAGTTTATCCAGCACCACCAATTCACACCATCTTTCATTTTATTAATGGCTGTTCGGTTGACAACCAGCCGCACATAAAATCGCTGCTTCCTTCCGTTCTGCCTTTAAAGGAAAGTCCTTGGAATGTGTTTTTTTTTGGCAATATGAACATAATCCCTCTTCCCAACATACTTTCGGGTCTTAGCTATAAATCCCACAATGCTTATAAGACTCAAGAAAAAAAGAACGAACGCCAAAAAAATACTTCCTAATGTCATAATTCTAGTGAATATTTTATAAAGCTGCTGAAGCGGCAAGATATGCGCTATGTGCTGTGTAGCTATATGTACCATACCTATGCTCATATCTTGCCGTCTGTCCGATATAAATCTTCCATCTGAACAAGCCCACCCTCCCTTTATGTCTTGCCTTTGCCTTGCCTATGCCTTATCGTTGTTTGCTCATGTGTGTACTAACTTGCCTCGCCGGATGCATCAGTTCATCAATGGCTTACTTGCGAAGCAACTTCAAGTCGTCCTTATTTGAAAAAGGAAACGAGAGGAGACTATCTATACATGTATATACTTATAGCTTGCCTTTTGGCTCATTGGAATTGAGTAAATTTGGGGATATCTGATGTGTGATGAGGTCTGCTCAGATAGGGTGTATAAATGAATTGGTATCCGGTAAATTTAATATGCTCGACATGCACGATTCTTGGAAGTTGAAATAATAAGCCAATATGCGAATGAATACACACAGTCAGTTTGGAGCTGTGAATGCCCAACATAGAAAGCTTTAATTTTAATCTCGATGTAATGGAGGAAAATGTGGATGTACATGTAGTACTTACCTAGTCAAATTTAGGTGAGGAACGAGGCTGGGACTGTGGTTGTAATTAAGTCAAGATATGAAAAGCAATTCAGAATTATTCAGGTCAGGTGCTTACGAATTTGAATTTGCTCGTTTCAATGAGGTGTATAACAACGAACATGGACTGAGATTCTAATCCTCCATCGGATTTGTGATTTTTTATTTATTGGATCTAAAATGATGAAGAAGTTGTGTGCTGCATGGCATTGAAAAAAAGTACTATTAGTAGTGTAGTAGACATTGCACTCAGTGTGTTTTTAAAGAATGACTATCAAGCTTATAAATATGAAGAACACTGACGTTTAATTGCATGGCTACCAGTTTTGTTGATTTGTTTTAATTTCGGCAAAACATGACTATCTGACGAGTATGGCTATCTGTGGCACATTAAACATGACATCCATGAAGAAGCGTACTCGCCATATAAAAATCGATTGGTTTTATATGAACTATGATAGTCATTTACCAGACATTCGCTCTATATTCCTTTTTTTTGTCTTAATCTGAAATGAGTGGTTATTTCTTAATTTTAAAACAAAAACTTGAAGTAGGACCAGCACAGCTTTTTGACACATACTCCCCCAACAGACATTTTTGTGTGTTTTTCTCTATATGTATACAATTTATCTCATCAGCAAGTGACAGTGAAGATAAACCCGCCCTTTACAAATTTATTGCGAGTTATCGTTTTCAAATCAAAATTGAACAAAGGTTTGCCACAACACAAGAAGATACGAAATTGCATACAACACGTTATCAAATCAGAATTAATACTTTGAAAGAAGTCACTTCCAGCGCAATTGGCTGGAAATTGGAATCTCGTTTGTAGCAAAAAAGCCAAATGAATGCTGCTTTAAATGACGATCTAAATGCACTCAACATGAGTTTACAAGAGCCACTTGAGGGGATAAAAAAGATTGTGTAGCTCGTGATCGTTTGTTTGGTGCGACATTTTTGAGTAATTTGAGATGAAAATACACATCGTGTTGCTCGTGTCGGTTCGTTTGAAACGAAATGACTCAGTCGTTTCTGATGGGAAAAGTAATTGAGATCTCTTTTACTGAGGCGAACGAAATCAGTTCGTGAATTCTCATATAGAAGTGATAGCAAATAATATTTTTTGGGCTACTTTGAAAATTATAAGATTTTCGTAGATTTTTAATTAAAATTTTCTTGTAACTCTTGGGAACTTGCCAACTTCTGTTTTATTTATTAAAATTAATAAAAAAGGAAAGTTATTCAAAGTACCATGTTGTAGCCAAGGTACGAGTAGGGATATCCTATTCACGATTCGGGCAAGCCAACGAACGCTGTTAAGATATATGACGTCGGAAAAGTATAATCGCAACAGATTGCCAGTGCCTTCTCCCATCGAGTGTCCTTCCAACTAACCTTGAATCTTATGTCGCCAGCATCAAGCATTGAAGACCATTGGCAGCAATGCAAACAAGCTTTCAGAACCGACGGCTCTGATGTTCTGGGTTTCACTCGGCCTCCAAAACGATACCGCTGGTTTGATGAAGAATGTAGGCAGACAAATGCTGCCAAACAAAAAGCACGACTAATGTTGATGCAAAAGAGAACAATGGCTGCTTTGGACCTGAGGTCTGTAACACAAGACTACAAGTTTACAAGTTAAGAACCACTTTAGGATAATGATTATTACACTTGTGAAAGAGCAAGGAAAATTGTATCTTTCTGTTACAGACACTTAATACACTTGTCACAAATTACTTGTGTTACAATCAGTTTCACTAGTAGAAAAGAAAGAAAGAGCTCCAAATTCTGAAAAATTAAAAACTATAGCAACATTGGGAGATGCCATGGTATTAATAGTCTTACCAAATTCGTTAGTTTTACCAAAGTGGCTGTCCCCGAACTCAAGCCTATAAAGACCAGCAGGGAAACGTAGTAATAGGAGACGCGGTCGCCACTGACGATCTGGAAAGCCCACTTCTGCAGACTGCTTAGTGGCGATGAAAACACAAATTTCGCTGTTGGGCAGTATGTCCCATTCTACTTGAACGATGATCAAGAATGCCGTCCTCCCGACCTAGAAGAAGTTAAGCTTGCCATATGCAAACTTAAATCAAATTAAAACTGCAGGTGCAGATGGACTTGATTCCGAACTTTTCAAGGCAGCTGGAAAGGAGCATGCACCAGCTGATCTGCATGATATGCTTGGAAGAAGCGATCTTAAGGAAGGGAGACTCTCACAAATGCGCTTCCTTAACGTCGCTTATAAGATCTTGTCTGCTGTAATATGTGAACGTCTGAAACCCCACGTCAACAACTTGATAGGTCCTTATCAATGTGGTTTTAGACCAGAGAAGTCCACAATAGACCAAATTTTCACATTACGGCAGATCTTGGAAAAAACCCGAGAATATAATATCAATATTTACCATCTTTTTATCGATTTCAAGGCCGCGTATGACAGCATTTACAGAGACGAGCTGTACAGTTTCGGCATCCCTGCAAAACTCGTACGACTATGCAGGATGAATTTGGAGAATTCACGCTGCTCCGTCAAGGTCGGTAAAGAACTCACTGAGACCTTTCATGTCGGAAAAGGCCTTAGGCAAGGCGACAAGCTGTCATGTCATTTCTTTAGATCATACTTAAAAATTAATTAATCAAAACTCAAACGTCAACACCAGAGGAACAATCTTTCAAAAGTCTGTACAATTGCTCGCCTATGCAGACGATATTGACGTAAAAGGCAGAAAAAAGCGTGATGTCATAGGTGCTTTTGTGAGTATTGAAACAGAAGCGGCAAAAATGGGTTTGATGGTTAATGAGGGCAAAACGAAGTATATGTTGTCATCAAACAAGGACACAGAACATCGACGAATGGGACAAAACGTCACAATAGACAGACAAAAGGTCGAGGTAGTACAGGACTTCGTCTACCTAGGATCCGCTGTAGACACGGACAACTACATCAGTGCGGAGATCAAACGGAGAATAACTCTTGCCAACCGTTGCTTCTTTGGGTTAAAAAGGCAATTGAGAAACAAAACCTTCTCCAGAAAAACTAAGGAATCTTGTATAAGACCTTAATCATCCCAGTCCTGCTTTACGGAGCGGAAGCATGGACCTTATTGAAAACGGATGAGGAAACTCTTGGTCGTTTCGAAAGAAAAATTCTCCGAATGATCTTTGGTCCCGTATCCGAAGACAATTTGTGGAGAAGAAGATACAACAACGAGCTGTATGAGCTGTACCGCGACATGGGCATAGCCAGAAGAGTACGCATCGCGAGGCTACGATGGTTGGGCCATGTAGAGCGGATGGACCCAAACGCTCCAGCTCGTCGGGTGTTCGAAAGCACCTTGCAGGGAAATCGCGGAAGGGGAAGACCTCGTCTTAGGTTGCGCAATCAAGTGGATGAAGACCTCAACCGACTTGGAGTGCAAAACTGGAGAGAGCTCGCCCGAAATCGAAGTCGTTATAAAAGGATGTTGGTTTAGGCTTAGGTTCACCCCGAACTGTAACGCCCACCTAAGTAAGTAAGTAAGAATGTCAAATTGTTGTCCTTAAGTGTTCGATAACTCGAGAAGTAATGAGAAAAGCACATAATTCATTCACGTAGATAGATATGTACACGTATGTTAGATATATAATTACATTTATATGTACAAGAGTACAAGAAGTAATACACCTTCCATTCAATTGCTCTCGTAACCTCAAATACTAATGAGATAATTATACCATTGAGCTTATTGAATTCCGTTCGACTTGTTTTTCTGTGTGTGTGTGTGTGTCTACAAATCTTTCAGCCCTTTTTCTGTCAAATCGCTTGAAATTAGTATTCAGTGCGTTGTATTCGCTTTGTGAACAAGCGTCCTGAACCTTGTTTGCTGTGCATTCAAGTTGACAACTCCTTTTTGTTTTTGCTATGCTCACATTTTGTATGTTAATTGTGTACTTGTAGGTGGAGTTTTCAAAGCTCTCCACTCCTTACAACGTTTTTTTTAACGAACATTACACACATGGTGTTACAAGTGAACAACATCAAAAACAAGCTCAACTCAACCGGGGTTAAATATTTGTTCAGTCATAATTTATAACCAAAGCGTTGAAACTAATTACGCAATTAAATTATTTTGAGTAATTTTCTATTTAACACAATTCACTAATTAATCACTTGCTGTTTAAACATAATCATCCTTTGACACTCGCTCATGCTCAGAAAAAAACCCACAAAAACAACATTTTGATTCTCCCTCTCGATGGTTGATGATAAATCCAAAAACTAAAGCAAAATATATTTTAAATTCATTAACATAGGAGTGTTTTGTTCTATCTGAATTTTCGGGCCACACCCATCCATCACTCATTTTTTATTTTGCTTTATTTTTTTTTCTTTGTTATCCAAAAACGATTCTCCGCATGCATCGACAGTTTGCCATGGCAATTAAATTAAATTGCATTTTACCAAATACGAAAAAGAAATTAAGAAAAAACCCCGGAAAACTGTTAAATTGCTTTTCGATTTTGCAGTTTTAATGGTAAACATTTTCCTGCATGGAGGGAGAACCTTCAATTTGAGAGAATACATTCATCGGGATTGCATTTTACACATAACAGACGACGAGTGTGAGAAATCAATGTTTGGTTTTCGAAGGCGAGAAAAAAAAATCATCTGGAATGTCATATCAGTGGGATATTTGGACCAAAGTTGTACCCCAATGGAAACGAAAACCGAGACCAAAGCTGGGGTTTAAGTGTTTGGGAGTGTGGATAGTTAAAAGGATGTTGCCAAACAACCAACCACTGCTGTTTATTCAATTCCGAAACTGTGGTGCTTACAGTTTCAGTTTTTACTGACTACGAATATTTACGTTGTAGAGTTTCCGGTTGGGTAAATACTCAGAAATAGAACGGAAATAGTAACTTTTGTTTAGTTTTCATTGTTTCTTTTTTTTTTCATTTAAAGTGACAAGTATGGAAGATACAAGTGCATAACGAAGTTACACGTACGGCTGACACTAATTGGATAAGAAATATTTTATTTGCATGTCCTTATTTGAACTAAGAAAGAATAAATTACAGTTTAGCTACTAGATTCAAACCACACAAGCTAATCACATGGGCTCAACGTGTGCTTTAAGGCGGCGCTAATTTAGAAAAAACTTCCATGGTACTGCCTATTGTTCTTTGAATGGAAGTGCAGGGGAAATGTAGAGTCTGGTAAGCCATTCAACATTCAGATGGTGCGTCTGAAATATGAATCTCTGTAGTTGACTGCATATCCGAAGTTGAGCTCAAGGTAAAACTGATGAGGCTTCCTATTACGAAACGAGTGTTGCCTAAAATGTTTCAGAGTACTGTTTGTAGAAAAAGCGATAAAGGAGAGGGAGAGACAGGTAACGCTTCAAAGATGTTCAAGAAAATCGATCGATTCTTCAATTGAAATGTCACCCACATATCAGTCTTATAGCCCTTTAAGAAGGTCAGTTCTCAGTTCAATTTTCAGTTCAGTGAAAAAAGTCTCAGTTCGATGTTCAGTTCAGCCTTTAATCAAAATCAGAAAGAAAACTGAGAACTAAACTGAAAACTTATGGGAATTACATCAGTTTCAGATTCAGTTAAGTTTCAGTTAAAAGCTTCAGTTATTGGAATTTAAGTTTAACTGAAAGCTTAACTGATACCTCAACTGAAACTGAAATGATTGTCTAAAGGAGCATTTAACGCTTTGTTTTCTACTTTATCGAGTAGGCGTTCCTCTAATAAAAAGCCCGTTGCCTGTTCTCACAAAAATTTTATCAAATTATACAAAGCTTTCGAGCAAGGCAATCGTATGCAGTATTCCACACTCCATGCAACTGCCTTTTCTCTTTACCACAAACTGGACAACTGAAACTTTAATACCGGTCCATTGATCAACGACTATTTCGTATCTTCATCCATCTTAACCATCTTTTGTTATAGATTTCCATATACTCGTAGGCTGAAGGTGCTGCCATGAGAAGGAGTCTAGGTTACAAGCTCTCACCTTGTCTAGATCAAGTATCTGTAACCTGAACTGAAAAAAATACAAGTCACTTAGAAAGGAAGTGCTTGTCGGTGTCGTTAGAATCCACAGGATTCTCATAAGTGTAGTACCACTTAAGCCTAACACGTTTAATTTCTTGGAAAAAGAGAAGTGTTTTGAGGAACGAATACAAGTTTCCTACTTTTTACGGACTTTTTTTTTATTATTGTAAAGGAACATAAGTTTTCCGGCCTACATCTTATGGTGGCATATCTACGGTTGCGATCTTGACATTTTCAAGTTTTGATCAAAGCTCTTATTAAAGATTTCAGCAGCCAGCTGCTTGAGATCCTTGCCTTGCTACTCCATCACCGATTTCGTTTTCAGATGCATACAAGGTAACGGCTTAAGACCCAAACCAGACTCAAAGAATTCAGTTTTCCAACAGCATTCAGAGAGGTTTTGCACTCCTGGGTCACTATCAAAGTAGTTACAGAGGGTAGAGTAGAGCCTTAAGCAGAACTTAGCTGTCGCTCCAAACACAAATACTCCTCCCCATCCAGATGTTTTCGTAAAGGCGTATATAGCCATTAGGAAAGTTTACGTCTCCATTTGGAAGAAAGAAGCCTAATATGCTTAAGTGAAATGTGCAGTCATAATTCATCGCTTTCCACAAGGGCATTATTACCAGATCAACTATCGGTTCTGGAACCATCTGCGAAAATTCAATAACAATCCCAAATCCCAATCCCAGATTCTATAGTAAACCAATTCTGAAAACTACATTTTTGACGTAGTTTGGGCCTTGGGAAAATCCTATGGGACGGTATTTAGACATAAGACGGTACTTCCATTAGACGTAAATTGGAGTTGACAGAAAATCGAATGTCCCCTTCCATTTCCTCACAAGGCATGGATGTGAGAAATGGACTAGGCCCCGAGGCTCCTCGATCTGTTGCGGCCTTTTATTTATTTATACTTGTTTTTTGTTTGTTAAAAGATGAGTTGCTGTGCAATTTTGAAAGCTCCAAAGCAAGTTCTGGCAGAGACTAGCTCTTTTCAAACGGGAAATGGTCTTCAGAATACATCTCATGATGAAGGTTTCAAAGAAAGGAATATTTAGCAGTTCGTCGAAAGCAGGACCAGAAGGGATGGAGGAGGCTTGTGCACATACAAGACACATTGTTCTTTGAAATTTAGCGAACGAGGCAATAACATATTAACGTGAAAGCTTCTTCCACGAAACAACTGAAGCATTGGAGGTGATTCGTCTTATCAAAGACGTATAGATCCGGTGTACCCTTTTCAGTGACAGACCCCATATTTTGCCATTGCCAGATGACTGACATTGTCATTGACATGTTTCAACTAAAGGAGCTTGTGAGTTACTATTTAAGATTTTTTACTTCGAGGTATTGAAATTTCAATTAACATTTTGTATATACTTTTCTCGGATAACTGTTTTAAAGGCGTATGTAATGTTCCCTGCACAATTTTTCATAAACCAAACCTGCTAATAAATTTTGGAGTTGATTGCTTCATTCTTCAAAAGAACCCTAGCACCTCTTCAGAGTGCTTGTTTGGGGAAAGAAGAGAAGTAGGCCATAAATGTTGCCTCTTAAAACAGAAAGAGTTGTTACAAAAGAATAAGGTAAATGCACCGTATTCGCTGTTCTATTGTTCTATAACAGAATTGAGTTTAGAATTAACTCGTCGCTCTACAACTTGAACCCAAAATCATAGTTCAGTCAAATCTGGACTCAAAAAAAAAAGTGTCAATTAGTCTCAAAGGGAAGAGAGGAGTCCCAAAGATCTAGATCGTTTTTTGAATAGTTACAGTTCTTCTATCACCTATAACAAGAAGGTTTTATTCACGAAGTTTTTAAAATTTTCTTCCGTAAAATTCACTAACGAGACTATCAAATCTGGACATAGAAATGAATGTAGCTTTTCGTCCAGCAAAGATTACATTTCCTATTGTACAGCGAATTTCACTAAAATGTATTAACTAAACCTAACTAATCCTTACTTATATTTTAAAGTGAAAGTAACTCTGCCTGTACGTCTTTCTACGATACCATCTCCCACCCAAACTACTGAACCGATTTGAATGAAATCTGGTACAGAGATAGTCTAGAGCCTGAGGAAGGACAATGGTTATATATTTTATCCCTATATTCACACGAGAACGGGAACGTAAACGGGAACTTTCTGCACCGATTTAAAAAATTCAAAAATTCCTCCACCATAAGAATGCTACACTTCAACTCATCCCACTATTCCTACGCGAGCGGTCACCATGGTGGATGATGATGTCAAATGTCTATCAGTAGACAACATTTTGGACACTGAGCAAGTCACATCATACCCTATAGAGTTTCAAATCCTTAACTGACCGACGCCGACGACATTCTGCGACGGACGAAAAATTATTTGACTACGGTTGAGTACGACAGTGACCACTGTGGACTTCCCGCCGTCATACTGCTTCCGAACGACCATGTGGAACTGGAGGAGTACGTGCCGACGCACTCTTACAAATACGGTAAGACACGTTGGCCGCGCTTTTCCGGTACCGCGCCGCCTCAAGGGAACTTCGTTTGAACGGTATTGCGCCGCCATGCAACAGGAATCTGTCGAACGTTGAGATCGATGGATACCTGCAAAGTATGTAGGATGCAATCCGTAGAAAAATGGACAGGTCAATAAAAGAAAGTTACTAGGAGGCGAAACCTCCCTTCGGAAGCGGTGGACATATATACCACTTTGTTCAACAATGCGCTGAATAATGCATATCATCTAGTACGTTGGAAGACGGCAGTGGTCCATGCTCTCCTTAAAAAAGGAAAGGATGGTTCCAATCCAGCAAATCATCGGTAAATTAGTCTTCTTCCGAGTATCAGTAAGGTATTCCAGAAAGTTCTCAATAGAGCACTGTCCACATGGGCTGAGGACAAACATATTATTCCCGAAAATCAGTTCGGTTTTAAGGCGGGCCATGATACCATACATGCCGCGTCTAAACTAGTATCAGATATTCAATGGAACAAAGCTAAAATACAGAGCACGGATGCATGTCTGGTTGACTTGGAGAAGGCATTCGATACCTTTTGGTTAGACGGTCTTTTCTATAAGTGGATCAGGTATGACATGAGTAAACCACTGCTTTATATTCTGAATGACATGCTTCATGGTAGAGCGTTTGTTGTGAAAAGTTGCAATATAACTTCTACCAGAACTTTTAAAATACATAACGGTCTACAACAGGGGGCGGTGAATTCGCCTATTTTGTTTAGCATTTTCACCGGCGATCTAATTGGCCCTCTTCCCCAAGCTATATCGTACGCTGACGACCTCATTGCGTACGGAACAGGACCAAAGATCGAAGACATCAGAAGTCTCTTGCAAAGTGACTTCGATAATAATCAGCAATACTGCGATGACTGGAAGTTGAAAATCAACTTCGAGAAAGTTGATACGAGAAAGAACTGGCGCAAGCTGGTGATCGTTGATCTACATGGCCACCAAAGCAGTAGTCAAGCACCTCGGCATCTGGCTAGATCATCAGTATCTATATTTTAACAAACATATGGATGCGACTCTGGCCAGAACTAGAAGAGCTTTTGCTCTGACAAGGCGACTGTTTCACAGCAGTCAACTTGATAGCAGAGTGAAGGTGATTTGCTACATGGCCCTCATAAGGCCAATGATTGTCTATTGGTGCCCTGCGTGGTTCAATGTTACAGCGTCTCAGATTGAAAAGATTCGGGTGTTTGAGAGGCAGTGTCTGCGTACCTGTCTTGGATTGCACAGAACACCAGAGTCGGAGTACAGAAGATATTATCCTAATGGGGTCCTTTACAACGGGGCTCAAATAAACAGAATCGATAACTTCATGATAAAACTGACTCGGGGTCACACAGCAAGGGCAATGACTTCGAACAATGGCCTGATATTTGGGGCTTACATAAAAAAAAAAATGTAAAAAAAGCTGCGTCGAAAATTAAAAAAAAAAATAAATAAATAAAACAAAAAAAATTCAAAAATGCAAAACAAAAAAAATATAAAAGCAAAAAAAAGCTACTGTGGCTGCTCTAGTTTTAAGTAGTTTAAAGAAAAACACACAAAAATTATGATAAAAGAAACTAAGTTTTTTACAATTTTCCTAGTTTTCAAAATTAGTTATAGTTAGAAATAGATATGGTGTCATTAGGCCGAAAGGCATTATGTATTATGTATTATGGTATTATGTAAGCTAGTTTAAACATTTTTGTTAGCAAGTAAGTAGTTATAAGTGATAAAAAAATAAAAATGAATTTTAAAAAAAGAGTTTCAAATCAATTGAGTTATCAGGTATACCTTCCAATAATTTGAGGCTGCAAGTTGGTGTTTCAGTGCCAAATTCAAATCACACATCTGGAATTTAGCACTATAAATATTTTTATAATGACTGGAATAGCAAAACGAGAAGACGTTTTGACGTTTTGACGCGGACCAAGTCGCGGGCACAGCAAAGACGGACATATCCACGTCGAAGGACAGTTAAATTTGCATAGCCGGTATGGTAACAATTTTCAATTTAGCTTTGTTTCATGTTAACCTATGCAAAAGAAGTTAGGATAAAACCAGGAGACCGAAGCCGATAACTCTGTTGGGAAATGAAACCAAAATCCAATAGGCAAAGAGATAAACGCCAATATTAAACTTTTTTTCAAATAAATCGCAGCCCACCCTTATTCCTTATCCCCATATATACGAGATTGGAAAACAAAAAATATCATTTCCGATATAATAAACAAAATCATTCACCGAGTATGTATACAGCATCGCATAGGACAAATCGTGTAATTAAAACGACAAATCACACAGCAATGTTCATGACTAACTTATAACCTCGCACTTCCTGTCCATAAATATGGAATTAAATTGGCAAATACCAGCGACGTGTAAAATTTATTTGCTAAATGCGCATTCTATATTTCAAACACACATAGACGTATAAGGAGCTTAGGTATATACAATTTGCATTCGATTTTATTTGTCCTCCCTAATCGGTTTTCGCACGGGACTAAAACCTAAAAACTACTGATGCATATACTACGCAATTCATTACATTCTGGCTTCGCAAATGGAAACAATAAAGAAGGATGTTTAAATTTGTACCGAAATGCTTGTGTAATCAATCCTGCAACCGGCACATTTAAACAAAACCCAAACCTTTAAATAAATATCAAAGTTAATGCTGTATTGGAATTCATTTCCGCTTTTGCCCAATTGTCCATGAACACATCATCATCATCTAAATCGGGATATCGTGATTTGTGCATATGGATGATGCTGCGAATTAGCGGAACCCACACTCAAAAGAATCAAATAGGTCAGTTGGTGTTAATTCGAAATCATTCGATTGTTGTAAATTAGCTTACAAATGATGGATAAACGAGTGTGATCATTCATCTGTGAAAATGTACAAAAAACACAATTCAAATGCAGGCAAGCAAAGATATTTGAAACGTTTGATTCGATTGATTGAATTTAATGTTTAGAAAACTGCACTAAAAACGAAATTTAAGGTTATAGGAATTTATGGATTGGAATCATTGACTAGGTATCACATCTAACGTAATCTAACCTAACTAATCACATCCATAAAAAGAAAGCCTTGGTTTCATAGTAAAATTAGGTATGAGTTGGTTGTAAAGCTGACACACTTAGACCAATATTAGGTCCGTTGTGACACTTTACGACATATGTGAGGGAGTGCATTATTTAACTAAACCATTTGGAGCTTTTAAGGCGGTAGAAATGAAGGGTATCTGTGTTCATCAGGTCATTTGGAACATCGAAGAAAAAAATCTCATAGATGTAGTTTTTTGAGGGCGGTTCCAGAGTTTGTGAAAACTGCGTCGGGTGATGCTTGGTTGTCTGAGAAGATTTGGATATTCACTGAGGAGATCGTGCTTTATTGTTTTTGCCACGATAGGACCTCTTTGACCACCAGAACACGCTACAGTGGTTTGGCAAACAAATGAGAGACTCACGTTTAGTCTATCTGAGTACACTTCGCAACCAGCATTTCTTGGGTCTTTGAACCATCTGTATAGAAATGCATTTGTTCATCTCTTGAAAATTCCTCGTCATCCCAAACGGATCTCGTTAGAATGGAGACTTGGGAACTTGCTTTAAAAGCCAAAGAGGGGATGCGGTATAGTCGGAGTGCCTTGAGATTGATCCGAACAGGTTCAGGATTGTTGAGTGACCAATATTTGTCATTGGAAGATGGTTTTTTGACAAACGGCTGTGCTAACGGCCATCTTTTTACTGCATATATCTAGGGAAGTAAGAAAGATTAAAGAATGTGTTTAGGACAGCTAAAGGTATGGATCCATAAGAGCCCCTATTTAGTGCATACAGTACATACAATACATACACTGCTCTGTAAAAAAGAATTGGTCTGATGACCACAGTGTATAGTCAGAGAGTGATAATGTAGTGATAGTCCCCAATTTATGGCAAGAGGCGACGGTTACGGCGGCTTTCATGATTCTCTTGAGAGAACATTCCATAGCCGTTCTACCGATTTTCCCTTGGCGCGTTTTACTGTGCCGATAAGATAAGGATTTATAGGATTACGAAGGTTGATATTAATCAGTCTTTCTAACGTCTTAACATAATTTAAAATAATAGACTGATTAGTTTGAGATCTCTTGGGTCAGCGGTTTAAGATTATTTCAAGGACCGGGATGAAAAGCCTCCCGATCTTGGATTGTGCCGTCTCTAAAACCAACCAAATGCTTCAAGTAGTGCTAAATAAATTTTACAAAAGCCAGAAATGAAAAAATGCCACAGCTTGGAAAAAGTCACTATTGTGAAACACGTTGAAACTGTTTTAGGTCGTTACTTAAATAAACTGAAAGAAAGTGTGCTTGGCTATTGACAAAAACTTGCTTCAAAATGAAACAGCTTACGCAAAATTAGTAGTTACATATGTAGCACTAGTATGGTGGCTCTAATAAATAAAAATTATGTGATTAAAGTGACATGTGCTTAGAACTCAACTCATGCAACGAGCATGTAAAGCACACAAGGTCACTCTCGCAATTTCGTCAGAAAAAATGATACTCGTAATTTTGAGCACAGAAGAAGAAGAAAAACGTGTCCTCATGTATTACATATGCAGTACCTGTATGGTGACATAAAAGACAAGAACAAGAGGATCAAGACTTAAATAGGATAAGATGCATTTAAAAATAACTTTTTTTTACAAATCCTGAAGGCCGCTACCAAAAAATACTTTTTTCTATTTGAGTAATCAGCACAATTTGTTTCTTGTTGCGTAGGTTGACATTTCAATGTAATAAATGTATAAAGGGGACATTGAAACAAGAATTTAAGTTGACACCTGGAAAGGTTTGAGTTGGTGACAATGTTGGTGGTGTTGAGAAGAATCACAGAACCATTTGGAACCCTGAGTGAATTATAACTGCTGCCAAACAAAACAAGAGTTTTGAAAAGGACAAACTTATCTCAAAATTAAATCTCACTGACGATGGAAGCATTGCTTCTGAAATGTACATCTGAGGAAATATAAAAAGTGTTTTAACTGTTAAAATTTTTACTAATCTTTTCATTTAAATAGGGTGCCGCAATAGAGCGAAGAGCCCCGGGCCTAGCGTATTTCTCACAACAATGCTTTGTAAAGGAATGGACAGGACCTTCAATGTCTGTCGGTTCCGAACGGCTAATCGAGAAAGCGCTTTCATAGCAATGAGTTTACTAACGGAGGACTTGCCAATTCCTCACGAAACGCGATACCAGTGGAAAAACAGGGAGCTAATCTGCTCAGATGAATATCAGCAGGCACAAAGATTTGAACTCATTTCCCTATAAAACCCAAACAAACAAAAAAGTTAACAAACTGAAGATGCGCAGACTTGCCCATCCACTTGGAGCTTTGCCAGAAGATGCTTCAAATTGTGGAAGAGGACGAAAACATGTTGAGTTGTATTTTTATGTCTGATGAGACACATTTCGACCTTAGTGGCAATTTTAAAGCAGAATTGTCAAATATGTTGTGTTGCACTGAGTTTGCGAAACAGTTAGATGCATTGTCAGGCCTCATTTTTTTAAAGGAAATTGAAGCATTGTTTCAGTTACTGGGGGGCCGTTACATGCTCATTTGAGAGATTGTTTCTGTCCAGAACTATCCCGAAAGAGAATCCTTCTTAATTGTATGGGGTTTCAAAAGGATGGTGCTACTGCTGACATAGCCCAGTCTGTTATGACAGATTGGCGAAAAAAATTTCCTCCACAGCCCGTTGGTCGCTTGACCTTATCGAACCTGACATTTTCTTGTAGGGTTACTCCAAACAAGAAGTCTGCAAATAAAAACTCTCAAATTTGGATTAACTAACACAATCAATTCGAGCTACAATTACGGATTACTTAGTCTCAACTCTCCAGGCAGGAATGAATAACTTTCTGGTAACATGACATATGCCGGCCATGTGGCAAAGAGCACAGCTCCATTTAAACTTAATAGTTTTTGAAACTTATAATAGACTTTTATGAGCTTCAATATGAGAAAAAATAAACTTGATTCGTAGACTAAAAAAATGCTTTTTAAGTTCCTAAGTGGAGCAGTACTCATTCGCCATCTTGGACTTGTATTAAGTCATGAGCAGATGGGAAACGGAAGTTAACTTGTGTGGTTAGAACCGAATACTTTTCCAAAAACCAAACTTCACCTTTCTCTTCCTCGGATTGCAGAGATAACCACAGACTTCTCTGCAGCAAATGCAGCATATATAGCAAATGCAGCATATATAGCAAATGCTGTATATGTAGCAAATGATGCATATGTAGAAAATGATGCATATGTAGTATATGCTGCATATATTGATGTAGCAAATGCTGAATATGTAGCATTTGCTACATATCCAGCCTTTGTATGTTGGGAAATCGAATAGAAGTGGAAGATAATTTTCTTGGAAAGCATTGAAAGTTCACTTTTCCGAGACAATTATTGAGTTAAGATACTTATTCCATACTGAACACCTCAAAGGGAATCATTAAAAGGGTGGCTTGTAGTTTCCCTTGAAGTTTCACTACAAAATCCAGCTTATTTAGTGCAAAAACAAAAAGTGAAAGAAAATTCCATTGATTAAGGCGAAACTATAAGCAAATACAAGTAAAATAAGTCTGATTCAAAAAGCTCAAGAGTTGTAAAAAGGGGCAATCAATGAATTCAGTTTTTCTGATTTAACACATGCAGCACCTGCAGGGTGAAAAGGGAAACATAATTTCTTTGAAACGAGGACAAAAAGTATACTTCTGGGACAATATGTCCTCTTGGCGTCATGAAAATACAGCACTTATTTCTTAAAGTACCTAACGCAACTTTCTTTTGAAAGTGTAACGATTAAATTTGACATAGAAAAATTGAAAATCATCGAAAATGTTTTATAATTTTGGCTAAATTTTGGAACTACGCACGATGCGGTGGAAACGATGACTTATGAACTTTAGGCCATGAAGAAGATACAATAAGAGTAAAGTTGCACTAAGGAACAACCGTAAGAAGCAAATTTGAACCACTTTTTGAAAAATAATGAACCCATTTGATATCCTTTAGGACTAGAAATGACTGAAAAGATGAAATTTACCGAATCATTCTTGAAACTTGAATTGCTTTCTGAAATGAGAATCCCTCACCTTAACAAAAGTCTTCACAGACAGACAGATATCTTTTCATCGGAAAAAGAATCAAGGAAGATTCCAATGTCTGCGCACAACATTTTATGAAAGCCTTCAACACTCAAATTAATGTAGGGCCATTTCCGAACTAATGACTCTAAGAGCTCATCTTTTATCCAAACTTTTATCCCAAATTTTCCCACACTAATGCTCTTTACCAACCAAAGACGAGGTGTCCCTTCCTTTCACGAAGGAAAGCGTTTCCATTTTTCTTACAAATTCCAGCCCTAGACCCAAAACATTCACATACTCGTACCAATCAATTCAAGTAGGTGTCATTAATCCTTATATTTAATCTGTCATAACACCGCACAAAACATAACAAATGAAATTCATCATGCATCGTATTGTTTGGGAAGAAAAAAAAGTTTCCATGGTGAATTTCTGGATAATAAAGCCGAAAGACTGATAGAAGGAGACAGAGATAGAGAGAAACAAGACCAAAGCGAATAAATTGTTGCGATGTTATCAACTTGTCGAGGGTAGAATCGGATTTTGCTTGACAATAAAAAGGAGCTTAGATGTTTGACAAAAAAGCAATTTCCTTGTAGGAATTATGACAGAGAAAAATGTCTTTTTATCTGAAAAAATAATGTCCTTAGCGAGGTGTTATCATCTTTTTTCTTATTCTTGAGCTGTGTTCCTTCCAATAGCGATTTGCTGTTTGCATATAGACACAAGAATAATATATTACGACAGGGATGCTCTCATGAAACATGTACATTGTAGACACACATGTGTTATATGGCAGAGCTTTGTTCATAGAAAACAAAATAAAGGAACAGTCGACAGCGAGAGGTATTTCGAAATGAAGTCGCATATTATCTGACAAGGGGTGAACAAGACAAATTACACGACTTGACCTGAAATCACCGATTGTTTTCTGTCCCATGTGTGTTTGATGCCTTCAATGGAATAGAACATTGTGACAGGGCCCATAAACAGACTAATGTGTGTGGTAATTAAAACATAAACATGCATTATATACCGATGACAGGTGTGTATTTGTGAGTTCTATCAAGGATATTGATCAGATAATTTTATTTGTGGGCCATTACTTTGAGAACATCAGTGACAGATTGGTGACTCCTTGCTTCCTTTTTTGTAAAGGGAACAGGAAGAAAGCACACAAATGTTGCTGCCCAAATGCTCTTCGATAAAAGTTAGGCTGTTCAAGGCTGTTGAAGACGACATTTTTCGTGTTTTTTTTTTCAAAATCCAAAGTTAGATGCAAACTAGCCACTGCATTCTAACTGTAGGTATAGAATCCTTAACTAGTACAATATGAAAATAGAAAGCTTTTCATAAGTTACAAAGTAACAAGAGAACATTTGAAAGCCATAATTTTGGACTTGTATGCTTCCATTTTGGTGATGGATGTGTGGTAATAAAGAATCCTTTTTTCATGAGTTAGATTAAGTAGGAGACACCGATGCACATTGAATGGTGGTTAGTAGAGTGCACAGGGAAAAAACAGAGTCTGGTAAAGCATTTCACATTCAGGTTGAGTGGCAAAAATATGAATCTCTGTTCGTCCGAAGTTAACTTCAAGGTTAAACCTTTGAGTATTCATATCGAGCCGATTGTTGAGGATAAATTGTTTCAAATGATACTGATTGCAGTAAAGGCGATAAAAGAGAGTAAAGCAAGAAACGTTTTGACGACGCTCAAGAGAATCCATCGATTCTACGATTGGTGCATCACCTATCAGCTCTTAAAGTTCTGTTTTGTAACCCTATCGGCTAGGCGCATAGTTTTAGGCGGATGAAGACCTCTCAAATGGAAGCCAGATCAGAAGGGGTGAAAGATTTTCCTCATCGTCTTAAGAAACTAAAACACTGCAGCATTTCAGCATTTTCGGCTGCTTCAAATATGTAGTTATTTCAATGAGAGTAATCGTTTACACACATACCAAGAACTGACAGATTTTCGGTTCCATTTAGGCAGATACCATTCATGAACAATGACAGTTGCAGCGTGATAAGTCGCTAAACAAGAAACAGTATAGAGTTTTTGAAGCCTTAAATTCTTCACCACATGTAAAAATGCTGTAAAAGTCAGGACACAACCAGCTCTCGCTTCCGTTCCGCATCCGCAGAGCGGGGATCTGAATAAGGAAACGAATATGAAAAGCTGGAACAGACAAGATAACATTTTCGAAAATGAGAAAAAAAGTCGGAGACTTAACGGACCCCTGGGTTACACAATCATTTGAAAGGTGAACATGAGACCTGAGACTATCCAACATAACTCGTTGTGAACGGTCAGAAAGGATGTTTCTAATCCAAGGAAGGAGAGACTCATTCAAACCAAAAGCACGCATTTTTGATAAAAGTGCTTATTTGGAAGCTTATTGCCTGAGTGAAAGAGTACAACAGCTCGCTGCTAGAAGATATGAATTTTCTCAAAAACTTTGCTATACTAATTTCGGAAGGAGATATCAAAGCTGCTGATTACAGAATTTTTGAATGGAAAGGAGGAGAAGTATAGGCGTATTGTTGGAGTGATCGACGAATTGAAATAGATAACAACCCGGAGTTTTAAGGACAGACTAGCCATAAAGCAACAATGAATACACTTATGAATTACCTGCTTGGTATTCTATTGGGGGTAACGGGGCAGTTGACAGCTATGGAAGTTGAACAACAGCTACTGTCAAAGCTCTGAAAAGTAGTCCAGAACTTTGTCCAACTAAGCTCCACCATATGACTACAGAAAACAACATCGGCGTGATCAAGCTGACAAATACTTCAGCTAATTACTTTTTCTTTGGGTTAAAGAGGCAGTTGAGGGCGAAAACCTTCTCTGGAAAATTCAGGGTACACTTTTTTAAGCCCATTATTTGATTTGGACGTATGTATTTTGTCTGAATGAGGATGAATTCCTTTTGAAAGAAAAATACCCTGATGGATCTTTGGTCTTAGGTAAAAACGAAAAACTAAAAAGGCCGTATGTGGTGACAGCGATAAACCAATACGAATCGCCAAAGGACATGAGTTAGCTGGTACTTCTCCTGCTTAGTTTTCCGGTCTTACCAGCATCGTGATCTCAAAGGAATCACATTTTTTTTACTCAATTGCTTCACACTAGCTCGTGCGGTTGTTACGTGACGATAAATGGCAAATGTAAAACAAATAAATACCAGTGCTTCTTCTCGTCGCGTGATCGCAAACATTCTGAAGGGATATTGGAGAAAACAGAGAGACTTGTTCTTATGTGACATAAATAAGTGGACTTGATCTGAACCAACTGAAAGAGTTTTAAACTTCAACGTTGAATCTCACAACACTGCCTTTAGGAAAATTTGAGTGCTGGAAGCATAAGCATAGGTTACCTTTGAGATCTGGAGCTTTATCGATCCGAAGACCTCACTTGTATCAAATTCAGGTCCAATACCGCAGAACATATTCTTAGATCATGCAATACAATTCAACAAGACGATACAAGTCTTTTAACTCGAAAGTGCTGCGATGCCCAACAGAAGATTTAACTTAAGGTTATCACTCCTGAGGTAGGTACAAGAGAGGTATTTTTTGGTTATGAGTAGAACATTTATATATATACACTGAACTATATCGAGTTGTACTAGAATAACTCGAGTTTCGAGCCTCTCAACACGCAGACATACTAACCATTGCACTCAAGCATGACCTCTAGGCCATGCGGTGTCTATAGTTGAAAACTATTGCGCCACTTCATGGGAAGTTTCAGAGCAGTTTTATCCTCCTGATGAATTGGAACCTTTGTAGGTGAATGAACTTTAGTTTATCCAAGAAAATGATCACGTAAGCTATTTGCTTTCTAAAACAAAGAAGACGCGGTGTGCATTGAGATTTCATGTGTAAAGATGCTTTTTTATTTTAGAGACATAGTCAATAGATAGGAGTAACTAGATATGGTCTGCTGCGCACAGCACTAGATTACCAGTGTTAACTGGGAGAGTATAGTGATCCTTTCCGGATTACAATCCTAGTGACGCTAAAAAAAAAGAAAGAATAAGTTTGTATTAACGGTCTGTTGCCAGCACTGGACAGTGGTAAATAGTTTGGACGGTTAATAGTCCGGATCAGGTTTTGAGGGTTTTCCTGTTGAGGATCAATAGGAATTTTGATTTTTTTTAAAGTGTAATTCTGGCATAAGAAAAGTTAAAGTTACAGTTAAGCCAAGCTTTGTTAGATTCTCCCAATTGGATTTTAAGACGTGAATTTGAATTGATTTTTGTTTTGTTTAGATACCCGACGAATGGTTTCGACAGGAGTGTAAGGATTTAAAATACCCTTTCCATCATTCACTGAATTCTGCTAGAATCCAGTGGAGGATTACATAGTTTTTTCTTGCAAGTTCCAAGAGTAACATAGTTGTCATCTGTACAAATTCGGATCTTATGACAGTCGAGCTCGGTGCTTTTAGGGCAGTCATGGTGTCCGTAGCGTAATGGTTAGTTTTTTCTCCTGCTACGTGAGAGGTTTAAGGTTCGATTCCAGATACCTAAGGAAAAAAAATCTATTTACCATTCGGAATCGGTAAACAACTGCAGGCCACTTCCATTCCTTCACATCGGATTCTTAGCGAACTATTACAAAAACCAATTGAAAAGTTTGTTCTAAATGAGACACTGGAAATACCGGAACATGTGCCAGTTTAAGTTTTTGAGCCGTCAGTATTCCAGTAGCATACTTTGCCCTGAAGGAGGAGGCTTTTCATTCTCTCAGTCTTCCCAAGAACGGATGATTATAGAGAAGTTAAGTTGGAATATGAATACGGGAATAATAACAACGAATCTAAAGTGTTTTTAGGATGTCAATTATCGAAAGTTCTCCTTTCAAACTTGGTTCGGGATGAAATGCTCTTGATAAAAAAAAATTTGTGGCTTGCCAGTCTTGCTTACATTTTCATAAAAAGGTGGATTAAAGGTAACCCTTAAATGGAGTTTACAGCATTTGAGGGTGTGGTGCGCATGCTGTATGCAGCCAATAACTCATTTTGTTGCTAGTCTCTGGTCTGACTACCAGTGTATAAAGGTCGTAAATTAATTTCAAGGTATCAGGCGTCAAGTTTTACCGCACATGCTGTGCCTTGAACAAAATAACAGCTGGATCATAATCGAAGCCCATTGCACGGATGTCTTGGGACTAATGTAATCTGAGTAGACTTTGTACAAAAAAAAAAAAAAAAAAAAACAGTGGTAAGAGGACTTAACCTTGAGGGCAGCCTTTAGTAGTTGTAGCTGAGATTCCACATTGTCAACTGTGCTGTGGATAATTCTGTTGTCTAGCAGCGACACTAACCAATAGATAAAGGATGTTTTTAGAGGAATACAAACTCAAAATGAAATAACACACTCAAAAATAAGTTACATAGTCAGCGCATTTATGTTTTCAATAAATGACTGACCACAAACATAACACCAGTTGCCAAATTTTAAATCACTAAAAACAGTGATTCCAATTTTAAAACCAATCCTCTAAAAACCCCCCTTTTCATACCCACGAAAGGAATAAAAAATCGCAAGATTAGAGTTGGTTTCCCACATAAAAAATAAATTTAATTTCGTTGTCTGTGTTGCACCGACCAGAAGTGTTCGTTGTCATTGTCATTAAAAATCGCTACTCGAAAGTTGACCACTTCAACGTTTCTGAACTTCGATTTTCGCCTGGGATTTCAACTCTCAAACCAGCAGACTTCCCAGATTCAATTTTCATGAATATTAAGTTTGTAACGCAAGCAACGTCTTCTCCGTTCCATCACCCTCCTTTCATATGCCGAATCAAAGGGCTTCTCAAATGATTTCTGACTTCCCATGTCCCCATTACAAACAAAACAAAAATAATAAAAATATATCTCAAGTCATTAATTTTATTACTTCTCAAGGCTATTGTGATTTACAACCAACGAATGAAGGTGAGTCTAGCTTATTGACTTAACTGCCTCCAGTTTTCCAGTTTGAATTATGGGATTGGAAGTGGAACAGAACACATCAGTTAAGCAAATACATAATTAGGATCCGAGGCGGTAGTATGGGCGTTGACAGCCTCCAACCAACATCATATTACCCCCCAGAATAACCCGGCTTCCGAAGAAGTTTTGCTAAATTATGTAGATACTTGTTTGTTTGTTTTGCTGTAATGCCTCACGGTAGTCTCAAGTCTCAAGGCAGGTGAAAGTTTCTTTTCTTCTTTTTTTTACATTTTGTTTCGGAATATTCGTTTAGGAAGAACAAGGGATACATCGTCTCAACAAATACTAAAAAAAATGAAACGAATGCCCGCCCCTTGTATAAGTTATTTCCATTTTAATTTATTTGTATTCTGATTTTGTATTCTTTGAATGTCCTTTCGAATGATGTCCATGGAAGGCAAACAAAACAAATATTCCAACAAGGTCAATAGAGCGGCACGAGTTGTTGAACGGATGTTCATAAAAGGACCATCGAAAGTATTTGTATATGATAAGTTATTCAACTTCTTTGATTGCAGAGTGGTGGGGAATGGGGGTTGATGTAACCTCTGAGTATGGGTAGCCAACAAGTATTATACGAAGGTCCATCGACTCCCTTTGGAAACTTATATAGCCCTGAGGGGACAATATTTTCCATAGAAACTGTCATTCATATTTGTTTTATTCCGGAGAAAAATGGGTGCCCTTTTGATCTCTCTCCGTTTCAATGCTCGTTCATTTATTTGTTTTGAAGAGTTTTGTCCTCCTAGAATCCCAGTGGTCGTATATATGTGTACCTAAAACATTTCTACCAGAATAGGGCTTCTTCTTTCTTTTCTTTTTTCCAAGAAATGGAAATTCTGCTTATTAAAATCACATTTCGAGTAATATTTTATTGAATTTTCAATGTCCTTTCGTTTTGACTGAAATTATATTGTTCATGCGAGAAATGATTACTTTTATGATTTATCCTTAGACACTAAAAATAGGTACGTAGGAGGTACGTAACGTAAGAAAGATGTTTCAATTGAAATGCACATGTTCAGGAGTTTCCGGTTGACTTCCGAAAAAAGATGCTGCTTCAATCTGATTTCATACTTTGTAACTCTCGACGTTCATGTAGCTGATAAGCATCTGTATAGTGTTCCCGGAAGTCCGGATATAAAGCAACAGCCTGGTGCACTTTTGAGAGTGGCAAGTTGGAACGCTGGATCAGAGCTGAAGCTGATAAATGAGGCACGTGGAGATTAGATAAGAATACAATTTGCTATGGAAGGACGAAATAAGGCGGCTGATATTTTAAGGGTATTTGATAAAGTTTGGCACTAAACTCTTTTGTCTTAAATGCGTGATTTGGTTTCGATGAATCTATTCCTCGATGGATTAGTGACTAGCTTCAATACAAATAGTTTGAGTCTGAAACCTATAAAATAAATGCTGGTCCGTTTTGTACCCGCCACTTTTTCTCATTTTCATTAACAATTTTCTGTCTCAAACTACTAGTCAATTAAATTGTTTCGTTGACTTTAGCACCCTAAGTTGTCATATTCTTTTCCAGAATTATATCCTTCCTCTTCTGACGCTGAACTTGAGAACTTTCTGATCTTGACAAAATTTTTCATGGGGGAATGAGAAATCGCATACGATTCTTTCAAAATCTGATGCTGATTCCTGCCGTTGAAGGGAAGCTTATCTCATTGCCACAGTCCATGAATGGATCTTGCACCGGTGAACTAGAACACTTATCACTTATCAACTGTCGGCATGTGCATTACCATAACCATCTTTTATGGTATAATCATATACTTAACATCATCGATGTATGTCAATAGAAAAGGAGTCCTATAAAATAACTATCGGAGAAATTGCCGAAAGGTGATCTACTTGAGAAAACATCATTTCTTGATGCTTGTTCGATTCGAACCCCGAACCCTCAACGTACAAGGCAGACATGCTTACCATTACACCACCAGATACGGAAAAAAATTTTGAAAACATGGTAATTTCCTAAGATGTTGATCAAATCAAAAGAAATGCTCGGAAGATTTCTTTGGCGAAGTTCATTGACGTAAAGGCTACCTTCTTGTCGATGACAACGAGACTCCGAACAAAATCCTGACAGCAAAATTATAAACAGGCGGCAGATTTGTGGTGCTTTATGAACGAACACTTTCTTTGGCAGCTCTGTCCGGAAACAGCATTCAAGTTCAATGAGGTTTTCGTCACAATCAAAGATACGTTGTAATGAATCTTTGCATAATCTAAGCACACCACCGCAATAAAAGCACAGCAAAAACATCAAATTGAGAACTGCAGGGTGAAATGTGCTACACAGACACCACCTGAACGATTTTCAGTTCGTTCGACACAATACAGTTAACAGTGAGTTCGATCAGTTGGTACGAACTGACAGACCTTATCCTAGTTCCACATACAATCCCCACTATAAGCAATAGATTTTTCGCGTGTGTTTAGCCTCAAAATCATTCTCCATTTCGGTTTTGGATGTTAATTGTTTTCGTTATTCGT
Source organism: Melanostoma mellinum (assembly GCA_914767635.1). Lineage (NCBI taxonomy): Eukaryota > Metazoa > Arthropoda > Insecta > Diptera > Syrphidae > Melanostoma > Melanostoma mellinum. The sequence continues at coordinate 56,451,477 of OU612059.1, read as the reverse complement.
AAATCGTAACGAATGAGAAAACACACATGAGAATGAAATGTCAAAATTAACGAATAATCGTTCATTTGTCGTTCGTTGGTGAGTATGTAATACTTAAGCCTTTTTACCTGAACTAAAAAGTGAAGCTGAGAATCACCGCATCACCCTTAAGCGTAGGTGTCAATTTTTACGAAATACATTGAAAAAGTGTCAACAAAATACAATTTTTTCAGACAATTAATTCAATAGTTCCAATATGAACTTTTTGTTTTAAGGCTCAAGGGCGACAGTTTCACATATAAAATTTCAACGACACTGAATACTAGCCGAGTTTCATTGGGAATCTATATTCACTTATATTCACTTAAGCAAATCATCGCAAAACGTCGCTCATGGAAAAACAACAACCCCTAAGTGAATAGCGTAAGTGAACAAAAATAACTCACTTACCAAAATGAACAACAGGGATGGTTGGTAAATGGAGTTTGTGAAAGTGAACTTGGTAAGTGAGTATAGCCATATAAAACGTTTCATTGATACTCGCAAGTTAAGTGAATATAAGTGAATATAGAAATTCCCAATAAAACACGGCTATTATCGAAGTAATCACATAAAAACTACGAAGTTTGGCAACAACGACGAAAATGCAGACGTCGCGTCGATGTGTTTTTTTCTGGCCAGAGCTGGTAGTGTATTCGATTTAAGATATGCTTTCCAAATTCAATGGTGGTACTGTCTTCATTACAAGATTACAATCTTTATGTTCATAGCAAAACTTTCCCTGCTCTCAAAACTACAAAATTTTTACCCGTAGTAATACCATCCCTGTACTTTAGTCAGTAGCGAGTAAAGTTTTCCAAAAAAAGACTGAGGGAAAACACTAGTATCGTATCCTACATTCACAGTTCAGCGAACAACTTTTCCGAATCGGAAAAGCAAGTAATAGAATGCATAATTTTACAGTTTTTTTTGCAGGGGTGCATCATTTCAGAAGCTATTTAACAACATAAGGGCGATTGAGAAAAATAAATAAATTTAGGTACAGTGGTTGACCAATGCCAGAAAGTTTGTTGTTTTGCATCATAAAAAAGGTATACACTGACATTGATTCGATCTTTCGTGATTCAATACCGAGTAGAAACGGAATATTTGAAGCATTCAAGGAAATACAAGCTTCACTCTTTTATAGTTTTAGTGCATTATCGATTCATCCCTGGCTAGTTTGACGTTTGTTTTGTCTTTTTCAAGTAACTTTTAGCCAAAACAAAACTACCGCAAACGTCTGCAGATTCACTGAATCACCCCTATGAGTTCCGTTTGACGAAATCCCGTGAGGCACCAAACACGTTTTATGGGCCGGGCCTACATGTGTAGGGTGGCGCAACAGAGTAGGGAGCTACGGGCCTATAGCTTTTCTCACAATCATGCCTTGTAAGAGAATGGAGAGAACCACAAATTTTCTACCGATCCCGAACTAATAATGGAGAAAGCGCTCTTCATGGCAATAAAATTAGTATCGGACAATTTGCCAGTTCCTTGGGAAATGTGATACCAAATTTGTTGGGATTCAAACTATGGAAAAAAATCCATAAATTAGGCTACAAACTGCTACGCCCACAGTGGCCCTTAAACAAAAGTGCTTGCGAAATTCAGTTTTTGGTAGGGTCTATACAGGGCCGGATTTAAATTTTTGCCGCCCTGGGGCACTGAGGAAAATGCCGCCCTGACTTAAATTTTATTTTAATAGTTTCGATATCTTATTTTTTAAGAGGCAAACTCGCATGACTTTTTGAGTTGCAAACTGCTCGATCAAATCTTCACAATCTAAACGTTGAAGCACATCTGTTTGTATGCATAGAATAGCTAAGCTGTTGAGTATATTTGTACCCATTGTAGAACGTAAGTAATTTTTAACCCGTTTTAAACAAGAAAACGATAGTTCTGCGCTACAGTTTGTTACGGCTAAAGCTATAAATATTCGATAAACGATTTCTACGTTCGGAAACTCAGTGTAAAGGTCGTTTGAATGCAGAAGTTTCAGAAGATCAGAAGGTGAAATTTTTTCCATTTTTTTTGGTGCTATGAGCATGTACAAATTCGTCTTCTAGTGAGGACTCAAGATCTGACCAAAATGTTTCTCTTAAAAGTTTAGTTCGTTTACGAATCTCCCTATTATCTTAATCACCAAATTCAATAATAACCGAAAATTTTTCTTGAATCTTTTCATACGCTGTACATTTTTTACGAAATTCAGATCCCAGATAGTCAAGAATGACATTAAAAGTATTATCTCTAAACTGGTCTCGACCTGACAGCTGAAAATCTCCATCTCGAGTTTCATCAGCATGTAGTTTTATCTTTCTTTGTCTGGAAACTGTTGTTTTATAATCTTGAATTTCTGAAATTTTTATACATAGCATATTTCTCATAGATTTCAAATTTATTTCGCGTATCAGCAACGACTTTGATCAAAGTATGATTACATCAGCGATGCTACAATCAATTTTTTCAATCTTTGGCTTACAGCATTAAATCTTGAGAGTAAGAAATGCCAAAATATCTGCATAAATGCTGTTTCAAGTCGCTCCAACTGAATTCGAATACCTTTAGCTTCTTGCCGTTTAATTGCATCCATATCTTCTTCAAGAATAATCAAAGTTTCAATTATTTCAACAAAATGATGATTAAATGCTTAAACCGCTTCATAACGAGCTGACCATCTGGATGCAGATAAAGATTTTAACGCAATTCTTTTTTCAGTATGAGACTGTTAGACTTCCCAGCGATATGTCGATGCAGTAAAGAAGTTGTATAAAAGTTTGTACTGTATTAAAGAAAGACGCAGCTTCTGGGGCGCATTCTGCTGCGTGAACTCCATCTAAATTCATATAATGAGCAGCACAAGGAGCATGTTCTGGAAGATGATTAATTTCATGAAATCTTGCCTGCAAGCCCGAATAAATCCCTTATACATTATTCGCGACTTTTGTCCAAAGCGCGCTTTCTATACTCATATCCACTTAATTTTTTGCCTCCATCAGCCATATTATAAAAATTTATTTTAGATTTATGCTCAACAAAATTGAAAGTCTTTGCAGGTAGATTCATCTAAACATCAATTATAGAAACTATATTGCAGGAACCTTATACAAAATTTTAATTTGATAGGTAATGCATAAATTATATTTCTTGAAAGATAAATTGTTTATTTAAAAAAATTAGTTAATTATATATTGTATAGAAAAATTTGCCGCCCCAGAAAATTTGCCGCCCTGGGCACTAGCCCCGACTGCCCCTAGTGTAAATCCACCACTGGGTCTATAATGCAAAACTTTTACACTTTATGAGTTAACAAATGTTTGGAGCTCTAATAATCGAAAAAAATTATTTGACCGGTTCGGCTTGTATAGCCTGCCAAAGTCAAATAATATTTAAAAGAAGAAAAAACATTAAAAATATTTTTTTTTTTCTAACTTTGAGAGTAAAAACTAGAAAAAGAGTGTAAGTTAAACTTTGTTTGGTTTTTTTACTTGATATATGTGTTGATTGCTATGATCAGAAGTAAAAAAGCGCATTTTTTCAACCTTGAGCAAAAAAAAAAAGTTTTTAAAAGTTGTCAAGCCAAAGTGGACGGATAATGAATCCTTATATATCTCTTTATTTAAAACCAAAAACTCAGCTGCATAACACTGAGCGCGTTGAGAGAGATTTGATTTGAAAAAGTCAGTCATTTTTTCTGAGTTTTTTTCTTAAGCGCAAAAAAAAAAAATTAATGAAAATGTTATTTCTTTGTTTTGCAGAATAGGTCTTTAATATTACGTCAGTAAAACACTTTATAAGTACTTATAAGTAGTCTTTTATAAAAAAAATACAAAAATCAATAAATTATAACAGAAAAAACTTTTTTTCACATTTTAACTAAATTTAGTCTGTATTGTTTTTTCCTTTGTTTTACTTCAATTATACTCAAATTACTTCATAAACTGACTTTTAGCCTTTTTAACATAAAATACCAAATATGTTAAACACCGTAGCTAGAACTTCTCATTTCAGCAGCAGATTCTGAAACACCCTGTTAATTTTTTTTTCTTCAAAACTACAAACTATATAGAATTTAAAAATATCCATTAAGTTAAAAAAAAAAATTGTGACGATATCTTTATTCGTTTAAGAGATATGATTTTTGCAACCAAAAAAGTAAATTCGGGCCCCTGTGTGCCATCATATTTTTCAGTTTTAGCCCCTGTAATTTTTTCCTGTTTCCAAATCAAAAGAAATGGTTGGGTGGTAAGAGACTCGGATCAAATGAAGAAGTCATCACTGAAACAAATGCTTATTTTGAGACCCTGCCTAGAGCAAATCATATATTTTTTTTGGAAAGAATAAAAAAATTTGGTAAAAGGCTGGACTTAAAGCATTCAGTTAAACGGGAACTATGTCGAAAAATTTAATGTTTGTTTGAAAAACAAACTTAAATGAATAAATCTTTTTTAATAAAATCTCTCTCAAACACAAATAGGCAAAATCTGACAGCTGGATTTTTTATTCAATATTTCAGACAGCTTTTCGAAAATATTGAAGAGTTTGTGATAAAAAAAGACTATTTTTGAAATGAGGTTTCGCCCGTTTGCGATATGTCGTGATCTGTCATTTGATTTTGAGAAAGGATTTGGGTTAGCATCCGTATAAAATTATTCTCACTCAAGAACTGAAGCTCTGACCAACTTAAAAACGATAACGATTTAAAGAAAAAATTAGTTTCTTTTAAAATGAAGCTGGTAACACCGTTATTGTCAATGGAAAGCAATATACATAGATTTTTATGGGCAAAATTGGGAGGAGCTGATCTTGACAACATAAGGTTCCAATCAGACGGGGCTACGTGTCACACAGCAAATGGTAAAATTTATGGTTTTTAGACTTTAACGAAGAAACTCTGAGACTTTTAATAAAACAAACATATTTTTAAATTAAAATAAAGGAGAAAGCTTTGACTGCATGTGTCATCGGAATTTTTTGACACTTTTTCCTGCTTTTGAAGTTTCCAATTCTTTAATCCAGTAAACAAATTAGTAAGGAACACACAAAACTGCGAAAAAAAGGCGACAGAATGCATCGAAGCATGAATTTCTGTGTATGGATACTCGTAGTTCTATAAAATCTCCCTCCAGCTTCATTTCATATTAAAAAATTGTGTGTAATTTATATATGGATACATTTGCAGAATCGATTTCGAAAGCAAATGTGATTAATTAGTGTCATGTCATGGATCGACTGAAAATTAATTTTAAAATATAATAATAAATGATTTTTGTTTTATTTTAAAAAAGGATACATCCTCAGTGAACCGGATTTGTCGCCAATCACCAATAATCTTTGTACTGGATCAAATGCTAGGGCCGTCGGTGAATGTGGAAACCCATGCCGAAATGTCTGAAATGAAAAGAAAACAAAAAAAAAACACTCATTATTTTATGAAAATGATAATAATATTTATTTAATAGGAGAAGTAATTAACTACTGTGGAATAATTATGCAAACGGATCCATTTCATTTATTTAAATTCCGTCTGAACACGCGACTCATCAGTGTAATGCTCGTGATTAATCATAGAAAACAAAATCAAGCAGGAGGGGAGCCATGTCATATAAAGTTACCATGGCATCTTCCTTGTGTAACGAATTTTACTCCTCAAATGAGAGAGAAAATGCTAATTAATCAGATCTCACATCAGTACACCCACCACCCACTGGAGGACCATAGCGAAATTGTGATTATGTTTTTCTAAGAACCAGATGCCTAGGTATGGGGCTTACTAAGCTTCACTTTGAACGCCTTTTAAGCTTTACGAGTGTAATATGTATACACACGTTAGAGCATTAAAGCGCTAAGGTATAAAACTCTGAGTGCATTATAAAACTGACTCCCTCTCGAATCAAATAAATAAAACCAGAGTCACCGTGTGTGTGTTTGTTTCTTTTTATGAAATCAGCACACCTTGTGGTGGAGCACTAAACGGATTTTATATTTACATGCGAATGAAGAGTATGCATATGAATGTCCTGAATAATCAGGATTGCTTTTTTTCACTTCGTTTTTTTTTTTTTTTTGTTTTTGGAAAATCCTTGCGGAAATTTAATGCAAAAATGTGTTGCGGTGTAAGTCGAGTCAGGCGTTTTTTTCTTTGGCGTATACATAAAACTGAATTTTAATTATGCAAAGTAATTTATTGCTCTATGAACGTCTCATTAAGCGTTTAAGTTTTGAGATAATACTCTACAAACACTGTCGGGAAGAATTAATTGCCGGAGCCACATTTGGCTTTCGGGATGCGGAGAAATAGTAACTGCGTGAGGCAACAAATTTTAATCCAAGACAGAATTGGTATACCTGAGTCGTGTGATAAGGTGTTTACATTCGAAAAGGATGAGACAAAACATTGTGCGAAGGGGTTGGACCGGGAGCCTGTAGACAAAAACACTTTTCAAAGAAAAATCTATTAATGCGTTTAATTTTTCTTATTAGGAATGTTTCTAAGAGTAAAAAGTGTTTCCTTTTTAAACTGTTAAGATATTCAATTTCTCTTTAGTTAGGCGGAGAGACGACCGTCGGATCAGCTCATACTAAAATCGCTGCAATTAAACTTAATCAATAGAGATTCTCAAGACGAAGACGACGAACTCAGTTTGCCTCTCCGAGTACATGAATAAGGTTTCTAAAACGAGCCATATTCGGTGCATTTTTTCGACCCTGACAGAGGTCAAATGTGGTACCCGTGGTGTGATGGATAGCATGTCCGCCTGTTAATCCAGAGGTTCGAGTTCGAATCCCAACAGAGGCAAAAATGTTTTTTACAAGGTTATCGCCTTTCGCGAGGAATTGGCAAGTCCTCCGTTAATAAATTAATTGCCATGAAAAGCGCTTCCTCGATTAGCCGTTCGGAACCGGCAGAAAATTGTAGGTCCCTTGCATTGCCTCACAAGACGTGGTTTTGAGGGGCTCCTCGCTCTGTTGCGCCATCCTATTTATTTTTTTTATTTTAGAGGTCGATGATAGGAAACCAAAAATACTGGCGTGCTTAGTCAAAACCGTGGCATAAGTTAGGCAGCCTCGTTTGCAGTAGAACTTTTTTCAACCATGACTTAGCTCATCGAGTTAAGGGTTGAAATAAGTCTCACGTTGTTCTTTTCTAAAATATTTGGGAGTCCTCATTCAGAGTACTATTCGAGAAGGCTTTGATTGTTGTCAAATTGGTCACGAACGCATGGTGCAACTTATAGAACACGTCAATTGTGCTTACTTTTACTCCTCGCGGTAGCCGTTGGGGGGTCTATGAAATAACTCCCACGAAATAAGTCCCACTTTTGAAAACGAAATAAGTCCCACCAAAATGAAATGATTTAAAAATTTACTTGAAATGAAATAACTCCCACTCAAAATGAAATAACTCCCCCTTGAATAATATATTTCTTAAATGAATTAAGTCCCACTTTCATAAACGAAATAAGTCCCACTTTTTCATTGTTTAATGCGATTTCAAATAAGAAGTATTTGGCTCTTCGAAAAAAACACACGTCGAATAATATGAATAATCAAAGCAGAGGAATAATAAAGAAAAATCGTATACAAGCAAGAAGAGCCATGAGAGATAACGACAAAAAATTTAATTGTCCCTTTTACGAAATATAGGACATTTCGTAAAAGGGACAACCATAACTTTTTGCATAAGAAAATATATAAATTTAGGGGAATGAAATAACTCCCACTTTACAAAACGAATTTATTCCCACTCAAAACGAAATAAGTCCCACTTAAAATAAAAACACGTAACGAAATAAGTCCCACCAATTGACGAAATAAGTCCCACTTTTAAAAACGAAATAACTCCCACTTTCAAAAAAGCAGGTGGGACTTATTTCGTTTTTAAAAGTGGGACTTATTTCGTTGGAGTTATTTCATAGACCCGCCGTTGGGTACTAGACTAGGAAGTCCGAGGTCCAAGTGTTGACAAGAGTACTAAGAGAAATACATCAGCACTAAAATGATCTGCGAATAATGACTGATTGTCCGAACCTCAGTAGTCTACCAGAGCTTGTGGGTAAGGTCAGAGCGGAGGAATTCCACGCACAGAACCAAAGGTAGACTTCAGCATGGAAATTGTAATTTTGGCAGCCATCGAAAGACGATTTTTTGACGAAATTTGGACCTCTTTTTTCAAGTTGCTGCCATTTTGTCAAATTCAATTTTTCACTCCGATTATACATGGCTGCATAAGAAAAAGGGTCTACAAATTTTTTTTTTAACAATTTCAAAGCCGCGTATAACAGTATTTATAGAGGCGACCTGTACACAGCCATGTCTAGTCTCGGCATCCCTGCAAAACTCGTACGACTATGCAGGATGACTTTGGAGAATTCACCTTGCTCCGTCAAGGTCGGAAAAGAACTCACCGACCCCTTTGATGTCGAAAAAGGTTTTAGGCAAGGCGATTGTTCATATCTCAAACGTCAACACCAAAGGAACACCAAAGTCTGTACAATTACTCGCCTATGCAGACGATATTGACGTAATGGGAAGAAATAAGCGTGATGTCATAGGTGCTTTTGCGAGTATTGAAATAGAAGCGGCAAAAATGGGTTTGAAGGTTAATGAGGGCAAAACGAAGTATATGCTGTCATCAAACAAGGACACAGAACATCGACGAATTGGACAAAACGTCACAATAGACAGACATAACTTCGAGGTAATGCAGGACTTCGTCTACCTATAGGATCCGCTTTAGACACGGACAACAACATCAGTGCGGAGATCAAACGGAGAATAATTCTTGCCAGCCGTCGCTTCCTTGGGTTAAGAAGGCAATTGAGAAACAAAACTCTTTCCAGAAAAACCAAGGTAACCTTGTATAAGACCTTAATCATCCCAGTCCTGCTGTACGGCGCGGAAGCATGGACCTTATCGAAAGCGGATGAGGAAACCCTTTGTCGTTTCGAAAGAAAAATTCTCCAAATGATCTTTGGTCTTGTATGCGAAGACAATGTTGGGAGAAGAAGATACTACAATGAGCAGTATGAGCTGTACCGCGACATGGGCATATCCAGAAGAATACGCATCGCGAGGCTACGATGGTTGGGCTATGTAGAGCGGATGGACGCCCCCCCCCCCCCCCCCCGAAAAGGGTTTTCCAAAATACATTGCAGTGAATCGCGGAAGGAGAACACCTCGTCTTAGGTGGTACAATTGAGTCCAAGAAGACCTCAACCGACTGAAATTGCAGATCTTAAGTGAGCTCGCTCGAAATCTAAATTGCCGGCTAAAGATATTGGTTGAATTTTAGGTTCACAGCGGACTGTAATGGCCATCAAAGGCGTTGGTAAGGTTTCAGTATCAATTATAAGATACAAAAGTCTTGCAGACTTCTTGTAATTTTTGAAACATGGTGAAGTGTGCCTATTAAATAATTTTGAGCAAGAAGCACGACAAAGACTAATTTTTTTCAGTGCATATTTTCATGAACCTTTCTCTATTTTGGAATCTTTTAAGGAAACTCTTCCATATTCTCAATCACTGCTGTTTTGATATCAAAACAGCTCAAGAGACAGCTGCACCATAACTTCCCTATAGCCCCAGTGAGAGTCTGCAAGGCTATGCAACTCACACACACAATTGAAAGACCAATTCGAAAATTAATTTTTTGAGCTTTCACTCACACCGAAAAATCACAGATAGTTCAAAGTTTATTGCCTTCTCTGTTTTTTTTTTGCAGTTCGAAGTTTATTGCCTTACCTCTGTTTTTTTTTGTACTAAATTTGACGATGATGTTTTGCTTTAAGATTACACCTTCTTGCCCGACGCATTAAAGCAACCATCTTGTCGTGGGAGTTTTTAGGACCATCGCTTGTTTCGCCATTAAAACCAACACCCGGCAATTCTACTTTAACCTCAAAAGGACTACACTACGTGGAGAAACAAAGCAGCAAATTTTTTTTTTGAGAAGTGTTTATGGTCCATACGTGCTCGCTGTCAATTTTTTCACTTTTGCGATGTCGTCGTCGTTGTCGTTACTGAAAGAAGGACAGATTTCATCTCCTTGACATAAATTGCACAAGAATGTTGCCTAGACAATGTTTCCCCGTTTATAACACAGGCGTTTCACTCGCACAGCATCCACGTATTTTAAAAATTTTAGTGTGTAAAAAGCAACGAATATACTGGCGACGACATTTGTCTTGAGTATTTTTTAACGACTCATATGGGAGTGATAAAATTATTCTTTCAACAGAACATTTTCAACCCAACTGAACCGAGATGAAAAAAAAGCACAGTGTGCTAGCGAACCGTCACGCATTCAAAAACATGAATATGAAATTCACGACTGCACAATTCACAGCCCAGGGATGCGTGTTTTTTCCTTTGATTAAAGTTTTCTGGGTTATTCACTTGCCAGGGCTCATACACACAAAGACAAAACATGACTTTGGTGAATTTTAACATAAAGTCAATGCCTTCATCCTTTTGAACTTTCGGAAAGTGAACTTTTTACTAAAATGTCAAAAAACGAAGCAAAATCACTGACTGACCATATTCCAGGACATCAATTGTCTGGTCTGGGAAGAAGTATAAATTAGCTTCTCTACTGTACCCTCATGCAATTGAATTGTCCAACATTCAATTGATAAGTCTCATGGAGCAACCTTTTAACGATTATTGGGTTTGTTGGTTTTATTACATTTGTTTGGTCAGTCAGTCGGAGATAACCTTCAAGTCGAAACGACAAAAGTTTAATTAGAAAAACTCCTTAAACTTTCATAAGAGCATCTGAGTAAAGGGTCGTCTTCAAACGATGTAATAAAGTTTTAGTTTAATTGAGAAATTCCAAGAAAGTTCTAAGCAAATGAAATTTTTCCCTATTTTATTTAATTTAACGAAATCTCTTAAGACTACCGAGGAATGGAAAGGATGTCTGCAACATTTAGCAAAGAGAAAAGTATTTTTTCGGATCGTTGTATTTTATGAATTGGGAAATCCAACCACACTGTGCCCTTCACAAACCATCGGTGCAATTGGGAGCTTTTTAGTTCTTCAGAGGTAAACTGGAGTTGTTCAGAAAAGAAGTTTCGTTTATTTATGTTTATTCTGTTAAGGTAAATCCTGGGGCCTATTTCACGGATCATACAATGTATGATTTTAAAATATATTTTACAAAATAATGTTTCCCCGAAATTGTTGTATGACTGCTTTCATTGATTGATTGATTCGAATGGAATCAGTAGCGTAGAAAAGGGGGGGGCGGACCGCCCGGGTGTCACCCATTTGGGGTGTAGAAAGCTGGTGAGTTGGCAACTGATGTAGCACTTTCTCTGAGCGCTTTCGATCGATTCATCACTGAACTTCGAACAAGAACAGAGTCTATTAAGGAGGTGGCTTCATTGTTTGAAGTTGTACAGGCGAAAAACAGGGCCAGGTAGAGCATTCCACATTCGGGTGGTGCGACTAAAATATGAATCTCTATACTTGACTGTACGACCGAAGTTGGGCTCAAGGTAGAACTGATGAGCATTCCTGGCGAGGCGGGTGTTGCGGTTAAAATATTTCAGGGGAGGAATGCAGCCGGCTACTTCACTAGAGCACTGTAAAAACAGCGATAAAAGAGACTGAGACAGGTAACTTTTCAACGATGTTCAATAGAATCAATCGATTCTACAATTGAACTATCACCTATCAATTTGAACGCTCTTTTTTGTACCATATCAAGTAGGCGCAAACATGTTTGAGATGCACCTGAAAATAGCTGTTTCAAAATTTGCTAGTTCTTATGATGAGGTGTCAGAGTCAGAACTTCTCTCAGAGATAGCAAGGTTGAGAAGTCATTTGAAAGCGGCTAAAGTGACAACATCCAATTGGTTATCTTTAGACTTTATGAAATTCATCCTTGAATGGGACTTTACAGAATCTTTTCCGAATCTTATTGTCGCATTAAAAATGTTTATGACAATATGCGTGTCAGTTGCGTCATGCGAAAGGAGTTTTAGAAAGCTTAAATTAATTAAAAACTACTTGCGGGCAACAATGCCGGAAAAAATGCTCAACAATCTGGGAATTTTAATAGTTGAACATGACCCAGCGACCCAGCAAATAAATTTTGATGACGCTATCAGCGAATATTCTGCTTTAAAAGCTAGGAAGACAACGTTTTATTAATGTTTTCTGTTTTTTTTGAAGTGAAAACTTCTTTAGGCGCGTTTGGCACTTTTGTGATGGGGGTAAAGCAATGAATTCGCGACCGACACCATTTTTTTTGTTGCATATTTTTCGGCTTCATTCCGAAATGGCTGGCCACACATACACGATACACCACTGAGCAGATCAGAGACCAGAGAGCAATGAATGCAGATTATTTAGTATTTGTAGTGTAGTGTGTAGGTAGTAGTCATTTGCAAAGCTCGTAGTAAATCTTTTTAAATAAGCAGGATCTCAATTATTTGTTTGAGAGGAAAAAGAAATAATTTCCCCACCTGCTTACTACTTTCAAGTTTATTGAATAATTTTATTGATCAATTTTATGAGTTGTGCAAATATTTTTTTTGTTGAGTTCTTGTTCAAACGTGTCTAGACAGGCACTGACCTGTACCGTCGTGTAATTTTTCCTTTGTTCGCGAGTGATTTGTGAATACAATTTTCTTTTAGTTTTTTGAAGTGAAAACTTCTTTAGGCGCGTTTGGCACTTTTGCGATGGGGGTAAAGCAATGAATTCGCGACCGACACCATTTTTTGGCTCATCGTATTTCGTATGTAAAGTCGTCATAGCCCAGCGTCTCAGGTTCGATTCCCAGCCATGACTTACATTTTTTCATTTGTTTAAAGTGAAAACATAAATAAAAATTGTCGCCACGGCTGGGATTCGAACCTGAGACCCTGAGTTTGATAGCCAACGACTCGACCATTGAACCAAGAAATATCTTAAAATCGACGTTGCTAAATAAATTGAAAGAATGTAATAGCAACATTACCTAGTCATATTACCGACTCAGAGAAATTCAGAGAAGAAAGAAAGGAATTGAAGGACAGAGAAAAATTTATGCAACGCAGAAAAAATAAAAAGCACCAAATATTTTACAACCATTACAATGAAGTGGATGAGTGAAGCTGGAAATTTCATCATGGCAGAGTAGGAGACGCACTGGTCGATGATTCGAACTTTACAACAAATTAAAAGAGATCAACAACTAATTGCGATGATTTATCGATGGAGTTGAAATGGTTGCATGAAAATAGTTTGAAAACCATTACTCAAATATTAATTAATTTCGTTTCTAAACTTAATGCATTCTGCATTGTCCTTTTTTTTCATTTCATTGTCAAAGTTTACGAGCGCAGTTACGAGATCTGTAGACACTATCGTTAAAAAATAGAATTTATTTATTGATTTTAACAGAATTTCACAAGGGTGACGAAGAAATATAGATATGATAGGTATTTCAGATTTCAATTTAGTTGCAAGTTTCAGAAGGCATGACCGTCCAGCAGCAGGAGTAGCTATCTATAAAAGGTTGTCTTATACAACTGCCATATTTTGCTCAAATCATATGGATTTGCATACGAGGTAAACTAGTTTTTGATATCGGCGATTTGTGTGTTTGTCGTTGCCACTCTGGAAATGGACAGCAAGTTATAACAGTAGGCGTTTATAATTCACCGAATACGTGTTCAAGTGTAATACGACAGTTGTTATATAAATATTTACTTATTTAGTCTGAAGACGCTTCTGCAATTAAAATATTTACTGAAAATTCAATTCTGTTTTCACTTCTGTCGGCACTCCCGGAGTGCTTCTTTTTTTTTTTTTTTAAACAATGTAAGTAAGTCAGGAAGTAAGTAAATTCATTTATTTTTCGTTTTCTTATTTAACAAAGAATTTAGAGCTGTGGCATTGCCGTCAGCTCGGTTAGCAGTGCTTGTAAATTTATTTTATTATAGTTTATGGTTTCTTTTGTTTAATTTTTATACGAGAATTTGTTATGCAAATTCACTGATCAATAGTGCTCTATATGTATACGATTCCGATAGGTAATTGCATAGGTTCTCCAGTTGAGTCCGTTCAAGATTTCAATTGCCTCTTTCATGGACTGTGTCTTTTTTCCGAAGTATATAAGGCGTTGTGAAGAAAAAGCTGGGCATATACTTAAAAAGTGAAAAGAGTCTTCTTTAGCTTTAAGATTGCATATTGAACAAAATTGATTAAAACTTCCATTGTATGGGCTTCCATTTGAAAAGAGTATTTCACATCTTATTTTGAAAATGAGGGATATTTCTCTGTAACTGTACACGTCGCGTAAATAGTTCATCTCTAGCAAATTAGTGTTATTACGATTTCTTCATCGCAGATAGTTCCCAAATGCTTCCATTTGGACAGCCACCAATCTTCATTCCTCAACTCGTACATCAGCTCTCTATCAACTTATTTCTATGGCAGACATAAATCAAAGGGAGAAATATATGAGCGATGCCACTGGATCCATATACAGACAACTTTACTCTAAGTTAAACCACAATTTGGAAGAAAGGAATTATTTTAAAGACGGCAACAACATTGCCGAAATATCAATGATGTTAAAGCTGTGAGGAGAACTTATTCAACTTAACTTCGTGCCACATAGGGAGGACCTACCCATAATTTGCTCATTTACAATATGGAGGAAAAAATAAGATATATTCCACTTTATGGGAAAATGTCCAACCTTCAAGGAAATAAGAAGAAACGCCTTTGGAAGTAAAATGTTAACGCAAAATCAAGTTGTAGACTTGCTCAATAACATGGATGTGAAAAAATTATTCAGTTACTGCAGATTAGCTTTAACTTATAGAAACAAAATTATAAACGAATGTTTTTAAAGCATATATTATCAGTATGAAAAGTAGGAGCTAAAATCTTTTTTCATTAGTAAAATTTTGCAATTTTTTTTTTTGTTTTGTCAACTAGGCAGACGGCAGTAAGGAAATGCTTTTGTTATTTTTGTTAATTTGTAAGAATTTGGAAACAACGTTGACAAATAAAAATAAATAATCTAAAATCTAAAATCTCAACTCGTACATCAGCATATTTTTGGTTAGGCGAGTATGTGCCTGGGAGAGAACTTTAAAAATATAGTCGGCTTGCAATTTTAGTGTGTAGGTAAACAGTTTAGGGAGTCCAGATTCGAGATGAATGGCGTAATTTGGAGTATTAAGTGGTAACTTGAAGAGTTTCTTTAAAAAGTTTCTTTGTAGTTTTTCGATGGTTTCGTATTCATCAATACCCCAGATTTGCGCCGCATAACACAAAGTTGACTTAACTACACCATCGAAAGCTTTGTACTTAGCTGATAGACTCATTCGGCTATTCAGGAAGATGTTTTTCATGCTACATTCAAAAGGCTTTGAGATGTCTTCGATTTTTCTATAAGATGTGAGCTGAAATCTATGTTACGAGTTAGTTTCACTCCAAAATACTTATACTCGCCTACAATATCCAAACTAGTTCCTTTATAGGTCCAATTGTTTCAGGTTTGGGTTCTGGTGGAGCGGTCAAATACCATTACTTTAGATTTGTTAATGTTAATAACAAAACCCCATTCTTGACAATAGTCTGACAGACGATTGATCATGAGTTGAAGATTTTCTGGAGACTCCGACAGTATGAGCAGATCATCAGCATACATTAGTACATTAATTTTTGAACCGGCTATATTAATTCCTCCAGGTAGACAGGTAACCACATCGTTTATAAAAATTGAAAACAATAGCGCACTTAGGGGACAACCTTGTTGTACTCCATTATTTGTTTCGAACCAGTCAGAAAGTGTAGATCCGTCCCACACACCTGCTTTTGACTCCGCATAAAGTTTTTGGATAACGTTGATGAATTTCGTTGATATACCAATTCTTGAAAGTTTATAAATGAGGGCATTTCTGTTGATAAGATCAAAGGTTGCTTTGAAGTCGACAAAAAAGGTATACATCTTTTTATTTCCTGCTTGGAAAGTTTTAACAATAGAAGTTAATGTGAATAAATGGTCAATCGTCGAGTAGTCCTTTCTTAAGCCAGCTTGAGATTCAGATAGTATATTCTTCACTTCTACCCATGTTTCAAGTGTTTTCACTAGAACACCACAGAATAATTTTGCTAGTATACATTCATGAAAGAAATTCCACGGTAGTTTTCAACGTTGTTTAAATCACCTTTTTTGTGAATTGGGAAAATAACGGATCTCATAAAGGATGGAGGTATACTTTCAGACATGTAGATTTTGTTGAAGAGAGAGTTGAGTTTTTCGTGAAAGGTTTCGGTAGCGTTTTTGAAGAATTCGTATGGAACTCTTCTCCTGGGGCCTTTCCATTTTTTTCCTTTGAGAAGTACAGACTTCAACTCATTTATTGTGATTTCACAGTCAAAAATGTTATCAGATAACCAAGGTTGAGCAAACGAGAATTTTATTTCCGATTGACCGTACAGGAGAGATCTGAAGTGGATAGCTAGATCACAAGCAGACACTTCTATTCCAATCTTTAAATTAGTACCTGGCGGTTTTCCAAAATTCTTTTGTTCATTTGATTCGACCAAGATTGTAAGCTTGATTGTTTTCAAAAACAGATTTCATATTCAAACACAGTTTCTTGTAGATGTCGTTAGCTTCAGGATACCACTTTGCAAGTGTATGTGAGTACGAATTTCTTGTAGCTTTCAACAATTCAAACGATTTTTTACGAGCGGTCATGCATTCTTAGTCAAACCATTTCTGTTTGAATCCAGTATTTTTGTTTTCGTTTGGGTTAATAATGGTGTTCTTTATGCAGTTGATTACCTTATTTGCTCTACGTCCAAGAAAGGTTGGTTTTTGTCCAACTTTTGCTGATAAATAGTAACATCTTTAAAATTCAATTTCAGCCTGGGCAAGAGTTCAAGGGTTCTTTCGTTTGCAGCACATTCATAACAATGTGAATATATAGAAATCAATATCCCACATAAATGAATGGTATTTAAAGCTGCAGATGCCATTTGCAAAGTCGAACACGGTTTGTACGTCAAAAATCTTCGCAAAGCCAATTCTTCTACGTCTAGAAATGTATATAAGTTCTTGATCACGTTGCTAGGCTCAAATCTTTGTTATTTCCGAAATGAGTTTTCAGTTGAGGTTATCAGCTGGGTTTTCAAAGGGTTGAAATCTTAAACCTAAGCATCATACCTTATCGTGAGAATCTTCCTGAACTTTGTGAATTGTGCTGTGCAACAGATGAGCAACTAAAGATGTCTTACACTACTTGGTCATATGTCGTATATTACTGGAAATACGTTGTCTGTATTTCCAATAAAACTAACTATGGCATCCATGAGCCATTAGCTCGCATGAGTAGGATATTCAACTCTAATCCTTTTATTACTGATTTCAACATAAGTAAAAATAGTTTACAATTAATATTAAGAACCATAATACCATCTGCATGATTGATGTTGTTTAGTAGATTTTTTAATTACTGTAGTTAAATTTCATTTTTTATTTATAAACCTTCTTTAGTAACGTTTCACTAATTTAGTTTGCTCTATTACAAATGAGCTTGCTCTAAGTTCAGTGCCAATTAAGTCTCTGAGATGCAAAAAAAGCTGTATGTTATTACAGAGGAATTACGAAACTTAAATTGCAGCCACTGATCTGATAACATTTTTAAATATTAACATGCTATGAGTTACCGAAACAGTTTCCATTAATCATACAGTTAAATTGAAGTTTAAAAAAAAACAATTTTAGGTAAAACAATTAATAAAATGCCATTACTCTGACCAACACTAGCTATTTTATACTTTATTTACATTTTGTGTTTCAAGTCATTTCATTTAAATTGATTTAAATATAACGTTGTGTTCCAAATCATTGCAAAATTATAACTTTTTGTGTTTCAAATAACTTCAAAATTGATTATTGTAGTTAATAGTTAATGTATAAAGTAAAATTGATTTTGCAGTTTTTTAAAGCACTGCAAATTTGCATGCTTCGTACTTAATAATTTTATTTTTTTCAAATATTGGAAAGTCATATCAGGCAGACGGCACTATTGGCATGTCTTATGTCTTTAAAACATTACAGGTTTTGTTCAATTTTGAATAAGAAATAAACAATTTATTTATCTATCAATCTCTTTTTTCTCAAACAATTGGTCTTTGGACAGCTTAACCGGGCTGCCAAATTGAAATGCCAAATCTTATGAGTCTTGAACAGTATGAAAAGAAGATTAAAAGAACAAGATAGAAAGAAAATTGATAGTTTAACTTCCATTTACTTATGTGCGTATACGGTATCTTCGAGGCCAGATTATACCATAGCAATGATAAAACTCTTAAGGGGGAGGAGGCGCTGCTGGTCTAGAGCGCGAAAAAATGGGCATAACTTATGAATTTTTTGTGACTCAACAAAAAGAGCAATCGAAAATCTGTGAAAAAGGTTTTATAATTTAGGTTTTAATATACAAATATAAATTTTTTCGTGTATATTAATTCCAAAATGGCGGCTGTCTAGCATTTCTTCGGAAGCGCCTCAATTTTTAGACGAGTCCATGGCCGAAGATGTAACCTCCTTAATTTAGGTCCTGGCACAAAATACCGAATTTATAGCAACAGCAAAAGACGCACGAAGGATTTTTTCGATATTTTGTTTTTTCGCGAAATGGTGCACGTTCGAATAAAACATTAAAGATTTTCTCTTTAAAAAAACGACAAAATTTTTGATTAAAAAAAACCTATGTACGTCTCCGAAGAAAGGTATTTCGAATGTAATGTCAAAATTTCGAATAGATCGGTGAAGATTGGCTCGAGTTATGTCTTCGGCCAGTTTAAAGTTTTAAGTACTATAAAATCATATGGAATACCTAAGGAGCGCTGCCGCAGAATGGAAAGTTTGGGCGTTTAGACATTCTTCCCGGCATCCAAAGGACGGATGTTATTTTTAAGACCCTAAAATATCTTTTAATACAAAAAATAATTTCGGTCTCTTCAAAATTCTATACCAGTTTCTCTCCTTAAAAGTGTTTTCAAAAAACTGAAATCTTGTACAAGGAACAAAGAGCATTTGGTACTTTAGTTGTCAAAATTTCGTAGGAGCTCTCGTTTATGGAAAAGCTTTTTTCCTGTTTAAGTATGCTACTCCTACTTGGATTTTGGTAGTAATAAACATCGTTGGGCGTCTGTGGAAAATATCAACCCTCTCCATTCGCATCGGTGGATGGGCGTTGTACTATTCGGGTAGGCTCTGATTGGTGCTAACTTGGCGGCGCCCAGACGCTGTAACTTATAGTACACGTCAACTGTGCTTACTATACCTCCAAGCGGTATCCACTGGGACCTGGGATGCTCCGTCCAGAGCTGACCTGCTAAACTAGTAAGTGCGAGTGTTGAGATAAGGGAATCCGGAACAAAGAATTGTGATCGATCAACACTATAATTGCTCTGCGAACAATGACTGACTGCACGAATCTCAGTGGTCTACGAGAGCTTTCGTGTAAATGTCCCAGCGGATGAATTCGAAGGACAGAATCAACGGTGGACTTCAGCAGCCATAAAAGCAGAAACCCCTGAAGGAGCTACTCCAACATATTTGGTTTAAAGGTCTTTCAGGGTCTTTCAATACTAGGACAGGGTATTGAAGTAGAGATGGTGGCGGATGAGCTCCTGGTGAGCCAACGGCAGCACTCACACCCCTGCAGCAGGGTACTGACACTGGATATTCCAGCCCTTTGTGTCCGAAGGGATCCAAAAGGACCTGGCCCTCCAGGTTGGGGGTTGTGCGTAGGGCTAACTACCCTACCACGGAAAAAATAATTTGTTCCGAAACAACGAACAGCCTCGGATAACGATAATGATTTCAAAGTTGACGACCCATGCAAACGAAAAAAGGACAACGACCTCCGGATCTGCACTTGGAACGTAAGATCTCTTAACGGACTAGGTGCAGCTGGAGAATTAGCGGACGCCCTGGACTGCTGCAAAGCAGACATAACCGCCATCCAAGAAGTGCGATGGAATGGACCGGGCATAAAGAAGATGAAAAACTGTGACATATACTATGGCGACTGCTACAGACAACAGAAAAAGCGTTTATTTGGGTGCGGATTTGTCGTTAGAGGTAGACTCAGGGATAAGGTGATTAGCCAAAATCCAGTCAATGAGCGTATAATGACCATCCGCATCAGGGCTAAATTCGCCAACATTAGCCTTATATGCGCCCACGCCCCCACAGAAGAGAAAGACGACGATTCCAAAGACTGTTTCTACGAGCTCCTCGAAGAAACATATGAGCAATGCCCTAGATACGACGTGAAAATCGTTCTTGGCGATTTCAACGCAAAACTAGGGAAGGAGGACATCTTTGGAAACACAATCGGTAAGCATAGCCTCCACGACAAAACCTCCGAAAACGGATTGAGGCTAATCGATTTTGCTGCGGGGCTAAATCTTGTTGTAAGTAGTACACGCTTCCCGCATCTCAAAATTCATAAAGGCACATGGCGATCCCCAGATCAATTAACCGTCAACCAAATTGACCATGTTGCGATCGACGCAAGGCACTCTTCCAGTGTGCTAGATGTCCGAACTTTCCGAGGGGCCAACTTTGACTCGGACCACTACCTTGTTGTAGCCAAGGTACGAATGAGGATATCTTGTTCACGACCAGCACGAACTAACGCTGTGAAGAGATATGACGTCGGAAAGCTACAATCGCAAGAGATTGCCAATGCCTTTTCCAATCGAGTGTCCCTTCAATTATCCTTGAATCCCATGCCGCCAGCATTAAACATTGAAGACCAGTGGCAGCAATGCCAAGAAGCTATCAGAACCGCTGCCTCTGAGGTTCTGGGTTTCACTCGGCCACCAACACGAAACCCATGGTTCGATGAAGAATGTAGGCAGGCAAATGCAGCCAAGCAAAGAGCACGACAAATGCTTTTGCAAACACGAACGAGGGCTGCTCACGATCGGTATAACGAGATTTACAAGGAGAGAAGAAGGGAAGAACACCGACTTCTCAAAAAGAAAAAGAAGCAGCATGAGAAGCGCTCGTTTGAGGAAATAGAGAGGTGCCATGACAGGAACGAGACTCGGAAGTTTTACCAAAAGGTAAAAAGATCCTGCCAGGGTGGCAAACCCCGAACTCAAGCCTGTAAAGACCAGCAGGGAAACATAGTCATAGAGTCACAGTCGCTACTGAGGATCTGGAAAGATCATTTCTGCAGACTGCTTAACGGCGATGAGGACACAAATTCCGCTGTCAGGCAGATTGCCCCATTCAGCTTGGACGATGATCAAGAATGCCGTCCTCCCGACCTAGAAGAAGTTAAGCTTGCTATATGCAAACTTAAATCAAATAAGACTGCAGGTGCAGATGGCCTTGATGCCGAACTTTTCAAGGCAGCTGGAGATCAGTTGGAAAGGAGCATGCACCAGCTGATCTGCATGATATGGTCGAAAGAAAGCATGCCCGATGAATGGAACCTCAGTATCGTATGCCCGATTCTAAAGAAAGGAGACCCTCACAACTGCGCCAATTATAGAGGGATAAGCCTCCTTAACGTCGCTTATAAGATCTTGTCTGCTGTAATATGTGAACGTCTGAAACCCCACGTCAACAACTTGATAGGTCCTTATCAATGTGGTTTTAGACCGGAGAAGTCCACAATAGACCAAATTTTCACATTACGGCAGATCTTGGAAAAAACCCGAGAACACAATATCGATATTCACCATCTTTTTATCGATTTCAAGGCCGCGTATGACAGTATCTACAGAGACGAGCTGTACAGAGCCATGTCTAGTTTTGGCATCCCTGCAAAACTCGTACGACTATGCAGGATGACTTTGGAGAATTCACGCTGCTCCGTCAAGGTCGGTAAAGAACTCACAGAGACCTTTGATGTCGAAAAAGGTTTTAGGCAAGGCGATAAACTGTCATGCGATTTCTTCAACATCATACTTGAACAGATTGTAAGAAACTCAAACGTCAACACCAGAGGAACAATTTTTCAAAAGTCTGTGCAATTGCTCGCATATGCAGACGATATTGACGTAATGGGAAGAAAAAAGCGTGATGTCATAGGTGCTTTTGCGAGTATTGAAACAGAAGCGGCAAAAATGGGTTTGATGGTTAATGAGGGCAAAACAAAGTATATGCTGTCATCAAACAAGGACACAGAACATCGACGAATTGGACAAAACGTCACAATAGACAGACATAACTTCGAGGTAGTACAGGACTTCGTCTACCTAGGATCCGCTGTAGACACGGAAAATAACATCAGTGCGGAGATCAAACGGAGAATAACTCTTGCCAACCGTTGCTTCTTTGGGTTAAGAAGGCAATTGAGAAACAAAACCCTCTCCAGAAAAACCAAGGTAACCCTATATAAGACCTTAATCATCCCAGTCCTGCTGTACGGCGCGGAAGCATGGACCTTATCGAAAGCGGATGAGGAAACCCTTGGTCGTTTCGAAAGAAAAATTCTCCGAATGATCTTTGGTCCCGTATGCGAAGGCAATGTGTGGAGAAGAAGATACAACAACGAGCTGTATGAGCTGTACCGCGACATGGGCATAGCCAGAAGAGTACGCATCGCGAGGCTACGATGGTTGGGCCATGTTGAGCGGATGGACCCAAACGCTCCGGCTCGTCGGGTGTTCGAAAGCACATTGCAGGGAAATCGCGGAAGGGGAAGACCTCGTCTTAGGTGGCGCAATCAAGTGGAGGATGACCTCAACCGACTTGGAGTGCGAAACTGGAGAGAGCTCGCCCGAAATAGAAGTCGTTATCGAAGGATGTTGGTTGAGGCCCAGGTTCACCCCGAACTGTAATGCCCACCTAAGTAAGTAAGTAAGTCTCCATTCGCATTCCTTTTCTTGTCCCAATTAAAATTTTACAAACGGTCCTTAAACAGGACAAGTATGAACCTATTATTATCCCAAAAGTGGTTCCAGAAAGCAAAAGACTCGGCTGCAAGCTCTTGAAGACAAAATGAGACATACAAAAAGTGGCACGCAATGATGGCAGCTGTGTAAACAAGGATTTCAACGAATGCAACGTCTTATCAATGTCTTATTCAAGAGGAAAGAATATACGTAGTTGCTTAGCCGAAAAGTATGATTTGTGAAGTACGAAACGAAGAGATAACTTCGCGTGTAAGTTGATTACACTAAATAAGAACTACAATTTCTTAATCAAATGAATTTATGCCACCTACTGATAACCGTAGCTCACGCTTGACCATGCAGCATAGTGCATAAGCCATATATGACTGTACGCTGCTACTCTTAGCATCCTACCCCAAAAACGGTTGATCGTATAAAAAAAAATTGTACAAAAAATGCTCTACAACTTTCACAGCCGGTGCAAATTACATTTAAGTAAGAGGAAGCGAGATATTCGCCTTTTTTCTTTTTATGACCTTCGAACTTCAATATCCTAAGACGAGACAACGATAGCAATTTGACTTTTGAGACAAAACCCTCATGTGACTTTGGGCTGTAACTTATTTCGAGAATCTATAGTTTTAGCCAAACTTAAACAGCTGGGCAAGAAAGGCCATTTCAGGGCAGTGTATTAACTCTCCGAGGACTTGCAAATTCTTAGTAAAAGGTCACACAAACGAAAAATCTCTTTTTTATGTTTCTGGAATTCGAACCTCGAATTACGTCGTAACAGGCAGACATGTTATCTACTGGCACCAAATTTGCAAATGCACTTCCAATTTAACACAGCAAACCCTTTTTTAATATTATTTTTATAGAGTAGAAAACTCTACACGCTCAATCTCACTCCGCACTTTGTTTAAATTAATGCGCCAGCACACACTTTATCCCTTAAATGTAGGTTTGAAAACGCTGTGGTAAAACTCTATATTCAAATTGAATTTAATAAGGATGAAATAATATTTACCCAAAAAGTAGAACACACACACACACACACACAGCACACACTTACGACAACGTAAATCATATGCATGTGTGGCGGAATATAACATAAAAGCGTGCAATTTCCACAAAATTACATCTGAGATTTCAACCGCTCAAAAGGTAGGTAGGTAAATATTTTAAAATTAGAAAAGTTTCCACTCAGTAGGTAGTTAGGTTTTATTCCTTTCCTCTTTTTTTTGCCTTCTTTTTTCAAACCTAATTAAATAAGGCCACACTTGTGGGTTATGTGTGTGGAAAAATGAACGAACCGCCCATTTTGTGTGATGGTTGAACAGTGAACACACATAAAAGTTTATTTAAGCTCTTTTCTATGAATTTTCTGATTTTTAGGACTTAAAATTTTACTAAGTCGTTGGGTTTTGTTTAAAGTGAACGCAAAGGATTTTATTTTGTTTTGTGGCTATAGCCAGGCTATTCTCAATTTCTCTGGAAGAAAAACTGCGGAAAGTTGAAAATCTACAGAATTTGAATAAAATATAGATTTTTTGAAGTACTAACGATGCTTTTGGGTAAAATTGTAATTTTGATGAGTATAACCTTACAACACATTCATGTTTAGCTTTTAAGGTTTTACAGGTTGGATTAAAAATAGAAATAATGCATCTATGTAACGAAATACAATGTTGCCATGGGGAGAAAAAAATTGGAGTGTAGAATGTTTTCAACGCAAGTTTGTGTTTTTGTTTAAGTCTTCCAACAGGTATTCCGAACTTTGACGGTTGATAGGCACTATCTTTTATAAAGCTACAACTGTCCTGCACTTCCTTGAAGTTATTATGACGTTTTGCCCAATTCGTCAATGTTCGGTGTCCTTGTTTGATGACAACATACATATACTTCGTTTTACCCCCATTAATCAACAGACCCATTTTTGCAACTTCTGTTTTAATGCTCGCTAAAGCACCTACAACATCGCGCTTGCGTTTCCCAATTACGTCAACATCGCCTGCGAGTGCTACAAGATCGTTTAATGCAAAAGTTTGTAGTTCAGAAGCCCGTGGAAGATTTTAGCCCAGACAAGGTGAATCAAATTATGGACACACATCCCATCAGTGAACCCGACACCCCAAGGCTGCAGCAACAAGAAATACTACCGTTCAGCGAAGAAGAACTCAAAATTTCATCTAACCTGCTGAAAAAAAAAAAAAAAAAACAACCGGGACTGATGGCATTCCGGTGGAAGCATTGAAACAAATCGCACAATGGTGTCCCCAACTACTTTTAAAAATGTACAAATGCGTCTAGCTAAAAGAATATTTATTTATTTAGATATTAAATATTACTTATATATTTTAAACTAGCTGAACCGCCCGGCGTAGCTCAGGCCCTATTTTTATCAAATTGAAAGTTAAAAGAAAGTTTATGAAAGTAAAGCAGTCTCCAAGTTTTCATTCTAGTGGCAGAGTGGGGATGAAATATAGTCTATGCTACTCAGGGGCAGGGTAGTTTTAAGCCTAAGGGATGAAATATACGCTAATAGGGCCCCTACACTACTCAAACAGTTTGCACAAAGATTTTTACAAAAACAAAATACATATTTTTGCACAAACGATTTGTGTAGTGTATGGTCCCTTTAAGTTACTGAAGGACAATGTGGCATCCCAGTACCGAAGTAATTTTTGAAATCTGTCCAATAGTTTCTGGGTGTCTATTTCCTGAGGGAATCTTCCGTTCACGTGCAAATATACATATAAATGAAATATAAGTTTATGTCACTGAGGGATAAGTTTAATGAATTTGAATTGATACAGACGAAATTAATTCAGCAACAATCAGCAACTAAAATTTTTCTCATTGAACTCTTAACCCTAGTTTACGGCACGAAGATGCAATGCAATAACCAAATTTGGGGTTCGCGCGAACCCCAAAATTTGTATTCACATCTTATTTGGGATACTATCAATGGGCATCAAATTTTCGAGCCGTGATGAATTGTACACGTTTTGAACATCTGAATAATCTTCCTCCGTTTCGACGATTCAATTGGTCGCTGAGCTCAATTATCAGCCAGGACAAACACTCTCCACCCAGCCTGTTAAAATACTTTTGAACGAATTGAATTAACCGTAGATACCAGATCAGATCAGTACTGTCCATTTAATTCATTTTTGGATTTTTGCAGAGAATGACATTGGTATCTTATGTTCCAAAACCAAATATGTAAACAGGTCGTTTTATTACCAACACAACACAATCTTGAGAAGGCTATTTCAGGCTGTCATAACAAGCCGAAACCATAGTTGGGTTTGTGGGTTATTTTCAGAAAAAAATTCCAGAAATTTATCTTAAATCGCTATGATGAAAATACGATGAAAAACGTAAAGAAAAATGAAATTCGTTCACTGAGTTTTTATCCCAGGTCGAAAATATGATTAAGAAAAAAGTTATAAGCATTCAAACCTGCGTTGGGGTTCGCGCGAACCCCAAAACGTAAACTAAATAAATTAAATATAAAATGTATTGAAAGCATTTACAATTTACAATCAGAATAAAACTTTAAAAAAAAAAAATAGTACGTATACACCAGAGTCAAAGAAAATGTATACGCTTAAGAAAATGTATCAAAAATGTCCTTTTTGTGTTCCGATAAATAAAAGACCTATACAAATTAATTTCAAAACAAATAAAAAAAATCTGTATTTAATAATAGTATTTAAAAAGCCATTTTTTATGAAGATTGAAATATTATTATTACTGTCGGCACATCATGTTGCTTGCTTACAAAACAGTGTTCTCTGAAATACTGGCTATTTATAATGTTTAAATTTGATATTGACAGACACACACTGTTATTATACAGTCTGTTAGTCAATTCAAGGCTTTCTCATAAACTATATTTTTTGTTTTGTTTTGTGGTGCGTAAATAAACAACTAAGACGGTTTTCCAACGCGCGAACATGCGACGTATAATATATAACTTCTAACGACTGTCCTTGTGATTTATTTATGGTCATCGCAAAGGCCAGACGTACTGCAAATTGTAACCGTTTAAAAACGAATGGTAAATACGTTGGAATCATCGGTATTCGCGGGATCAAGGCATCCTCTCCTTTGTATTGTCCTTTTATGATTGTTGCTTCAATGACGTTATTCATCAGCTTCTTCTCAGCCAGTCTTGTTCCATTGCATAGTCGAGGTTGACTTATGTTACGCAGCATGATGACAACTGATCCTACTTTTAACTGCAAATTGTGAGGTGGTAGTCCAGGCTATTCGAGTGAATTTAAAAATTCCGTGGGATAGTTGACTACGTCATCCTGATTCGTAACGGTGTCGACTGATTTGAAGGAAATCAATTGTCCTGGAAGAAAATTCTGAATGGTCGCATTGAGATCCTCGACATCTTTATTTTTTGCCGCCAATATGGTCATTGAACTTTTGCTCTATATCTGGGAAAACACTCTGAATAAGCTCCACTTTTGATTGTGTGATGTGACAGAAATCTGTGGGTAATGTGATGAATCCGGTCGAGGTGTCCACTGCAACTTTATTATTTCCAATGTCTAACAACTGCTTCGCAAACACATTTGCACTTTTATCATGTTGCAAATATACTCGCATGTTAGTTGTTAATTGGAGTGTCTTTACGTAGCTCCACAAATTCGATGATTTTAGGCATACATTTAGTTGATCGGAGAATAACTGGAAGAGTCTGACGAAAATCACCTGACAACAGAATCACGGCCCCACCAAAAATATTTTAGTTGTCACGAAGATCTTTCAACTTTCTGTCCAGTGCCTCCAGTGACCTGTTATGGGCGATTGTTTATTCATTCAAATTGTTTACTTGTAGTATCTTGGCCATTGCGCTATTTTTGGCGATGTTGCAAATTGGTGTCTGTGTTTTCCGAACATGACAATATTCGTTCTCGAGTTTAAGCCAGACTAACGAACAGAAATTAATTTTTATATAGATAGACAGATATTAAAGTGTTGGGAAAATCAACGGCTTGTACTTATCAGCAAAAATAAGGGAAGCCCAGACTCTCCATCCACATGCATGCCTCTGTTCAAAGCTGGACAGAACAGGCAAGCTCCTAGAAAAGCTATTGTAACCACGACTTAAAGCCGCGATTCTAAGAAAGGGAGTATTGTCTGAAAGACAATATGGCTTCAGGAAGATGCGCTGTACAATAGGAGCAATTGGAGAATTAGTAAGAGCTGTCGAAAATGCTCAACAAGGGAGCCAAAACACCAAGAAAATCACGCTGCTGGTAACGCTTGATTTCCGTCACGCTTTTAATTCAGTCCAATGGTCAAATACGATTGATGCATTTGAAAGAAGATTCCAGATTCTGAATTCTTGCGGATGCGGCGGATGATAAAAAATTATCTCAAAGAACGAGAACTTATCTACCGAACCACTGAAGGAATGATACGAAAAGATATATCACAGCACAGGGACCTATCATCGGTGATAACACAGAGAAAGTTGAGCCAAGTGATGCGAAGGACAAATTCCTGGATGAAGCAACATGAGGTGTCCCTGGCTACTGAGAAGACTGAAGTAAATAGTACTTCTAAGTACTTCTTCATCAAAACCGAACTTATAAAAAGCAAAAACGTGGCAAAATACCGGGGAGAAGAAACTGAGCTTTTGGGACCAGATACGGACGGCTGCTGAACGCGCAACCCTGGTTACAAATCACCTATCCATAGGCTGATGACAAATGTAGGTGGATCATCCGCGAGCAAACGGAGACTTATTCTGGCAACAACAGATTCAATTCTGCTGTACGGAAGCGAGATTTGGGCTGAAGCACTAAAACAGAAAAAGCACCGGACAGTGCAGAAAATAAAGAAACAAGGAGAGGTAGAGGTAGGTAGAACTATCGGGTGTTTTTTTTTGTTAGAGGTTGGTTTTGCGAATAAGGACAAAACTGAATGGATTCGCCACAGTGCACAGCATTTGGAGCTTTGTATATATCAACTTTGTGGAAGATTTTTCGCATACCATCAAGATCCAACTTGTACAAGAATTAAAGCCGCGAGACCGTCGTGATTTTGGTGTATTGGCCGAAAATGAAATTGATTTCGATGCTGATTTTCATCACCACTGAGGTGAGGCTCATTTTTGGTTGAATGGTTACCTCAACAAGCAACCTCCGCATTTGGAGTGAAGATAATCCTTATCCACATACCTTGAGACACCATTACATTCACAAAAACTGACTTTTTGGTGTACCTCATTGGGCCATAGGTTAGGTGGAAGTGGCTGTCAGTCAATGAGTACATTGCCTAACACACTTAGGCCGCTAGGGCCCATTGTGATACCACAGAGATCAGCAAGTTAATCACCTACTGATCTCAGAAACCCGATGTAAGATTAACGAGTTAATCACTTATTAATCTTCCATTACGGTACTAGCCGGTTAATCACCTGCTAGTCGAACCACGTGGAACTTTTAATGTATTTTGAAAGACTTTTAGGGTCTATGTACGCTAGGTCGCTAGTATCATCGAAGAAGAATTCACCGAGATGAGCCTTCCTCCTATGAAGCAGTGCAGGGCATGAGCAAAGAAGGTGTTGAACGGTCTCTTCCTCCTCCTCGTCCATGCAGCTTCTGCAGAAATCATTGGAAAACACACCAAGTCTTTTGGCGTGTCTCCCTATTAGACAGTGTCCTGTAAGAACACCTATGGTAGAACCTAGACACAGACGGTTCAGGGACAACAAACTCTTTGATCGTTTTGAGTCCACACACGGCCAAACTTTTTTGGTTGCAAGGCATGTGTTACTCTCAGTCCATCTAGTGTTTGTTATCCTTGAAGCGTCCTGTCTAAGCAGGAGTTTACATGTAGCGATAGGTACACCTATGTTGTTCCATTCTGAGCGTAGGGAAGTGGTCGTGCCCTTTTGGCTAGTTCGTCTGCCATACAGTTGAATGGTATGTCCCTGTGCCCTGGCACCCATGAAAGGTGAATGTTAAACTGATTTGACATCTCCCTCAGAGACATCTGACAATTTTGGACCGTGATGGATTTTGTAGAGACAGAGGCAAGAGATTTAAGGGCAGCTTGGCTGTCTGAGAAGATCCGAATATCCGTGGAGGATATGACGTTTTCTTTGAGCCAAGACAGCACCTCCTTAATCGCCAGAATTTCCGCTTGGAACACACTACAATGATCGGGTAGGCGGAAGAAAAGACTGAGATTCAGCTTTTCTGAGTAGATTCCACTTCCCACACCTTCGCTGGTTTTTGAACCATCGGTGTAGAAGTGTATTGCTTCATTTTCCAAAAGAGCGCCATTTTCCCAAGCTTCTCTTGAAGGTATGGTTACTTGGAAATTATTGTCAAACACCAACTTGGGGGTGGTGTAGTCGGATCGATTCGGTAAGAATCTAAAGTTATCTAGAATGGTAATGTGGCCGATTTGATAATTGGTCCACTGTGATGTAGCTCTGAGTCGAGTAGCTGAGCTAGCTGCGACTTGTTTGCTGAAGATATCTAGGGGTGTGAGATCTAGTAGTACATTGAGGGCGTCCGATGGGGTTGTCCTCAGTGCACCACTAATACACAGACTAGCCGTTCTTTGAACTTTGGCCAGCTTGTTGTAGTTGATCATCTTGTCTAGTGCTGTCCACCAGACTATCACCCCGTATGTGAGTATCGGTCTAATTACCGATGTAAACAGCCAATGGGTGATTTGGGGGGAGAAACCCCATTTCCCGCCAATGGCTTTTTTACAGGAGAAGAGTGCAACGTTGGCTTTATTTACTCTTTCCTCAATATTGGTTTTCCAGGTCAGTTTTTTGTCAAAAATGAGACCTAGATATTTAGCCTGATTTGACAGTGTGAGAGTTACCCCTTTAATAGTTGGGGGTTTGAAATCCGGAATTTTGTATTTCCTCGTTCATTGGGCCATACTTCTTCCGAAATGATGCTGACGAGCAAATTGCCGTTAATGGAGCCCGGTATAGAGCCATGCTAACCGACTATTTTGTTCCCAAATTGGATGACATGAATGTGGATGAGATGTGGTTCCAACAAAATTGCGTTACATGCCACACAGCGTACATCACAATCGTTTTATTGAGGAAAACATTCGATTAGCGGAAAATTTCGCAGAATGGACCTGTCAATTGGCCACCAAGATCATGTGATTTGACACCATTGGATTATTTTCTTTGGTGATATGTGAAGTTTCTCGTCTACGTCAACCAACCAGAAATGTTAGGGGGCTTGGAAGCAAATATTCGTGGCATTATTGCCGACATACGGCCTCAAATGCTGGAAAAAGTGACTGAAAATTGGACCTCTAGACTTGGCTTTATTCGAGCCAGCAGCGGTGGCCACATGCCCGAAATCAAATTAAATCATTGATGGCAAATTATACTTCCAATAAAAATAAAATTGATGGAAATTTAAACGATGTTCTTGTGTTTTATTTCAATTCGAAGTCCTTTATTTCCAAAAAAACACCCTTTAAGTCAAATTCATCCGTTCTGACATTCCCAAGAAGCTCTGGTAGACCGCTGAGGTTAAGGCAGTCAGTCATTACTCGCAAAGAGTGTTGGTAAAAAACTCTGGTCCTCCAGGGGCTCAAACATGTTTCTCTGGTGTTGGTCAAACTATGTAAATCATAGACTAGTGCGCTGGAGGGAGCCTTGTTTGTTTCCGACTCGCTTCTAAGTGGGTTTCAAGAAACCCAAAGCTGTCTCTATGGTCGAACGCCTTCTTTTCTAAGCTCTGGACTTGCCCAAAATTCCCCCTAATATATCTTTGAACTCTTGCTTGGATGAGTTCATGTAATCAATACTGAGAATCTTTAAAATTGCCACATTCTTATCATATAGTGTCATTGGATAAAGTAATAGGCTGCGGTGGCATTGTTTTATATGGACTCACCTGATGGTGCTGTTTCGACAAGCTCTCGCCCCACGCTTCAAGCTCTCATTGCTCAAATGGTGTTGCAGGTTGTTATAGTCACATGAGCAAACAACCAGCCCCTAGCCATTTGAAGACAAGTTTAAAGGTCGGTTAAAATGAAGAAAAAGTCCAAGAAACCTCAAAAGACAAAATGTTTAATGCCTTAGCATTAAGACTTTTAACTAAATCGTCTCATAGGAAACGAAAACACTTCAAGTCATTTTTCAAAGTGAAGCCCGTATATAATTCTTTATGATTGAAGACCTAGAACAGATCCCTCAGTTATATTTTTTCTTTAAATGCAATCTCCACTCGATGTGCTCCAACCTTACATGCTCTGCCAATTCCAGCTGTCTTGGCAGAAGGAATTTATGAAATCGTATTTGTAAAGCATACCCGAGCTCATGTGGTAGATTCATGTTGCAAAATATCATAACCTCCGACATGCAAATGAAAGCGTGGCTGCAATCACTCAGGGACTATAGCATGACACTGGTGAATGATGGGCGAGCACAGGATTCTATGTCAGGCTGACAGGTACCTATCGCGAGTTCGTCCTCTTCCTGCTTCCATCATAGTCGTCATCCTCTGACGGTTCTGGTATTCGTGTGTGTCATGGATAAAACCACACCTGGATTCGTATTTTCACATGCAAATGGCGACAGAATAGAAAAAGCATAAAAAAGGAGACAAAAAACTCTCGGTATGCCGTCATCATTACTAATGTCAGGAGACATGGATGGCCCAACGAGGAGCGAATTTTAGAAGGCAATCGCACTTGAGTTTCGATGGTACTCTTCTCTATACCTACATATATGGAAATTAATAAAAACACTCCTGAGTTGTGTTTCGAGAGCATACCTCACAACATGTGAGTTCCATTGGAAGTTGTCCCCATCGTCGCCGTGTGTCGTCGTAGGCAGACATATTCTTTTATTTTGTTTGGTTTTTGGAAAATGATTTGTTTATAGTCGTGTAGCTCGGTCTGAAATGATACGCTCGTTGATTTATGAATTTTTGAATATCAATTCGTGAGAGCCGACCAGACTCGTGTCGCCATGTAATGAATGGAAAAGTTGTTGAACGATTTGGCATTCATTTCATACCGATCGATTAATGAAGTCAGTGGGTCGCAATAAACAAAACGAGGGTTTTTTTTCTGCTGATATGAATAAAATAACGTTTTACATATTTTACATCCTTTTTCAGAAAGCAATAATTTTTAAAACGGAATTTTTAACGCCTCTTCTGATGTAACACAAGCTAAAGCTTCGTGTAACGATAGCATTACCATTCACAGGAACTAAGTTGAAGTGGTAATAATTTCACAAAAGACTGAACTTCTGCATTACTCAAAATTCATTGAAACAAAAGTTGTAAGGCACATGCTTGGTGATTTATTTCAAAAAATAATCAAATCGAATTAAATTCTTGCGTAAATTACAATTGGAAATTCTTCCTCTTCAGTGCGTCCATATTTTTATGGGATTTTAAGCAAATATTCGAATATTATAAAAATTCCAAATGCTCATTGTTATGGGGAACACTTATAAGTCAAATCTACAGATACAGCATTTATGTACATAATTACGATACGAATACAAACATACAAAAAGAACCAAAATAAACAGAAAGGACCAAACAACCAAATTGTATATCCTTTTAAACATTCCCACCACATCATCATCTAACTGACCTTGTTGTAGCCAAGGTACGAATGATGATATACTCTTCACGACACACCACAGACTCTAAAACAATCTAATTTCGGAAAGCTCCAATCGCAAGAGATAGCCAAAGCCTTTTCCAATCGAGTATTTCTCCAATTTATTTTTGCATCCTACTCGTAGGCCATGAGCACTGAGCATGAAGACGAAGTCCACGGGCAGCAATGACAAAAAGCTATTAGAACTGCTTTTTAGGTTCGGGGTTTGACTCTGCCTATAAAACGAAGCCCATAGGTCGATGAAGTAAGCAGACAGGCAAATGCAGCCAAACAAAAAGAACGGAAATGTTGATGCAAAAGAGAACAAGACCTTTTTTCGACCTGAGATCTGCAACACAAAGCTACAAGTTAACAAGTTTATAACCACTTGTTGGAATATGTTCATTTCACTGGTAGAAGAGCAAGCAAATCTGTACTTGTAGTTTCGTGTTACAGGCTCAAGTACAACGAGATTTGCAATGAGAAAAGAAGGAAAGAACTCCAAATTCTCAAAAAAAAAAAGCAGCATGAGAAGCGATCGTTTGAGGAAATTGAGAGAGATACCATCTAAAGGAATGAGATTCGAAAGCTTTAGCAAAAGGATAAAAGATCATGCCAGGGTTACAAGCCCCGAACTGAAAATTGGAAAGACCAGCAGGGAAACATAGTGTATCTAGGTCCGCAGTTGCTAATGAGACCACCTGTGCAGACTGCTAAACGTCGTAAGGAAACTAATTACGCTCCTGAAGGATCTGATTCTACGAAGGCTTAAGACATTCTGCAGCAACAATCATTCCAAATATGCAATTAGCATTCCGGAAGAAGCACTCAACTCTTCAACCTTTCCTGAAGCTACAAAGGGACATTGCAGGTTTGCAGGGAAGCTCAATAACCACCAAACAGCTATTGGATGTTCATTTGGAAGTTGAGGGGACATTCCATAGGGTCTAGATAAACGGACTTATCCATAAGCTTTCCAGGTACAGCAATAAAAATTTTATTTAATTTTCTTCATTCCAGATCCTTCTAAGTGCAAGTAGACTACGTTATGTCATCAAACAGGCCAACGAGGGGAGGGGTTGCTTAAGGATCGAAGTTAGGACCTTTCCTGTATGGGATCTTCACTTTAAACCAACTTCAACAAGAAAACGCAACCAACCTTATTTGTGCGGATGATTTCTCTCTGAGTACAATTAACGATGGGAAATCAAAATTAACTCAGAAAAATACGAGCTAATTTGCATACAAACCCCCACACAAGGACGAAGAAGTTTGCGATCAGTCAATGACGGAACACAGCTCAGGCCAAGGAAGCTGGCCAAATATCTAGGAGTCCATTTCTAAGATATAATGCGTTTCAACCCGCACACCACTGCAGTCGTAAGAAAAGCTAGCTGTGCTTTCCATCGCGTCCATCCACTAATGCGAAGAAGGAGACTAAGCGCAAGTGGATTATAGGGCTATAGCTCATAAACTAAACAATTTGAATGCCCAACAAATGTCAAAACACATACTAGAAGTAGACTTAGTAAAAAAAAAAAAAAAAAAAAACAGCAGCTAATTGGGCCTGTCATAACGTACTGATTTTCCATCTGGTTCACAATATCTAAGACTGGAATGCAAAAACTTGCTGTACTCGAGTGGTAAGTTCTGTGCTTCTGGACAGGATTTGGCTACGATCCGTTACGCAGGAAAACAGTCAGTAGAAAACTATATGAAAAAGTTGGAAAAAGCCAACTGGAAGACCTCGGCAACCATCCAAAATCCTTAATAAGGAGGATAGCAGCAGAAGACCGACACCCGGACCCGAGATGCAGATGATCCAAAAACTCTCCGTACAGAGACTATCGTTTGTGTTTTTGCAAAAATAAAAGTAGTTATGTAAACAAAACACCAAAATGGTAACACAGATGACAGCCCATTATCTCCTCTCACTTGTTTTGTCAATTCCAAGAACTTTTATGCTCGAATGATACCGTTATGATCATAATTTTGTGGCGGTTCCTTGAAAGAGAGAAAAATAGTCTCCGTACAGATTTCATTCTCTTGTTGTAGTTGGCACTGTAAGGTTATTGTTATAAGGAATTATTTTGCTTTTTGGCAAGGTTAAGTGTTCTCAATTATATTTTAGATATAAAGGGTGGTTAAATTTCAAGGGCCGATGTTGAATGTGAACCACACCTAAACGCCAAGTTTTTTTCCGAATTTTATTTGACATTTCTCTATTTCAGACTTATTCAATTTGAACCATGGAGAGATACACAATCCAACAACGTGTTAAAGTTATCCAGACTTATTATGAAAATGGGCGTTCAAATCAAAATGCATATCGTGCACTTCGTGATTTTTTTTGTCAATTTAATCGTCCAAATGTGCGTACAATCGCAAAAATCGTGGAAAAATTCGAGCAAACCGGGTCTGTAGAAGATGTGAGAACACCAGTGCATGCTCGTACAGCTCGTACGGCAGAAAATATTGCTGCTGTTCGCGATAGTGTGGCTGAAGAGCCGTCCACCTCAACTCGTCGTCGTGCCCAACAATTGCACCTCTCACGCTCGTCGTTGATGAACATTATGCATAAAGACTTGCATTTACACGCTTACAAGGTGCAATTGGCTCAAGAACTAAAGCCTCTTGACCATTCCAAACGTCGTGAATGGGCAGAATGGTGGCAAGAAATGGCAACAGTGGATGATCAATTTTCGAAGAAAATCATCTTCAGTGATGAGGCACATTTTCACCTCAGTGGATTCGTCAATAAACAGAATTGCCGCATTTGGGCGAATGAGAATCCAAGAGTGATTGTCGAAAAACCAATGCACCCACAAAGAGTGACTGTTTGGTGCGGTTTATGGGCTGGCGGCATCATCGGGCCTTATTTTTTCCAAAATGAGGCCGGTCAGGCAATTACTGTGAATGGTGTTCGCTATCGTGAGATGATAACGAACTTTTTATGGCCCGAATTGGAAGATATGCATGTGGACGATATGTGGTTTCAGCAGGACGGTGCCACTTGCCACACAGCTAACGAAACAATGGCTCTTTTGCGCAACAAATTCAATGGCCGTGTTATCTCACGTAATGGCGATGTCAATTGGCCGCCAAGATCATGTGATTTGACACCGTTGGACTTTTTTCTTTGGGGTTATTTGAAAGAAAAGGTGTACGTCGATAAGCCAGCAACAATTCAAGAGCTAAAGGATGAGATAATTCGACACATTAACGGCATAGAACCTCCATTATGCCTCAGGGTCATCGAAAATTTGGACCATCGGATGGAGGTGTGCCGCCGTGGTCGCGGTGCCCATTTGGCCGATATTTTGTTCCATACATAATTGAGTAATACCAATATATCATAATAAAATAAAATTACAATAATTTCCTAAATAGTTTGTGTTTTATTCAAAATCAACATCGGCCCTTGAAATTTAACCACCCTTTATATTGTGTTTCGTCACAAGGAAATTAAAATGGAATCGAAAAATAAGCAAATTCTTTTGGCTAACAAGCAGATTATCATCGATCTGCGATCTGAGGGGAAATCTTATACTGAAATTTCAAAAATAGTCAAAAGGCCACGTTCTTCCGTTCAGTACGTTGTGGAACAGTTTACAAAAACGATTTTAAACAAACCAAGATCTGGTCGTCCAAAAAAGATAGATATCGTCAAACGGAGAAGAGGTTGCTGAGGAGTGTTGCAGAGGATCCGAAGCGAAATGCACCAGATTTAGCTAGAAAACTATAAATCAGTGACGGAGTTGATGTATCCCCTCAAACAATTTGCAACTTACAGTCGATGCGATGACCCTAATGGCGACGGCACAATCAACAACGATGAAGCAATAAACTTCTATGGTGAAGCAGCCCCACCCCACCACCATCGTGGCTAGTTACTTCAATAAAGTGTTGCTGTTTCTTAAATCCAAACTGGTTCAAAAAGAGCTGAGCTCATGGTAGGGAAGCCCAAGAGCTGATTTTGCGTGTTACTCCGGAACCAGCATAAAATTGTAGGTTCCCTCCCGCGTGACCTAAGGCTAAGTGACACAAGACCAAATATGAACGTTTGGCGATATGCCACTTAACGAAAGCGACATAAGGCTAAATTTTAGGCGTTGGCCTTACGTCACTCTCGCGAAGCGTCTTAAAGCCAATTTAGCCTTATGTCACTCAGAAATGTTTTCACCTGGATTCCAAGAACAAAGTTCATATTCCATAACCTTAAACAAAAGATGAAAAATTATTAAATATTCAAGTAAGTGTATATTGCAAATATTTTCATAAGTATTTAATTTTATTATTATTTAACAAGAAAGGCATATACATATACAGTGGTGGCCACACAATTAATAACGGCACCCCAAACCATTTTGTCTCCTCCTTCATGTTTCACGGTATTCGGCGTGTATTTTGGGTCTTATTCTTTTTTCTGAGGACGTTTGACATACACTTTACCGTCTGACCCAAACAAATTGAATTTAGATTCATCACATTGGGGTGCATTTTCTTGGATTGGTGTTGGTTTTGGTTGGTGTTGGGTAGTATGGATAAACGGTCAAATGGATCAACACGTTTATAAAGGCATACTGGAGAGTGTCATAGAGCCTTTTTCATTATCACACATGCCCATCAGTTATGTTTTTCAGCAGGACAACCACCCAAAACATACTGCATACTTGTAAAGCAGTGGTTTGCGGGTACAAAAAAAAAAGTGTTTTGGGTTGACCCGCGCAAAGTCCGGGCCTGAATCCAATTAAGAACTTATGGGCAGACGTCGAGAGAGGATTAAAGTCCAAAAAATCTAAAGATTCGAACGAGCTTTGGTGTAAAATTCCCTCAAACATAAATTTTTGTTTGTTTATTCAAGCTACCAGTGTGTTACGCAAAGATCAGTGCGATCGCATGAACATAATCGTGCTCATACCAAATTTACACGTGACTTTTCTGATTCTAGCATAGCTAAAATCAATAAAAGTCACTCGACAGATTAAGAACTATCGAAACGACCTTTAAAGTGCCACCACAGATCTATTCCAACTCCTGGCCACTGGTCAAACGTAAGAAACAGTCTAGCGATCTCTGCCCAAAACTCAACGATCGCTCAAAAAACTCATCGAGATCGACCAACCAATTCTAACTTCGGTTAGGGAAGTTTTTTTTTTTATCACCGCCATCGAGTGCCGTCAAAATTAAACTTTTGCTTATATCAATTAATTGATATCAAATT
This sequence comes from Melanostoma mellinum, assembly GCA_914767635.1. Classification (NCBI taxonomy): domain Eukaryota; kingdom Metazoa; phylum Arthropoda; class Insecta; order Diptera; family Syrphidae; genus Melanostoma; species Melanostoma mellinum. The sequence goes on along the minus strand of OU612059.1, from coordinate 56,412,709 downwards.
TTAGATTTGTGCCAAGTAATCTAAGCAAACTATTGCGTATTTCGTGAATCAGAGTTCTTATAAGATCTGGTGAAACCCGCCATCAACCCGCCTAGCGGGTCATATAAACTCTACCTCACTTCGATTCACGAAGATTGCTTGGTACCATTAACTGCAACCAGCGATTAGACTTTGGAACAGTGGTCTTACTATACGCCAAACGATCGGGTTCTATCATTCCCTAGAATACTCGTACAGTCAAGCCATACACGAGATTAGTCACCATAGAAATCAGCCACGTGAACAAAGCAATCTCTGCTTCACGAATCAAGAACGACCAACAAATAAGTCAATCCCGTACAATCAAGGTCAGCATCCTAACATCTTATCAGCATCTCTATCAAATTGGTCCAGAGCCAAAACCACTAGTTGGTCTCTGACTCTACAATACCAATACCTATTCACCAACGCCACATCACCATCATCAACTCAATAATCATCACCAATAGAAAATCCAATACCAATATACCTAAACTAATTAATCAACATCATCATCAAAATAAATTGTTTATTCACATTAAGTTTATAATTCACGATCGTCACTAGTTCAACTTGCCAGGATTTTATTTTAACATAAATTTTCAGCTGCGCTTCGACAAAAATAATTCAGCGCAAAGGCGTCAACAAAGCTGATGTGCACACCAACTTTGGAGAGCCGGTAAGTTTTTCTATTTTCATTTTTAAATCTTGACAAAATTGAACAATTCTGAAAATTAAGATATTCAATCCTAGCACATACTAAGATAAATTTATTGAATTCATAATAAATTCTCTTTAATTATAATTATTTGCTTTTCGATAAAAGAGAGTGAGAACGACAAAACTGAGCTGTTAGTTTGTTTTTTTATTGCTGAAGAAAGGAGATAATCCTCTCTGCTACAATTTTCTCTCAAGCGAGATTTGAATGATAATTTGGTATGCTCGTTTTCTTGTTACCACTCGATTCATGATTGAGCTTTAAATTTTTTTATTTAGTTTTTTTTTTTATATCAATATATTAATTTTTAATATTCCACTCAAACTTCATTTGAGTTTTAATTTGAGTAGAATAGAATTTACTTTAACTTTATTTTATGCTTTTTTTCCATTGAATTTAAATTACTCAACCTTGAATTTGAGGATGAGTTAAATTTTTGTTAAAATTCTGATTCTCTATTTTGATTTGGATTTAATAAAAACATTCTTAAATGAAGATTAGTATACAAAAGTATACGAATGAAAATTTTGGTTTAGCCTATTGATTTAAAGCCACGATGGCCTGAGTTTAGTTTATTGTGCAGAGGGAAGTGATATGAAGTGATGTTCATTTATGACGATGATAGAAATACTTTGAGGCATTTTTAGATAAGTATTACATTACGACTAGGGGTTATTGAGAAATATATTTGAGTGGTTCGATAACCACGGAATTTCTTGGATTCAAGAAATAGAGGGAGGGCTACACTCCGGCGACCCAGATTACACCTTGGTTCTCCAATATAAGAAAAATATACCAGAAATTTATATAGTTTTGCGATTACTTTAGGCTTTGTTGAATATTCTTTTGTTTTGTTGTGTTTTCTCTTCGGCATGAGGTACACTGTACGGTAGTCTAGCGGCTGGTACAAGTACCCACCCCACCGACGAGCTGGCAAAAGGTGATGCAAGCGTGCCGAGCTGTACTTAGCCAGCTGGACGACTTATTCAACCTTCTTTTGGTTTGCTTAGGGTATCCTGTGGTCCTAGGGAATTCAAGGGAGAAGCAGATCATCACTTTGAGTTAAATAAGAACACCAAATCCGTTACAGAAGTTTGGCTGCGGTTATACAAAGTAATAAATTCCCTACAAAATATTAATACTTACTCTATGTTAAACTGAAGATTTCTAGTAAAATACCATTTTTAATTTTCTGTTTCCATTTGTATGGCCACACAAAATTTGAGTTAAATACATGTTTATTTTTTTGTATTTGATATTGTCTAGCTTTTTTCTCGTATTAATAATTTAATTTGTACTCTTATTCATGGGTTACAAATTAAAACTCTTTTCAACCTGAAAAAATGGCTTTTAAGAAAGTTATGCATACTTATTTTTACCGTTTCTAATTGTGTGGCCACCACTGTATATATTATATAACAAATAACAATATGATAGTATTCCAATAGAAATAAACGTTGAGTCAAAACAAATTTACAACAATTTGTTTACTTTTTAATTTTAGATTTTACACTCTTTAATATATAATACTAATAATACCAACAAAAATGTGGGTGGTATTCGTCATAGTTTGTCTGCAAATTGGAGAGAGTTGGATTATTGTTTTTTATATATACACAGCCGTATTTATTAGATTTTGCTATTACACGCTTAAAACGCATAATAGTTTTTCAGTGTGGTACCCGTGGCGTAATGGTTAGCATGTCCACCTGCTAATCAAAAGGTTCGAAGTTCGAATCCCAGCAGAGGCAAAATGCAAAAATGTTTTTCCACGGGTATCGCCTTTCGCGAGGAATTGGCAAGTCCTCCGTTAGTAAATTCATTGCCTTGAAAAGCGCATTCTCAAGTAGCCGTTCGGAACCGGCAAAAAATTGTAGGTCCCCTCCATTCCATCAAGGGATGGTTGTGAGAAATGCGCTAGGCCCAGGGGCTCCTCGCTGTGTTGCGCCACCCTATTTTTTTTTTTTTTTTTTTAGTTATTCAGTGAATAAGAACCTATTCAGACTTTATTCAGTGAATAAAAAATCCTTATTTATAATCTTTTTCATCACCCATTATAGTTATTCATCCCTTAAGTCAAAATCATAAAGAAACTCTCTATTTTTGTTTCTCAATGGTTGAACTGACAACAGGGTTTTGTTTTGTTTTTATTTTCGTTCGGTTTTCGGTCTAAGTATAAAACTACAAGTACAAATAAAATAACTAAAGGTAACTAAATAAACTAAATAACTAAAGGAAAATGGATCAACTAAAAAGAAAACGGAACATTTCTTGACGGTGCCTTAAATCTTTTCAGGGATAAGCATTGATATACTGAATCTGTGCTCAGTTTACTATGTAATTGTGTGATTGGAGTTGAAGTTGTTGCATAGGTTTCAAAAAAATCGGAGAACAAAAGTAGTTCGCCTTACAGTTTAGTTCAAAGAAAGATATAAAATGAAAAAGTGAAGTATATTTTTGTTCTGTGATTTTTCAAAAACAACTCTGTAACTTTCAAGTGGAATCATACAATTACACAATGAAAATTCTCAAAGTTGTAAATAAACCACTGAATGACAACTTAATACTCAAAATCAAATGACATTTATACGCTAAAACACGCTTAAAACACGCTTAAAACACACATTTCTGCGTTAAAGCTATTCAGCCCCTATTCACTGACGAAAAATGATTATAAATACGATTTCTGATTTATTCAATGAATAGAATAAGCGTGTTATAAAGTTGTTCGGAGTGCGATTATAAATACGATTATAAATACGGCTGACAATATACAAGTGGACAGCAAAAGAATGGGAGCTCCGCTATTATGAATTGTCTTTCTGATTAAATATGATGCATTGGTTTATAAAAGAAGATACAGTTATAATTAAAAATGTGAATGCATACATACAGAATATTTTTAAGCATAACTGATACAAAGAGATATGCTTTCAATCAGTTAAATTTAAAGCTTCGCCGGGAATATTTTTTTTAAAATATTTTTTCAGTTTTGTTATCAAATCTTTAGGTTTTGAGCTTAAGACATTCAAATTTGGCCTTATGTCATCTGGTCTAAGTCACGGCACCTCGCGGGGAGAGTACGATAACTATGGCGACAAAAAATAATAACGGTTTCTGATAGAGGGGTTCAATACAAGCATTTTTTACTATGGGAGGGGGGGGGGGGGGGTCTATCTCCCCCCGTTTAGGCGCTAGGGGCAATTTTATAAAAATTGACTTAAAATCTAAAAAAAATATTGTAGAACAACGGAAAAACTTACAGATACAATTTATACTTTTTATGAAAGCCAGAAACTTGCACTTTATAATAAAATTTAAATAAAGTGGTTTCAATTTATAGTTTTTGAAATAACTGACTTCAAAGTCAAAATTTACGAAAAAAAATTTTAAAAAATCACTTTGAGTACTATGTTTCTCGTGATTACAAATGCCAATAAAAAAAAAATTAGATGCAGTTAGTTGCTTCAATAAATTTTTTATCAAACGATATAAATTACTTTTTTCTATGTCTTATAGTTTTTGAGATAATTGAAAAATAGTAAAACTATATTTCTTTTTTAAAATCAAAAAATTTTCTAATTTTAAAAGAAACTTTTCATATAAAAAATTTGCACCCCAAAGCTTATGAGCAGCTTAACCCTGCGGAAAAAGGGTTAAAATAATGAGCCCCGCTAAGCGGGCCATGCGGAAAGCTGTTGCATACGGAAATTAATTGCTACTTTCATATTTAGCATGAGCAGCTTAACCCTGCGGAAAAAGGGTTGAAATAATGAGCCCCGCGAAGCGGTCCATGCGGAAAGCTGTTGCATACGGAAATTAATTGCACATAAGTACCTGTCTTATGAATTTTTATACTTTCACTAGTCTATTTCCTAACATTATTGCAAATTCGTACGTATTTCCATAATTTTTTGAAAATAATGCATACTTCAATAGTTTTACTATTTTTCAATTATCTCAAAAACTATAAGACATATAAAAAAGTAATTTATATCGTTTGATAAAAAATTTATTGAAGCAACTAACTACATCTAATTTTTTTTATTGGCATTTGTAATCACGAGAAACATAGTACTCAAAGTGATTTTTTAAAATTTTTTTTCGTAAATTTTGACTTTGAAGTCAGTTATTTCAAAAACTATAAATTGAAACCACTTCATTTAAAATTTGTTATAAAGTGCAAGTTTCTGGCTTTCATAAAAAGTATAAATTGTATCTGTAAGTTTTCCCGTTGTTCTACAATATTTTTTTTTAGATTTTAAGTCAATTTTTATAAAATTGCCCCTACCGCCTAAACGGGGGGGAGATAGACCCCCCTCCCATAGTAAAAAATGCTTGTATTGAACCCATCCACCAAAAACCGTTATTATTTTTTGTCGCCATAGTTATCGTACTCGTGCCCACCTCGCCTTTATCAACCCGCAATATCGACAGTCTTACAATTTTTCACCATTGGATTCGATGCGGATTCCGTAATAGCAAAAATGACAAAATGAGTACGGATTGCTTCCGCAGCTCGATTATTGGATTCCTTAATCGACGTAATCTTTCTTATGTATGCATTACTTTTATCGTAGTAAGCAAAAGCAAATACGAAATTTTAAATTCCAAGAAGACCTACTTTTTAATATTTTTAGATTAATTAGTCAAGAAATTGATGTCTTCTCGGGCACGAGTTATAACACAATGGCTACTAAGTACTAAACAGAGAAACCGGTTCGTTGGAGTAGGCAATTGTGAGAACATAAGCCGTTAAATTAAAAAATTATGAACAGCTTTTATTGCGTATACATTCTTCAAAATGGAACAGATACACAAAACGGATTTACATAGCTTTGTTGAATTAAACATTTGGTTTCTTAAATTTGGCAAAGCAAACATCCCAACCTCCACCATTTTGGCTTCAAAATGTGTTTTTCTTGAAGAAAGAAGGAGGCACTTAAGATATCCCGATTCGGTCGTAAACAAACCCCGTTACATTACTAAGAAAACCGCCTGGTTTCGAATTTATTTTATTTGTACAAGACCCATTCCTTACGAGCACCCCCGGGGAAAAAGACTACCACGCAATTCATCAGCAAATATAAAAAAAATTACGGCAAATTGCGAGAAATAAATGGTAGTGTTCGTATTTAGGCAGATAACATTATACCCAAACAACACTTTCCATGGAACACAAAAAAAAAAAAGGAAAGTAAATCCTTCCTCCGATAAAAACGGACAGTGGACCATAAACATTTAACTATTCAATCAAATCGGCATCCATACGATTAAATCTTTTTTTGGTGTTGTAAATAATTTCACGACTAAAGCTGTAAATCTCCTATTGCAATTCCGCACTCTGTTTTCTGTGATAGCAAAATTATTTAAACCTTTGCTTCGTTTGGAATGCGATAAGAGGAAATAATATTTCTGTGAAATTCAATTCACTACTTCAATCTGTCGACATAACTTTTTTGAAGGAATTTCAGTGGTTTTTGTTTTAATTCTAAAGTGGAATGTGTTTGTATTAAGGACTAATGAAAAAATGTTAATGGTTTTACAGATTTATTAAGTTTCGAGAGCTGGTACATGGAGTAACAATAATTTCATCCGACCATTTGTAATGCGGTTTTATTTCAAAGGGTTTACATTTACGAGCTGATTGTTGCGTAATGGGGCTTGGCAACTCATTTAAAGGCTGTATTAAAAGTATTGTAACGTTCACCAGATTCGATAAATAAAACTTCACTTTGAACTCTTATCTGTACTTTAATTACAATACTTTTCTGGTTGTTATACAATCCAATTAATAACCCCAACCCTTACACTATCAAAATAAATAAAAATAAATAAATAGGGTGGCGCAACAGAGCGAGGAGCCCCTGGGCCTAGCGCATTTCTCACAACCATGCCTTGTGAGGGAATGGAAGGGACCTACAATTTTCTGCCGGTTCCGAACGGCTAATTGAGAAAGCGCTTTTCATGGCAATGAATACTAACGGAGGACTTGCCAATTCCTCGCTTACACTATCACTTCACAATAAAAACTGACTCTTTCTGCGCCAGCGGCAGCGGCCTCTTCATATAGAAAAGTAAACCACATTAACGAACTCTCTAGATAAATCGAGAACCATACAGAAAGTTTCGAAAAGTTTGTGCTCCTCCCCAGTTATGATATGTTTGTAGGTACTTTGCTTTCAATCGTATTTGTATACGCACACACTAACTCATAGTTCAGAGCCAACCACTTTTTGTGGAATCCAATAAATTCAATCAAAAGACGTGTTTTTTCGAACGTCTATCCGGAGTTAACTTGGACCTGGAATGGTTTTCATATTTTGAAAATGACATTCAGGTAAAAGTCTTACATCATCAGTTTTTATCCATTTTATATTTTGAAAGGAGTAGGTAATCTCATCAAAGCAAATAAGATCCAAATGAATCTAGAGACAACCGTAGCACCTTAGAACTTTTCTGTAAATGTGTTTGCAGATCCAGGGCTTACACGACTGGGGATCACCGGCGAAATAAAAGAGAGATCAAATTTAGAACATGAAACATGTACGTGTCAAAAATTTAAAATAGGTACTTTTCGCAAAATTTCGTAAATTTTCAAGCATTAAAGGGTTTACTACGCCAGGCAATACTATACACTAAGCACGGTACTGGTTTTTGCTTGAACTGAAATGCTCTGATTAGAGCTACACGAATTCTAGGGACTAGCAAAAGCTATGCGAATGCGAAGGACTGGAAAAGGTTAATTGGAACGTTGGAAGTATGACTGTTAGAAGTTTCGAACTTGAGATGAGAAGAAGGAGGCAGGCGAGTATACATTTATTGTGTTCAAGAAACAAAATGGCGTTATATAAAAAACAGAACTCGTTTTCTTGATGTAAAAACACAAGCCAACAAAATGCTGTTCTATGAACGAGTCTAGATAGGAAGCGTGTTGACTATTTCAAAGCCTATAGTGACAGTATGACATCTTGGACACATGCTCTGATATTTTCACGAGAAAAATATCTAACGGGATCATAAGCTCGTGTTTCAGCATTCTGGCTGATGAAAGATTGGATGTGCCTGGCACAGAGCAACTTTCTGTATGTTTCCGATACATTGACTGCTATATAGACCCAAAAATTAGTATGCTCCGGGATGATTTTGAAGGTTTCATTTCTGTTTATGAGCAAGCATCTGAAAACATGACAAAAATTATACTGCAGCGATGTGAGGAGCTAAATCTTGATATGAACAAGTATGTTGGCCAAGGTTATGACGTAGCAGCAAATACACTGTCAGACAAAATAAAGTGCAGATGCCCTTGACTCATTTTAAAAATGCAGAGAATAAACAATGAGAATGATCTAGCACTCTATTTCATGTTCCTACGTTATATTTTATAATTTTTCATCAAACTTTCAAAAATACTCCGTTACTTTAGTTCTCTTTTAAACATGAACTGCATTAATTTTGAAGCAAATGACATTGAGCTTTGACAAAATAAAGTGCAATTATTTAATATATGTGCAAAGTATAGCTAATAATAATAAAAAATAAAAAATAATTCAAAATTATCCACACGTGAAGTTATCTTATGCCCGGCCCGTTTGCAAAAATTTTGCTCCAAGTTGAAAATTATTTTCATAAGTTTTGACATGGAACAACTCTCACCTGAATTGAAAGAATTTTTAGTTACGGACCGTTGACGTGGGTTGACCTCTCGTTAGCTAGGAGAAAAATATGGTCTGTCGATTTCTGGAACCAAAAAGGTTTATTTGAACTTCATTGAACGGGGAGCTGCTGCCAGTTTTAGAAGTCAAAGAGAAAGAACGAGGAAAACAACACCACCTGTTGACCGCAGAATCAAAAAAGAGGCTAGAAAAAACCATTATCCACAGCTAGAAACATTAAAGAAAACCTATAATTAGACGTAAGACCAAAGACAGCCCAAAGGTGACTTAATGAAAGTGGGCTACGAAACTATTTGGCAAAGAGGAAACTTTTGCTACGCCAAATAATTATAAAAAAAAAGACTTGCTTCCGCAAATAAGTATTTAAAAAAACCACAATTGTTTTGGGAAAGCGTAATAAGGCTTTATTAGTCTAAATTTGAGTTAACAAATTCCAAATCAAGGAAAAGAGATTGGTGCAAGCCCAAAGAAAGACTGGAGCAAAGATGCATTAAAAAAAATCGGCAAACATGGTGTTGGGTCTATTATTATTTGGGGATGTCTTCCCAAGATAATGATCCGAAGCATAATTGCAAAGTGGCAAAGCAGTTTTTTTTCTCAAAACAACGTGGAAGTATTGGAATGGCCACCTCAATCCCCAGATTTCAATCCGATAGAGGATCTTTGGTCAATATTAGATGACAGAATTCCATTAGATGGTCGGCGAAATATACCATCTTTTTGGGAAAGCCTCCAATTTGAATGTGGGTTCCATTTGAAGTTTTGATAAATCTGGTTCGCAGCATACCAAAGCGACTTGCAGCAGTTATTCAAAATAGTGGGGAGTCACCAGTTACTGATTTCCTATGAAAATTTATGATTTTTTGTTGATATTTCGAATTTGCACTTTCTTTTGTCTGTTTTTTTTTTTTCATGATTTATTGCAACACATTTTTTTCGTTATTTTAATTTTGGTTATATTTCGTTTATGAATACTGATATGTTTGTAAAAGAAGTTAAATATATTAAAGAAAATGACTTTTTGAAGTAAAATTCATGAAAACAAAACAAAACAAAATGAGTTAGTATCTTAATTCAAAAAAACAATATTCGTGAAGCCATTGGTGAAATACAGCAGCACAAAATCGACAAGGCGCTTAAAAATTGGGCCAAACGTGTAGGCTACTCTGGATGGCCAGCCGAGGCCGCCATTTGAATGAAATTATTTTCTATTACTAACCGAAAGGATTGTACTTTCAAATAAAAAAAGAAACTTGAGAAAATATTCAGTAGTTTTTAACATAGCATTAAAAAAAAAGAATTTTTTTTCCTATGAAACGAATCGACTGATTTTTATGAAATCCTTTATGCATATTCAGTAGGTCTGAGAACCGGCTACTATCTATTTTTCATACCTCTAAGTTCTTTGGGAACAGATACAGGCCATTCACACGAGCTATGAATTTTTTTTTACCTAAAAACCAACACTCCACAAAATCAGTTTTTATGGAACTCTAGACTTTTGCTGCAATTGAAAATTCAATAAAAAAAATACAGTTAAATTTTTCATGTTGAACTTAAAATGCTATAAAAATTTATTTAATGAACCAATTAATTTCGGGAATGGTTTTTTTTTTTTTGACTACTCCCAATCTAATCCCAAGTTCAAAAAACAAAGTATGAATTTTAGTTAGCTAGAGTATTGAAGAGTTAGCTACATCATTTTGAAAAGGTTCACTTGACTTTGATTTTTGACTTTTGTCCCGATAGATTGAATCCGACCACTGTGCGTTGGAGTGTTTCATTGCCCCTGAGTACCATAGACTAAATTTCATCGCCGAATTCTTAAAGGAACGGGAACGGGAACGGAAATGAGAACGGGAATTCAAAAATAGCTGGAACGTTTTCAAATTTTTTCAGCTATTACAATACGATGTTATCCCCAAATAGCTTAAACTATATTTTATCCCCATACTCCCACGAAGAACATAAGCGTAAAAAATATAAAAATGTTTTCATTGTTATAGTGCTTCATTGTTCCTGAGTAACATAGACTATATTTCATACCCACTCTCCCACTAGAATAGAAGATTAGAAACTACTATACTTAACTTTCAATTTGATAAACGTAGGGACTGAGCTACGCCGCCGGGTGGGCCAGCTAGTTTAATTTATAAGAAAATACAAACAAAAATAAGATATTCATGTTTTTCTAAATTTTGCATGCCAATTATACCATTTTCATTGGCTAAACATATCACAAAAGACCTACAATCTTCTGTTTAAAGTGTTTAAAGTGACCCAACTTCCTGACCCAAATCTTTTAAGACCCATTAATCAGCCAAATAAAAATAACAAACTAAAGCAAAAGTCAAATCAATCGATAACCACAACAGAAACCAAATACCTCATCTCTCTACGTACATCCAAACAAAGAAAAACTTGGCCTGCACTCTAAAAACTTTACTTGGATTTGTCTAATGTCCTCGATACATCAACTTGAATATAAGCATCAAAGATGCGCTTGGCTTTATGTTTGCATCAAAATAAGTTCACCTTTGAACTTTTGTAACCGACAAACTTCGAAAATAAATAGCTGACACTTTATTCTCGTTCTTGAGTAGCATAATTCGTTCGACTTTTACCCTCTACTTGTGTAGTTGCGTCGTCCTTTTTGCAAATCATTGGCACCCTCAAAGACAGAGCTGAATGTATGCAGATGGCTTACGGGATGGCAGAAACTTTACGATGCCTTTTTTCCGAGCTGTAGTAAGCCCCACGTATGTAAAGGTGATACCAACTATCAATTTTGTTCATCAGTTCAAAGTTTTTCCATGATACTCATACATTCTCTATAGTGTGTGAGAATGAGTACGTTGACAAATCGACAAAATTTAATTCTTAGATGTGTCCTTTTTGTAGGATGTGGTGTGAATGGATAAACTTTTTGCCTTGTAGAAATCGTTTAGTTGGAGAACTCTTATCAGGACTTTTGGAAGGTTTTCGGCAAAACTTTTTTGCAGCCAACAGTAAGAGACCCACTAAATGTGATAGTGGCCCACTACCACATTCTCGGTGAAAAGTAAGTAAATACAGCGTAAAACAGTCGAGAAGAATCGTGGCATCTGGCGAAGTGCTGGAGGGAGCTAAAGTTCACCTCTAAAAACACACCAGACAAATGTAAACCGCCATATGCCTTTTAAGACAGCCCCACGAAGTACAGTTAAACTCTACCAACTTTCAAGTCATCGATTGTTAACCGTCTAGCTCGGTTGGCAGCAAACATCAAACCTCATTGAGGTAATTGAGGGTCTGGTGAGCAATTTAACAAATCTACAAACAAAGCCGTCTGAAAGTCAAACTTCGAAGCAACAGTGACACGACGAGACGTCTCCATTATAAGCAACTTTTTTGCTTGAGACTGACTCAACTAGGGAACTGGCGAAATTTGTTTATCGTCCTGCTTTTTACTGCATCAGGTGATGCGTAGCAAACGATTACCTTTTAAAGTCGGCATAATTCTATTTGGGTCGAAACTTCGTTGAGAGTGCCACGCCACACAGACACACAAAAAAAATGAATACCATACCGAAGGGGGTGTGGGCAGGAGCGAGAATATGATGGTGGTTTAGAGCTGATGACCTGATGAGGCTTTACGTACAAAGAAAACCTTTTAGCGCAGCTTTTATTCCACGAATGACCTCGAGCTCGTGTGGGGAATGACTCAAAATAATTGCTTATTCGCTTAGTTTCTCGTTTTCCTTTGCTTGTGTCCCTGCCTCCCTGTCCATGGAAGGTGCTTTTTGCTAAAGAGGTTGGGGTTTTTTATTTCGAGTGTCCTTTCCCGGTGTTTATTTACTTTTCTTTTTTCTTACTTTGCATTTTGTATTTTGTAGTTCGCCTGCAGCGATAGCGGGGCTAAGAGAAGACTCTCTCTCTTCTAAATGATTGCATTATGTCTGTCGTTACTTCTAGCAATGTTCACTGAGGGTGTGTCTGTGTGTGTGAGTTTGGGGGGTACACCTACTTAAAATGGAAATTCACAACGAACGAAAAATATGTTTATCGCAATTTTATTGTTGTTAAGTATACGTAGTAGATGGAGCTGAGTAAAGAATATCCCTATCATTGGGACATTATACGGATCGTTGGCACCCCAGTTTGACGCCATATTTTTATGCACTAATTGTCAGGTTGTTAACGAGCCATTAAGTTTAATGTATTGTTAAGAAAAGTATATAGTCTGCATTTGTTTTTATTTTATTGTGTCCTCTCCTCACTTATCCTGGCACTGGTACAAACTCTGCAGGACTTTATTCAAAATGTTGCTTTGAATGGGACGAAATTATTTAAAACGATAAAAATCTTCAACGAGTTTATAGGTAATGTTATAGGAAAAGGTTAACGGGCACCGATAAGGAGAACAAGCAAGACCATTAGTTAACAAAAAAATATGGAGACGCAAAAAAGAATGTCTGGGATAAGTTTATTATTTAAGGTAGTGGAAAAAAGGATAATGCTGCCATTGCAAGATTTGCTATAAAGATTTCTTATATTGATGGCTTTACTGCCGGTAAAATAAAACCAAGGAACTTAGATTCGAAAGGCAAGAATGCCCATGGACAGGCTTTAAGAATGTGAATGAGACAAGTGTTATCAAATAAACTTTCTGCATGTTTCCAAACGATTTAAATCACGAACATCTAAAAAATAGAATACAAACTAGACAAACTGTCTCCGTTCTCCGTTATCCAAATCGAATAAGGGAAATGGAGCGGAAACAGGTGCGGATTCAGATAGAGGGTAATGGGTGCAAATGCCCCCCTCTTTGGCAGTAAAATTGTTTAGCAGACTCTACGTATTTGCTACAAAAATTTGGTTGGTCCCTTATTTGCTGATTGCCTTACAACTTAAATCAGTCATTCTATATTGTAATGAACATCCAATGGAAAAAAATATAATTGAGGAGTATACCCGAAGGAGACAGTGTGTAGACCAATAGCTTCACAAATATAATAATTAAGAGGAGCTAGAATACAAACTGTCGAAATTGCTGGAATTTTCTCGTATGCGGTATGCTTTCCTATATAAAACGGCTGCTGGCGCAAGTAGAGGCAGTCAATAGTGTCTGGATAAAAGGACCTATGCATAAACTAACCATTGTACGCTTTCCAGGTGCATTAATAAAAATTTTGTTTAATTTCTTCATTCCAGATCCTTCTAAGTGCAAGTAGAGAACACCATGTCTTCAACCAGACCCATCTGAGCAGGAATTACTCGAGGATCGAAGATAGGTCCCTTTCTGCATAGCACCTTCACCTCGGACCAACTTCGACCAGAAAATGCCAGCAAACTTCTCTTTGTGGATGACTCCTCGGACCTACGCGCACTCACTGTCACCTGTGATCGCAGCTCATAGTGTTTAAGGCCACATAAAGAAGCTCTTGGAGTACTACAAACGATGAGGAATCAAAATTAATTCAGCAAAGTCCGAGCTACTTTGGATTAGATGACCACCACAAGGAAGGAGACGTTCGAGATTAGCCACAAAATGCCACAGCTTCTGCACCAAGAAGCTGGTCAAGTATCTGAGAGTCCACTTCAACGAACTGATGCATTTCAACCCACACGCAATTGCAGTCGTTGAAAAAGCGTCCATCCGCTGATGCGCAAAAAAGTGACTTCAACCAAAAAACAAAATTATTGGTGTACAAGCAGGTAATACGACCTTTAGGGCCAGTTGCTCAATCGAATTATAAATTTAAGTTCTACATAAAGTTTTCATTTTTGTATGAGACGTTCCGAAATTCTTAAGTTCTACATAAAATCCCCATACTAAAGTAGAACTTTATGCAGAACTTAAATTTATGATTCCATTGAGCAACTGGCCCTTAATCATCAATATAAAATCCAAGACCCTTAGTAATAAGGATAGCAGAAGAAGACCAACACCCGGAACCGAGGTACATCGATGCGATGACCCTAATGGTTGACGACACATTTAACAACGATGAAGCAATGACTTTCTACGCTGAGGCAGCGTCATCCCACCATTTTGGCTGGTTGCTCCATCCTATACCCCCCCTCCAGGTCCTACACCACCACAACTACACCAACCTCAAATACAACTAACTCCAAGGACAACAGGGGAACTGAACACTCCTACAGTTATAAAATACTAACAAACTACATATTATTATTTAAATATAACCAAAAATTTTATCAATATAAACAATATCAGACAATGTATATGGTTAGGTCCTTAATAAGCCAGCACAGCAAAAATTACCAGCACGTATTTAAGTAACGTATGGATAAGTATCAATTGTAAATACTAGGATTAGGATTCCCTAATGTATGAGCTGTACGGACTTGGAATGTCCTTAAAATTTGGTCAAGTCATCCAAAATATCTATGGAGATACGAAGTCGTCGGTTTGGAATGGTGCTGATAAATCTGATTGGTTTGCAACCAAAACAGGGGTTAGGCAATGCTGCCCACTAAGCCCCGATCTATTTGCACTCTTTATTGACGACTTGGTCTATTGCCTACCTGGTGGCATAGAATTTGCGGGACTTCAAATTAAAGCCCTTCTTTTTGCAGATGTCGTAGTGATGTTGGCAAACTCACCTGAAACTCTACAGTTGATGCTAAATAGGCTCCAAAGTTATGGTTATAAAGAAGGGAGGAGGTAGAACGTCAGTAAAGGAAAAGTGGTTTTTCGAAGGGAATGCCGTTGAAGTGGTAAAAGAGTTCAAATATCTTGGTGTACTATTGTCTCAAAATATGAAAATGGATAAACATTTGAAAGATAAATTATCCAAGGCGAAAATCGCATCGCTACTTGGAAAAATTGTTTCGACAACAAATTCATTAGGCACAGTAGTAAATATCGTGTCTTCGAAACTGTAGCACAATCAATCCTTTTTTATGGTGCTCAGGTATGGGGAGGATCAGAATATGAGTCGGTTGAAAAACTTCTCAGGTTTTACCTCGAAAGAGTATTTCATCTCCCTACCAACTCACCGAACTATATGCTTATGATTGAGACTGGATTGCCTCCGTTGCTAAAAAAGACTCTCAAGTTGCAAGTTGACTATGTTCTCCATGTCATGCAAATGCCTGATCAGCGGCGTCCTAAAACTGTGGCCATAAAAATGGTGCGAAGCAAAAGAGGCTTTTTCAAAGAATGGGAACGTTTAGCTGAAGAGTGTGGAATGGTTCTTAATATAAATCTGAACAAAGCAAGAACTATAAGGCCCTTATTGTACGATCCTATAAAAAAAAGTAGATCTTGGACATAGAGCAAAAAATTAAGAAGAAGCAGCAAGTTCTTTTCATCGAACAATCTACAACCGCCTCGATTATTCTGTCAAGGAAAACAATTACTTCAAAGATGAAAATAGTATAAGAACAATTTCAATGATGTTCCGTTTACGAGGAATTGCTACTCCTCAATTACATTCCACATAGAAGCGATTTGCCAATTTTATGCGATCTATGCAACCGAAGGGAACGTGAAGACATTTCTTGGGAATCTGTCCGGTTTTGCGAGAAATAAGAAAAGGCATATTTGGGTGTGACACCTTATCAGAAAGTTATTGAATTTTCTTGTTAAACCAAATGAATGTTGAAATATTGTATGAATTCTTAAAAATTGTTCTGATGTATAGGAACAGAATTAAAAATGGTGATTTTTGAAACTATAGCCGAAAAAAAAAACATATATACGGATTAACAAATTAAAAAATTGAATACTTAGTTC
This sequence comes from Melanostoma mellinum, assembly GCA_914767635.1. Taxonomy (NCBI): domain Eukaryota; kingdom Metazoa; phylum Arthropoda; class Insecta; order Diptera; family Syrphidae; genus Melanostoma; species Melanostoma mellinum. Next base: position 56,396,553 of record OU612059.1, on the reverse strand, counting down.
TTAATTAAAGCAATGATTAAACTATTAAATTAAAAATTGTAATTTTATAAAACATATTATATTGAGTTAAAGTGGATTGTCAATCTGGCAGACGGCGAATGCCATGCTCAAACGATTTAATGTATCATAAATATTGTATGTAATCTCTAAAGTTTATGACTAATAAAAATCTTATCTAATCTAAATCTAAAAAATTTTAAATATCCATTTGTTCAATAAAAATGGTTAAATCGTTAAATTAGAGTTCAGTAGTTGGTTTGAGTTGAAAAAGGTATCACCTGTACACTGAAAAGATAACTCCCATGGAAGAAAACCCAGAAGTACGTAGTTAATCCAGAGATTCCGATTTTTTGGGACGAACCTCCGTGAAGTACGAAATGTAAATTGTGCCACTAGCCTCTTAAAAGCTTTGATTGTTAAACTGCCAGCTTTTAACTTGTTGATGCCAATACTTAACGGTCGACTTGCTAGCGTTTGATTTTGGGTTTGTTAGATTCGGAGCCAAGCCTAAGATTTATTGAGAGCCAATAAAAAAATTCATGTGGTGTTCGAAGATCAAAAAAACAGTTGGGCCGTCACAACCGAAGTCCTATGCTTTTTCCTTGGCCGAATCTGGGCCCGAAGAGCATACCCAAGCTGTAGAGCAAAAAACATCTTAGCTGCCACCGAAATCCCATTAACCTTTGACAAGGTTGAACAAGTTACGATCGACAGAAGGCACTGTTGTAGAATAAGAACTATTCCGAGGTTTATTGAATATTAAAGAATCGAAAAAAAAAAAAACATATTGAAATTAAAGCACTAACTTCACTTTTGCTTGCTCTACTTGAAATGTGATTTTTATTTTGTCATTTTTCTCATCCACGGTGTGCTTTTGAAATAAGCCTCTTTCTCTGCGGCCGCAACTTCTTTAGGCTTATCAGGACACTTAAAACTCCTTTCTTGAAAGGCTGGTGACAAATCCAGCAAAGTGTTTCGGAATCAAAAGCTGATGGAAACACTCCACGTGACGCTAAATCAGCAGGATTGTGTTGAGTTAGAACATGTCTACAGCATACCGGTTCTACAAGATGCCTCATTCCCGAGGCTCTGTTGTCCACAAAAGTCGGTCATTCTGACGTACCTTGAATCCATGCCAAAGTGATCCTGGAATCTGTAAAGGCAAAAACATAAAACATCTTCTCTGTGTAGTGGAGCAAATCGGCTAGTGAGACTGCTCCACAAAGCTTCAATTTCTGCCAATTGACATGCGTACATAAAGGTCATCTCGGATGCGTGTCAAAATCCGTAAACCTCGGTCTCCTTCATTGTCATGGTCGTACGAATCCACCAGGGTATCTTTACTTTTACGATTTCAATGAGTTCTCGACGAGAAGCTTCCCCCTGTTGCCCAACTTCGTCCAGTACAGAGTCATCCACGTTGAAAAACCATCATTAATTTGGCCCTGACTACACAGAGTAAGATCCACCCCAAAGGATGAAACAGCTTGGTGATTGCAGATAAAAACGTTTTCCTGGTTATCACACGCCCCTCAACTTCTAAGATTCGGAATGAGAAGCAGTTTCCACTTGGAAATCACTTCATTCCAAGGGTTTTCACCGCGAGTCCGGTGAGTCGAAATTCACTTCTCGATCTTTTCCCGCACACAAACATTGCTGTAGTCGATCTCTGTTCACGAAAACAAAATGTTACAAAGATAGCCAAGGTTTTCTTGAAATTGACAGTCCAATTTTCTTTGAATCTTAATCCATATTATCATCAAATAATTAAGAGCACTGTAAAAATTTACGGAAGGTATCGGGACAGTTTTTGGTTTTTACATGTCTAATCATTGTCATACGACTTCCTTAGCATCATATATAAAATAGTTGTGCAAAGCTCACACGCCAATACCGTCAGAGGACTTTTTTCAAACCTTTACAACTGCTAACTTATGTAGGTTACATCGACTGTTTAGATAAATGAAACAGGTGTGCTTGACAGGATAGAAAAAAAGTGACAAAACTGGATTAGAGATGGATTAGCAGTCTATGGTGATGATGGCTTCTTTAACAGAACTGAGGTTGATGAGATGGAGCATAAGATGTCAGTCTTGATATTGATTTTTAAATGAACTTTCCGATTGATATAGAAAGTAGGTTGTCCGGTGAAAGATGACTTCTTCAACGAAGTAGATATGCACTGTGTGCTTAAAAATCTTTAATTTTTCTCCTTACCGTTCAATTAATTACGAATATTGACTTTGTTGAATTTGGTGAGCGTATCGAAGTTGAAGTTGTCAATCAGAGGGTTTATTTTGAAGGGTCGATGAATGTGACATCGGTGACTTAGCTTTAACGCAACGATTGAATAAAGAAATGTGTCTGTTGATAAGATGGTTTTCGAAAGACTTTTGGAGCATCTTCAATTCAATTCTTGATGACTTAGCGCGACCATATCTGTTACGATGGTTACAGGTGTCGATAATCTTAATCAGAAGGCTCATCGGACGTCCTTCTTTGATAAGCGTAGATTGTTTTTTTATTCTTAAATCAGGATGCAGGATTTATGGATGATTTCAATGGTTTCTAATTATCAATCCGGCTCGAGGGACCAAGTATACCGCTGCACCTGCTTTTAACACTTGGAATGCAATCCAGGTGATAATGTAACAGAATTTTTGTGTTTTTTTTTTTTTAATATATGTAAGTGCTAAAGGCTTTAAGATTGGAACAATCAATAAAAAAAATTGTCAGATCCTAGAGATATATGAACTTTTCTGGTACACATTTGTAAGACCCGTCTTGAAAAAGTTAAATCAGATTTTAAGTGGTTTTAATTGTTTCGCACGATTATTCAGCTCCAGAGTATACCATGTATACCGTTTTGCTTATTTGCAGATTTTGGATGGTTTCATTGGCTTTGGATGATTGTCCGGCTCGAGGGACCAAGTCTAATGCTGCATTGGTATACTTGGTAGGAAACACAAAGGAAGAAGCACACTAGTTGAACTTTTTAAAATGTCTCATTTCGATACGCCTAACCTCGATCATGGCTATCTCCGAAAGGAAGTAACACTTCACATAAAATGGCTGAATGGCAACCCAATAGAGCAATAAAGCCTTAGTTACTCCTGAGCTCGTAAACATCAGCATCAAACAAGTATAGAGAACATCGGTTAAATAAAAAGAAGATCCGGATCTTTAAATCTGCAAAGATTTATATTTAAGGCGAAAATCATATTAAACACAAAAACTTACTACTTTCGTACTGCTGGTGAAATTCTCCATCTGATGATGATGACGTTGGTGATGATGTTCGTTGGTTGAGTACCGAGTGAATAGAATCGATTAAAAGATTCTGCTTGCCTGCCTGCAACCAGCAAACATAAATATTTGTATACCAAAGGATATGCGATGTGGAGCACACAGGATTACGACGACAACGACAACGAACACTAACCATGAGGCGAACAAACGAACACAAGAAAGATATCATCGGGCGAGCGGGAACGGAGGAGCTAAATTAAAACCGCTTTTTCTCTGAACATTCTGCTTTCAGGCGAGAAGATCTACAAGGACCGCCGCCATCGTCGTTGGTCTTCATTCCATTGTTCTAAGAGATTCCGCGTATAAAGCGTCGTCGTGCTTGATGCTAGTCTATGAATTCTCATGAAATAATCCTGAGGTGGGTGTTGCCGTTTCGTTCAAACAAAACAGTAAAGCGGGCGATCCTTTTGTAAAATTCTACGATATCCTTGCGCATCGTTAGATTGAAATTTATTCTTCCATAAAGATGGGGACTCCTTTTATAGAACTCGCAGATGAAGTCGGTAAAGAAAGCGATAAATTAATCTACGTACACCCACCTGTACACAACCTAATTAGTGGGTATTCATGGTGTGCACTGCGTGCACGCTGCCAAGGGCATGTTACCACCACTGCTGCCACAGCCATACATACCTGAACATATACGTAGACCGACTCATACACTGTCAGCTGCCAGTGTGCGATGGCTGACGGATGAATGGAACGAGCCCCTTGTGCCGGGAGCAGGAAATTGTTTGCCAGAAAAAGAATCTTGAAATCTTAATTACTTTTACATTGAGAGCTGGCGGAGGGCATTCTTGTGGAATAAAATCACTAATAAAGGACACTTGGGTAATTATGGGAGGTTAACTGTGTCGTGCCGTGCTGTGCCATGCTGTGCTGTGTGATGGCGTGGCGTGACGCTTAGTCCTTTCATCATCATTATATAAGTGAATGACAAAAAAAGAAAAAGTTAAAAAAAAGTAAACGAAAAACACACAAAAGAAAGGACGACACTCCAGCGATGATTTTAAAAAAGTGCTATAGCCGCGTGTGTCTTATGATAGATTCAATGATTAACTACCAAATAAGACAGACGCTGGCTATGACACTTTTCTTATGTGGGCGCAGTGTGATTGATTGTTTTCATCCTGCAGAGTAGCGGTATTGTTGTGATCCTTGATGATTACTCCCCCCGCTCCAAATGGGGAATGGGGACTCTCAACGTTGACCTAGATTGGATTTAATTAGATTTTATTGCGATGAACTGATTGTGTGTTTGTTTGTGGACCACTTCGATAGACGATAGATGATTGGTCCACCGTAGGTATACAGTTTAAGAAGATGGTTCAATTGTGGTTTTCTACTCAGAATCCTTGTTGGTGATTACACCAACCACTGACATGATGAGGTTCGTGGCATGAAAAGGAAATGATTAATAGCTGCGGAATGGTTCTTTATGTGTTCGAGTGGTGGAGTTCGATTAAAGGTGATTTTTTTTGATGATATCTTCAGGATAAATGAACGAACAGCAGTATATTCAATCAAGAAAAAACTGGTGGTATAATGATGGAAAGAAGACGAGGCTATGTGCTATGGAGCCTTTAATCGGATGTCAATCCAAGGAATTTTCCTTTCTTGTTAGAAGCTGAACTCGTTTTCATAGTCGATTCGTTGCAAGATGTGGCAGGAGCCAGCCGTCGCGTCGCATTGTTTGTGTCCCTTTTGTAAGACGCTGGATCACTTCCTTTTACAATTTTTGTGACCATAAATTTATTTCCATAAAGTAATTAATTGTTTTATGTTCTTGCAAGCATTCTAATGGATGTATTCTTTACACTCAACTCTCAGTGCTTGACGTAGAACGCTTAATTTGGCTTTTGCAGGCATAGGAAGTAGTAGATATAAATATGTATCCTTTATGGGATATTTACAGGATTTTTCATTCTTTCATTAGCGACAAAGTGTTTTACAATTCCTTCATTTGCATTCAACTGCGTTTGCTATCATTTTGTTTTGGAAAAAAGAAAAAAAATTATTCATATCCTAAGCCTAAGACAAAAAACAGTTCTATATGTTGACGAGATTTCAATTATTTGATAATTGCAATGGATACAGAACATTTATTGTGTACTATCGAAAAATTGAGGCACGATAAAACCCTACAAATGTTATTCACCATCTTATTTGTACAGGAGAACAAAGGAAAAATAACACGACGGAAAGGCTGATTTTTCAAATGGAAGTTGCGAGGCAAGAGAAGTATAGACTCCCTCTCTTACTCTCTATTCCTCTATGCACCAGAACCTTCTGTGAGACAAGTAAAACTCGAATACGTCACCCTTGTTGGCGGTTACAATGGCGGGATATTTGTTCAACTTCAAATTTCGAATAGAGTTTCGATTCGAATGACGACTGAAATTTTTAGTGGTTTAGTGGATTTTTTTAAATCATTGGTTAATTTGACATTGCAAGCAGTATAGCTTAAGGCCAGCACAACGTTGAGAGTTATTTAAAATTTACTTCTAAAGCAAGAAGTACTGTGTAGACATTTTGGCTTAAATTAAGCACAAACTTCCCCTGTGTTGTACGAAAGTTTTTGCAAAAAGCTTATGAGAATTGCATGCTAGCGGATAAGATTTAAAAAAATAAAATAAATAAATAGGGTGGCGCAACAGAGCGAGGAACCCCTGGGCCTAGGGCATTTCTCACAACCATGCGTTGTGAGGGAATGGAGGGAATGGAGGGGACCTATAATTTTTCGCTGGTTCCGAACGGCTAATTAAGAATGCGCTTTTCATGGCAATGAATTTACTAACGAAGGACTTGCCAATTCCTCGCAAAAGGCGATACCCGTGGAAAAACATTTTTGCATTTTGCCTCTGCTGGGATTCGAACCTCGAACCTCTGGGTTAGCAGGTGGACATGCTAACCATTGCGCCACGGGTACCACGATAAGATTTATTGTTCCCAAAATCTTGTTATCAGAATTTCGATTTGAGCCTTATGATCTTTTTTATGTCGTACTTTGAACGACCAATGTTGTGTCACATTCCATAGACGATTCAAGAACTTAAGACCATTATCATCCAGTGATCCGTGAGCTACAGCTCGAAACCATCAAGAAAGTCTTAGAAAATTTGAGTGACAGAATGCGCTACTGCGAGGTCTGCTGAGACAGCTACTTGAGCGATGCGACGTTGTGAATGATAATAAGAATGTTTGCTCTTATTATTAACGCCAGAATTGATGAAAAAAATTGATTTAGTTCATTTTAAAGCATTTTTGATAAGAAACTTGTAGCTACGCGTCCCGTTGATTCACGAATAATTTTAGCTTTCAAAATGCTTTTTTTATCCAAAACCAGCAGTTGTTCAAATCAGCAACTGAATCAGTTTCAGACGCCTGGAGAAGGATCTACAGAGAAAGTTCTCTTAAGTGGACATCAATGAAACAAGTTTTTTGTCACACAAAAAAAAAAGATTCGTTCAAGAAAAATAGTTCAAGGAACTTGTTAAAACTCAAAATTTAAAAAAGAAAGTGAGAATGACTGTCTGTGTGAAAAGTAAAAGAAAAAGTATAGTACGGAAACAGATGCAGCTGCACTAAAAGATTCATTCCACACGACAGGAAAAGAAAGAAGAAAGTATAAATCAGTCAATGTGTCAAATGCAACAAAATCTGCTTAGCCTCAGCCATGGAACAATCTAAAACCGGGAGGCTTGCCGACGCATTCAGAGGACAAAGCAGCGTACCCCATTCGCGGATCACTAGTATGAGGCAGTTAAGTGGAAGAACTGTGATCTCTTCAAGTTCATGATTTCTCGCCGAAAAATGGAAGAAGGAGTAGATGAAGAAGATCAATAAGGTAAAACGACGAAATATTAAGTTCCTATTTGCAATTTCAAAGCAGCTTTTTAAGTTTTTTGTAGGTAAAAGTCTAAGACCCCGTTTTACCACCCTGGTAAAAGGTCTGTATTACGAAAGCGAAGGTTATTTGAACCTATGCAAACGAAGAGTGTTAAAATAAACACTGAACATTTCTTATGTGGATATGGATATGGAGGCAACATTAATAAAGCAGAATTATATGATGTAATGAAAGAACACAAAACACAGTCAAAATCTTTCAGCACATTTAATCAGTAGGTCCAGCTTTAGCAAGGCGCTAACTCTTAGAGTAACACTTAAGCATACATAACTAAGCAAACATTTTTATTAAGGAAGTAAAACCAAGACAAAAAAGTGGAGAAAAATAAACCTTATTCTTCTATAAATAAAGAGTGATTTTTAAGAAGAAATAAAGCTCATATATTATTATGTTGTGGTCATGAGCCTAGCTCTATTATAAGGGTCTACGTGGCAATAAGTTCGAGCAGAGAGAGCCAATTTTCAACCTCTTTTGCTGCTTTTGGTGCAGGGTCATTATAATGATGTAGCACCCGAAACGCACACTTTCGACTCATAAAACTGTTAGTCCTTATATAGATTTTTACACCAGCAGTTGGTTCCGGTTCAAACTTTTGAGCCACACAATCTTTGCCAAATCAGTCGTTTGTAATCCGAGTTGCCAAATCGTGTTATCAGCCATCTTGGCGGTGTCCATTGGCTGCCTCGCTTTCTGTGTAGGGCCGATTGTATATCAAAAATTTGGAAACCATTCAAGCACATGTCGACTTACACAACGAACTGGCAAGTTAAAGGTCCCGGCCCATAGAACGCATTGCGCGCTTGCGGCACCGCTTCCAACTGACAGCTCGATTAAATACACACGATCTTATGAGAGGTGACCCATAAGCACCGCGCGCAACGCGCCGAACGCGCCGAGTAGCCCAACTTTCTACTTTGCCGCGGCTCTCACGCGGTGACATTTGCTGTCAAACCAATTTGTAGTTCTCTCTTGTTGCTAGAGATGAGATAGGACAAACTGATACCTCAGAGATGTGACTCAAATGTGGTTACTACTGCTCTGCTACTGCAGATTTTATTGTCAAACTATTTTAAATATTGAAAATATGTCAGTCAAGCCAAAACGATCGATTTTCTTTTTGAAAATAATGAAACAAAAGCATTTTAAATTTTGACAACAGCAAAAAAGTTATTATAAAACGTATTTTTTTTTGTTATATTTTACTATAGTCACAATTTAAAAAGCTTATGCTTCATTTGTTGCAAAAAAATTAATTCTTTGAAGTCAAGTGCCAATATTTACGCCAAATTTAATAAAATATCTGCAAAATACAATGTATTTTTATATATAGTATGTGAATATATGAACTCCGACATGCACTTTTTAGGCTTATAGTCTATTCCCATTGAGACAACAACGTGGTTTTGGTAGCAGTTCCCATAAATTTTTCTAGAACCTCATGTTTTCAGTAGCGCGATGTTTTCAAGTAGCTTATGATAAAACCAATAGCGAATAAGTGACGGAATAGAAGCTATTTTATGTTCTAAATTTCTTCACCATAAGTAAATGTAACAACAAATCATTTCTCTTCACTTCGAAAACATAATTTTTTAATATAAATTCATTTTTATGATATAAATTCATTTGTGATTGACTCAATCTTTCCATTCTACAATAAATGACAATAACATTAATAAAATTGATTTTTTTTAAACAAAAAGTGCAAAAATGGAGAGGAACTGTTAAGGAACGGTTCACTCGTTTTCGTAAAAAATTGCGTTTTTGTCCCAGTGAGAGTACACTATTTAGAGATTTCCGAAAGCAAAGCAATTTTTTTTGTGACGGCAACAGTTTCACATAAAAAAATTTATTTTTATCAAGAATATGTAAGTAACCACACAAACATGACGTAATATTGTGACAACAGCAAAAATGCAGTCAGTGGCGTAGCTTAATAGTACTTAGGAAAGTATTCAGAATCAAAACTACGTAGGGAAAACGCTGGTATCGCCACCTGTATTCACAGTTTCACGAACAACTTTTTCGTAAACAAGCTTACAACATATTTTGGTTATTAAAGTCGAAAACTTTGTTTGTTTTGTTTTTAATGTATCAAAAAAATATAACCTGATACTAATTCGATCTGAAACGGGATTCAATCCTAAGTGGAAATGAGGTATTTGAAGCATTCAAGAAAATATAATCCATATGTACCAGTGAAAACCTCACCCACCTCTAGTTTTAGTGAATTATCGACTCATCCCTAGTTCGTTTGACGTTTGGGTTTCCTACAAAATAATTTTCACCTATACACAGCCGTCAAAACACCGCGCCGCGTTCATTGGGCCACCCCTATCAGTTGCGTGCGGCAAAACCCACCGCATCAGTTGCCGCGCCGCTCCTACCGCACGCAACGCGTTTTATGGGCCGGGGCCTTAAGAGAAAAACACTTGCGTTAAAAGCACCATCTGATTTAGCCGCTCGAATTCGACATAAAATTGGAGGTCCAGCAAATCGCTTGGGCCCGAGGCTCCCCTAGTTTTGTGTCGCCCCTATTTTTTTTTATTTGCTTATTTACAATTTCAGTTCCAAGCATTTCAATCTAGAGTTGTCTGGAATTTATGTATCCAAAATTTTCTATGTTGAAAAATTGTTTCTAACTCCCAAAGAAATCGGAGCGTCGCCGTCGGAGTAGATAGTAGAAAGAGAAGCAAATTTGAGCAAGGTTTGAACTCTGGAGACGTCTGAGAAAAAGAAGAGCTAATGACAATGGCTTTCATTTCAAGCTAAAATTATTTAAGTCATGATTGCATCACTAAACGTTACGTGGAGGACCCGTGGCGTAATGGTTAGCATGTCTGCTTTTTAACCTAGAGGTTTGTGTTTCGAATCACAACAGAGTCAAATTTTTTTTTTCCACGAGTATCGCCATTCGCGAGCGATTGGCAAGTCCTCCGTTAGTAAATTGATAACCATGAAAAGCGCTTTCTCGACTACCCATTCGGAACCGGCAGAAAATTGTTTTTATTTCAAACTTAACAAGAACAAGAAAAACTTCATTTACTTGCCAACGTCCTGCATAGCAAATTCTGATTAAGTGACCTTGGATCCCATGTTTCAATGTATCCTTTGTGTGGGGCAGTTTTATACAAACTTTTTGCCCTACTTAATAAGTCCTAAAATGATTGCTGAATGCTTCCAAGATCACATTTACATCACATATTTTACCTCGACAATACGTCAGTATTCTGCCCAAGTATAATCGTATCCCCCTCCCCTTCGTATTTTATCCTGTTCCATTTCTCATACAATGAAGGTGGCTAACCTCGAGAAAGAGAAATTATGACTATAAGTTCAAAGTTTAATCGAATTCAATCGATTGTAAAAAGCCACAACGACTACGACTTATTCAAATTCAAACAATACAACCCCCCCAACCACACCCTACACACCCAAACCAGGACATCTGCAAACCTCTGGCCGGCTCGTCTATAAATCAAAGACAAAGTTTGTTTGGAAAACTTGTTTGACACTTCACGAGGGTTGAATTAGGTATATCTACATATCAACACTGCTGTCCCAACAAACAGGCATCAGCACCATAAATACGCCACTAGACAGTAGATATGCCCAAACTTTTGGAATCTTGACACGAAAATCCAGCAAAAGCCCAGTTTAAAGTTCTCAGTCTCTTTGAAAACTTCCTCTTACATGACATGTGAGTAATTTGATGGTTTTTCTGTTCGTACAGATGTTTTTTTTTTCCTTTGTTTTCAAAACTTTTTGGTTCCTCATTCATTACCCACAGAAATATGTTAATTCCTTTCTTTTAATGGGACCATTATGAAGTCTAGGCACCGTGAACGGGAATTGTCTCTTCAAAAAGCTGTGAATAAAAAGTTCTCAGAAAAAAAAAAACAAAACAAAAAACAACACCGAAATAGTTGCCATCAGTTAACAATCTTCCTGGAACAACACGTGTTTCTGACGGAACTGAGACTCCATCGCGTACACACGGGGCTATTACATGCTTCACGAGGAGAAATACGATTTCATTATGCATGCATCAGAGGCAAAAAAGCACAGCAGGATACACATCCAGGACACATCATGAAGTTATTTCGGAACAGGGGGTCGGGGAAAAAAATGAGAAACCAGCTACAGGAGAGAAACCTCCTTTCCGTCCACTCGTCAACTTCCAGAACTTCCTTGTTCTGTAACCATTTTTGCTGTTTGCTCTTCTGCGGGATGGAAGTAGTTCGTGGTACGGATGCAAAGCGGTGTAGGTTTGAGCACACCATCAGGGCAAACTTTGTCCACAGAGGAAACGTTCCGATGCTTCCTAGATGTGATTAGTTTTCCCATTTTTTTTTAGCTGCAACTAAAACCACCACTACGCCCAGCGTAGAGTGCACCCCCAAAACGTCGTCATCGTCGTGTATTTCAAAAAAAAAAAAAAAAAAACAACTGCTAAATTTTTTGTGTTTCCAGATTCGCTTCGACTTTACTTCCTCTTATTTGTGATTCATTCCTGTTGTAGCTGCTCGAATCTTTTCAATTCCGTTGACAATGCAAAAGCAAGCAAGTCGGGAAACGGCAGGCGAAATCATCCAAAGGGAAATAGTTTTTAACCTAAATGCGATCACAATGTTCTGCAGTTGAATGATGTGAAAACGACAGACGAGTATCTCTCTGTGAGTATCTTGCTGGCTGATGAAGCTGCATACGAATAATTTCGGTCCAGCGAACGTTCGCCTTTGTTTAAGATCGAACGGTATGTTGCATTTCTTTTTCTGTTGTACTTTTTTTTATCTTTCAGTTTCATAATTAAATGAAACTGTTTCAGTTCAGTCTGTTTCACTTGGATGGAACTGGTTGAAGGATTCTTTTTTTAAATTAATTTCAAATTGTGTTTTATTAACGCTGATGAAGTCCTGAGTGCACATTTTAAGTTCGGGCGGGATGTAAATGACATTTGAATTACATGTCAGAGAGAGAATTTTAATATTTTTAATGGAGAGTGATTACGTTTTACAAACTCAGTTCGTATCCAGATGGAGGAGTCCTGTGGCAGGACTAACGAAGCATGAAAGGTGGATTCTTAATACATAATTATTTTATACATAAAAGGGTTTCAATGAAATCGTTCAATCGACTCAATGTGGGTGCAGTGGCAATTCTAAGGCGCTTATAAAAAGAATACTATTTTATTGTGAGATGGAAGAAAAAGAAGCAGCAGAGTGAGCAGGAACTAGTGCCAGTTAATATAAACGTGACAAAATCTTTCAAGAAGAAGTATTCAAGTTCGAAAAACAACTCGTGCGACTAAGTACGCCCTCAACCGGACCTTGGCGACCACTTAGTTTTCTTGCTAAGTTTTTAAGGCCTCTTATCTGAGAGCTTTTCACGAAATGTACAAATCACATTTCACGCCCTGCATGTTTCATACACAATATACGTCCTCGAGGACCCGGCTATGAAATGTAAAAGTATTCAAAGAGTGGATCAGCCGGCGCGCGGTTGGAAAATCCCTTACACCATCTTTTACGAAGTCAAAACCAGAGTAAAATTTAAGAATTGAAAATGTCGATCTCCTGATCGTGATTCGCAAAAGCGGAGAATATTGACAGATTTTGTAGAAGCGATATAGGGACGAATTGATATTAAAGGTTAAAGTTGAAAAGCAATTGGTTAGAATCTATTAATAGGGTGGCGCAACAGAGCGCGAGGAGCCCCTGGGCCTAGCGTATTTCATGCGCTAGGCCCCTCACAACCATGCCTTGTGAGGGAATGGAGGGGACCTACAATTTTCTGTTGGTTCCGAACGGCTTATTGAGAAAGCGCTTTTCATGGCAATGAATTTACCAACGGAGGACTTGCCAATTCCTCGCGAAAGGCGATACCCGTGGAAAAACATTTTTGCCACTGCTGGGACTCGAACCTCGAACCTCTGGGCTAGCAGGTGGCCATGCTAACCATCACGCCACGGGTACCACCACGGGTTAGCATCCATACCAATGTTCAAAAAAATTATGAAGTGTTCCAAAGATTCTTAGCAAAAAAATATTAAATTTTTTTGCAGTGGCTAGTTCATATTTAATGGCGGCCGTGGTGCAGTATTAGAGTGCTGAGTAGACAGGCAGGATGCGTAGGTTCAAATCCAGCTCTGGGCATCTAATTTCTTTCAGCCTCCCAGTTTCATCCACCTTTCGTGTTAAAACCACCTTATGCCCATCTTCTGTACCAAAAAAAAGGGAAGGCTGCTATCGTGGTAGTACCTACAATGGACCGGCAATTAGGTCTGAGTGCTCTAGATTAGCAAAAGCCTCTTTTTTTCATTAAATAGTTCATGTAATCGCTGAAAATTTAATCGAAATCGTTAGACAAGTTTCTCTTAAAACCGGTTTCCTATTATTCACTTTATTAAAAACTGGTTTGTTAAAAACCTAGTATGCAAGTTTAAGGACCCCGCCAAAAGATTTTTCGACGAAAAATTTGAAAAATAGATATTAAAGGTACCATTTTGAAAACAAAAAACAATTTTTTTTTAACCGTAGGCCTACGTAAAGAAACGTTTTTACTGCAGAAAACGCAGACCAACTCTCTTTTGTTTTCTTTGGCTTTTGTTTTTTCGTCTGTGTTTAAAGCACATCTGCCACGCTTTTTGACTATGGTGAATCTATTCTAGGCCGCTTAGCTGTGGGATTCAAATCTTCTCTAATGGAAGTCACTTGAGGCGAAGTTGAGCCAGCTAGTATCGCGTGAAAGACAAGTGAGCATGATGCTCTAGGTGCGCTTGAGCGGTTGGACATATACTTTTTGGCCAATTCAATACTCAGATCATGCAAAAACTTTTTTCGACTTTGCTTCCCTCTTGAAGCCTGATATCCTGGATATATTTGCGAATTGATAATAAAAGCATTAAATGCCGAAATATTAGCAAAGAATCACATTGGCCAGCTGTTTGTTAAGTGTTATGCATTTTGCACTGAATCCAGAAAGCATTTTGTCAGCACTGTCAACACCGCCTTTAGTTTTTATTCTTCCTTCAATACTTCTACTAAGTACAGGACGATACGCTCACCTTGGTTGCGTTCAGCAACACCTCGAACTTTTCTTCCTAAATACGTTTCTTCTATAAGTAGGAAGTTTCGGTAGACGTACCTACACATCCAAATCTTGAACCCGTACTTTTCAAGCTTATTTGGCATATATTGGCTGAATGAGCATCAACTACGAAAACCAAGAAGTTGCCCATCGACAGTAACACAGGACGATGGGCTATAGAGCAATGGCAGGAATTCAACCCATTTGTCCCATCATAAGCTTCTAATTGGGGCAAATTTGTCTTGGGCTTCTAGTTGGTTTTGTTTTCGACTAGTGGGATCATCGAATCGCAGAAGGTTTGTAATATATTGGACTGTTTCTTTGGATATTATTGGTCGGAATAGGGCGGCCAAAATCTGCGTCAAATAAATCTTCAATTCGTTCTCTTTTAGATCTGAGAAAAACCACATGTCTTTGAAGAGAGCTGACAAAAATTAAAAAAAGCACCTGCTAGTATTAAGATGCTAATATATGCGTGTAGTTTGCTCTAATCTATTTATACATAAAGTTTTCTTATATTATTACTTATTTTCCGATTTGAATCGATTTGAATCAACGCGGGCAATAGGGTAACGTGCAACACCTGGTTTCAATGAAATTATGTTTTCAGCTCGATCGCGTGTTTTTAGAGACAATAACTGCAAATATTGAAGAAAAACTGTCAAGCGGTTGAGGTTGTAGATCCCTACAGACAGACAGACATAATTGCAGGACCAACTTTTTTTCTGGTCCTAAGAAAGGCTGACCTTTACCATTGCGCCAATTTATAGTCTGCTGTTATATGTGAATGTTTAAAACGAAACGTCAACAATTGGATAAGTCGTTATCAATGCGGTTTTAGGCAGACTAAATCCATATACACCAAATTTTCACATTTCGACACATCTTGAAAGAAAAAAAAACTCGGGAATCATAATCTAATATATGCACCATCTTTCTTACAGAGCCATATGCAGCATTGCTGCAAAACTCTTTCGATTATGCGGTGCAGGATAATTTTGTAAAATTCACTTTAAAATTCACAGCTCGTTTATGCTGGTGAATAACTAACCGAGACCTTTAACGTCGAAAAAGCTTTTCAACATTCTGTGATCCGATTTCTTCAACACGAAGGCAAGTTGAGAAGTAAAACTCTCTCTAGAAAAGTCAAGGTAATCCTTTAAAAGACCTTAGACCTCCCAGTTCTTAAACATGGCGCAGAACAATGGGCCGTTTTTTTGAAAGGATAAGGAAATCCTTGGTCTTTTCGAAAGTAAAATTTGTCAAGTGATCTTTGGTCCCGTATGTGACAATGTCCGGCGAAAAGATCCAATAACGAGTTTAATGAGATGTACCGCGGCTTGAACATTCAGCATAGTCAAAGTATCGTGATACTACTGTAACGTGCGCTTAGTTCGCAAAAATAAAACTCTACCTTTCAATTTAATTCTACCACTTTATTCAGTATCTACTTTCGATATACACTTTATTCGAACTCAACTCGACTTTTGGACTATCACTTGTATTTACTCTTTACTTTATCACTCTATAAACAAGACTGCCCTCTGGTTGCCTCGGGCGGGCTATTTATATCGAATGGCATGCCATCTAGAACTCTCCAGTAACTTCTACATTGTCTCCACATTTGCTGTCTACTCTCTGTCTGTCTGTCTCTCTATACACTCACACACACTGGCTTACAAGCAACGCCTGTCATTTATACCATTCCATTAAAGTGTTGCCAGTTGTGTTTTCGGTTGAACGTTTTTCGATTAGGAAATTGGTATAAAATGTTGGGTTCACGTTACACTGCCCCCTCCTTAGGATTGTTCGTCCCGAATAATTCCCTCTGCAGCCTCGCCACTATATCGATGCAGCCTGTCACAATGAACTACTTTTAACTTGCCTCTTAGTCCTCTTTGGATGCGGTAAACCACGTCGTTAATCCTCGTGACTACAGTATAAGGACCTTCCCAGTTTTGCTGAAGTTTCGGTGACAATCCCTTTTGACGATGAGGATTATAAAGCCACACACGATCTCCTGCTTGGAATCCTGACGTTGTCGCTTTTGTGTCGTACCGTGTCTTCATCCGGTCGCTGTAGGCTTTCATCCGTTCCCTTGTTCTTTTATGGATGTCAGCGAGTCTCTCCTTGAGGTCGTTTGTGTCCTGTGGCTCCTCTGTGGGGCATCCAAATTTAAGTTCGCTGGGCAGCCGCATGGTTTTCCCGAACAGGATGTCAGATGGTGTTTGTCCTGTCGAGCTATGTACTGCACTTCTATAGGCCATCAGGAATAGTGGTACGTGCCTATCCCAGTCTCTTTGGTAGTCGCCTACGACCTTGGTGAGGTGTTCTTTCAAGGTCCGGTTGAATCTTTCAACCATCCCATCAGATTGTGGATGAAGTGGTGTGGTTCTCGTCTTCTTAATGCCAAGTAGTCCGCACACTCCTTGGAAGATGTTTGACTCAAAGTTCCTCCCTTGGTCGGAATGGAGTTCCATAGGCACGCCAAACCTACTAACCCAGTTAAACACAATCTGGTCGACCACCGTTTTGGCTTCTTGATTTGGGATGGCATACGCCTCAGGCCACTTGCTAAAATAGTCCATTACAACCAGAATGTATTTGTTTCCAGCGTTGGTCTCTGGAAAAGGCCCAGCCACATCTACTGCAATCCTCTCAAAAGGCGATCCAACGTTGTACTGATGCATCTTACCTTGAATCTTCCTACCAGGTCCTTTGGTTGCAGCACACTTGTCACATGTTCGGCACCACTTCTCCACGTCATCTCTAGCATGTAACCAGTAGAACCGATGTCGCACCTTCTCCAGTGTTTTGTTTACCCCCAGGTGGCCTCCAGAAGGTCCGTCGTGCATCTCCTGAAGAACTTCACTGACTTTCGATTGTGGTACGATCAGCTGCATCACATATGACTTACCGTCAGCGGATTCCCATCTTCGCCTGAGGACACCTTCTTGCACATATAGTGAGTCCCACTGTGCCCAATAGGCTTTGAGAACTGGACTCCTGTCAGAAATGTCTCCCCATTCCGGTTTCTCTTCATTTTCTTTCCATGCGAGAATGGGTTCGATATCTGGATCTTCCTGTTGAGCAGTCCTCACTTCCTCATTGCTCCATCCGCTTATGGGGTCAGCTCTTAGTCGCTGAGCGGTAATGATTTCTTTGTCTTCTTGCCGCTTGCAATGCTTGCAATCCACTTTGCAAGGTCTTCGTGATAATGCATCGGCGTTTGAGTGCAGCTTTCCTCTGCGGTGTTGGATCTGGTAGTCATAGGTCTGCAATCTTTCTATCCACCTTGCGACTTGACCTTCTGGATTTTTGAAGTTCAACAGCCAGCTCAGAGCACCGTGGTCTGTCCGCAGAAGGAATTTCTGTCCATAGATGTACTTATGGAAGTGCTTTGTTGCCAAGATAAGAGCTAGCAGTTCCCTTCTGGTCACGCAGTAGTTCCTTTCGGGTTTCGATAGGACCTTGCTGTAGTATGCCACCACTTTCTCTTCGCCATCATGCACTTGGGATAGTACCGCCCCGATTCCAACGTTGCTTGCATCTGCGTCGACGATGAATGTTTTGCCAGGTGTTGGATGTGCCAGCACTGGAGCGTTACAGAGGCGGTATTTGAGTTCCTGGAAAGATTTCTCACACTCACCTGACCATTTAAACTGCTTCCCCTTTTCGGTGAGCTGATGCAAACTCTTTGCAACTCCAGCGAAGTTCTTAACGAAACGTCGGTAATATGTGGCAAGTCCCAGAAAGCTTCGGAGTTGATGTTTGTCCTGTGGTGTTGGCCAATTTTTGACGGAGTCAACTTTTTCAGGATCAGTCTTTACTCCTTGGGATGAGATGATGTGTCCCAAATACTTGACTTCGGTTTTGAAAAGTGCACATTTTTCTGGATTCAGTTTAAGGTTAGCCTCTCGAAGTCTCTGAAACACGGCTTTAAGGTTCTTACAATGTTGGTCAAATGTTTTCCCGTAAACAATGACATCGTCCAAGTAGACTAGGCAAGCTTTCCACGTCAGTCCTTGAAGAACGCACTCCATCAAACGCTCGAATGTTGCCGGAGCGTTACATAACCCAAACGGCATAACTTTAAACTGCCAGAGCCCATTACCTGTAGAAAACGCCGTCTTTTCCCGATCATCAGGGTGGATGTCAACTTGCCAATATCCGCTCTTCAAGTCCAGCGTCGAGAACCACTGCGCTCCCTCCATGGCATCCAGGGTATCACTGATTCTGGGCAGGGGATAGCTGTCCTTCTTAGTTACATCATTCAGCCTTCGGTAGTCCACACAAAAACGAGTGCTTCCGTCTTTCTTTTTCACTAGCACCACTGGTGACGCCCAAGGACTTTTGGAATTTTCGATAAGACCGTCCTTTTTCATTGCTGTTATCATCAATTCTTTCTTGGCTTTCATACCATTCGGACGTGTTTTTTACCTTTGCGCTATTTTCCCGTCTTTTAAAACTCCCAAATTGCAACATCAATTTCGCTGCCAATAACTTTATTCTGTGTCACAAATAAATTTATTCTCAATTCATAACAAAATGTCTCATCAGTGCGCGAATCCAAACTGTGTCAACAACGAAAATCTTGCTGAGTCGGTTGTATGTAGTGGTCTGTGCGGTAAGCGTTTCCATACGACTTGTGTTGGCATAAGTAAAAGAACATTTGTTTTCCTTAAAGACTGCAATAATTTTGTTTTCAACTGTGACGAATGCAAAAATATTTCACTCTCGCATATAATGCTTGCGATTAAATGCTTGAGTGACTCAATTTCAACGACTGCAGAAAAAAACAAACTTTACCACAAGCAGTGTATGACACAGTTCGAAAAATTCGATGAGCTCATCAAAGCATTTGATGAACTAAGTAATAATTGTCAACAATCCGCGACCTACCTCAAAAACAAATTGAAGTGTCTTGAAAATCAGGTTAATTCGTTGAACAATGCAAAATCGCCAGATAATGGATTTGATTTTATAAACGAAATGAAAAAAATAGTGGAAAAAAACTTTAAAACTAATATGTCAGTTTTAAATTCTTCCTTGAGTTCGATACGTTCCACCATTGAAAGCAAGTCTCAAACCTTATCTCCAACACCTACTCCCCCACCGGTAACAAACGATAATATTCTCCTTGATATTGCGTCCCAACTGGAAGACCTTAAGGAGCATATAAAGGAAACCCCGACGGTCATCAAGCGAACTTTTGAAGACCTGAACATTGCCACCTCCAAAGACCCCGAACCACTCCCAAGACTTCAATACAACACATCTATTTTAGAGGAAATTTTGGACGCATGCGATGACGCTGCAGATACCCCAGATGTTCCTCCGCCTCCTCAAGATCTTGTTTCCTCTTCATCCAATGAACCCACTATTAATCGTTTTGGCGCCATATGGAAGCTATCGGAATGGAATAGCAGACTAAATAAAATCAAAGATAACAACCCTACGGATCTAACCAACCCCTTCGTTATCAAGAACGTTCCGTCCCATGCCGACTCGAAGTGGATCCGGAATTATTTTAAAAATCACTATGGTATTAATTTGTTGAATGTCGTTTGTAAATCTAAGAAACGTAGTAAATCCCAATCCTTTGTAATAAATATCCCTACCAAATACGAATGGCTATTCCTTCACCCTTCTGGTATAGAATTAAGAATATCTAATATGTCAATCAAACCCCTTAATCCGAAAATATCACCAAATCCAATTAATGCTCCTAAACCTAAAAAAAGTTCTAATCCCAATTGGACTTTCAAAACAAAAATCTTCCCAAATTTCTCCGGGCCAAAGACAAACTTGCTCTTAAAACCTCCAGCAGCTTTTAAGTCGATTCCAAACAGTCCCTATCCCAATCCAAAAAATAACCATGGCCCATCTATTTCTCAGCAAAGAGTTCCTCTTAGTAGAATCAACGAACAACAATCCGCACCCCCACAGAAACATCCTCAACAACGCGTATCCTTCAATATTAACCCGGATCAACAGACCCCTCCATTAAATTTTTCAAATCCAATAAAATCTCCTTCTGTCCCTAGTTTTGACCTCACCTCAGGCGCCAAATATCCAAACTTTATTAGTTCACATATTTTAAACCCAAGCCCATCCCGCTCTCCGCTCGATTCCCCACCAACATTCGATCCTCTATTACCACCTACTGTTAAACTCACCCAACAGTCCCTTACTGAGTCTACCGAGTCCCGTTATGCTCTCTCAAAACTTAGAGATAGTAAGGTGTTTGACAACATTCGTCTGTTTCTGGCATATCTTCACGACAAACCAGACGATATGTGTGTAGACGGTAAAACGAAAAGCTACGTATTAGCGTCTATTCAAAAGGAAGGACTTCCTTCTGATCCTCAACACCTTAGGCAGCTCTACAATAAATACCACGAGCTTTTGAATATCTCTTCGTTGCAAGTCTCCAAAGATCTCCTAGCTTTCTCTCGGTACGTTCAGTCCAAAAGAATCTCTTACCTGCAAAGAATCCGTTCCGAAACAGAAAAGTTCTATCGCTCCTAACACTGAATCCAGTTATCCCCCTTCTAATCTCCACCCTCTGTCTTTTTATTACCAAAACGTAAGAGGTCTTCGTTCTAAAACTCACTCAGTTTACTTGCAGTCTCACAATCTTCCCTTTGACATATTTGCACTTACTGAAACAAACCTTTCCCAGGAAATCAAAAGCCAAGAGCTGTTTCCTTCGTTTTTCAATGTCTTTCGTGATGATGAACAACCTTATAGCGAAACCCCAAATAGAGGCGTCCTAATCGCTGTCCATAATAAATACGAATCTTCTTTCGTTTCATCCTCCTCTTCCAAACTACTAGACTACATCTCTATCAAACTAACATTCTCTAATCAGTCCATTTTCCTGATGTGTTTCTACATCCTTCCCGGCGAACCAACAGACTCGTACAAATTGGTTGTTGCTGCTATCGATAAAGTGCTTGACATCTCAGAAGCACAAGATGAGATAATTATTTTCGGTGACTTCAATCTTCCCTATCTTCAATGGAACACTTCAGAAGATCAAATTGCTTTCACCCCCTCACCCGTTTCCCTCAAAGAATGTGTCTTCGTGGACGGTCTTACTGATTCAAGCCTTTCCCAAATGAGTGGTATTAAAAACTATATGGGCCGGCAGCTTGATCTTATTTTCACTTCCGACCCCATTAACTCATCTGTCTCAGAAACCACATCCCCTTTATCTACTATTGACAACTTTCACCCGCCTCTCACTCTCTCTTTTTTTATAACCTTACCATTTCATCTACCTAGCCCAAATAAGTATTCGTTCAACTTTCGTAAAGCTAATTTCAAGAAAATCAATGAAATCCTCTCTAATACCTCATTCGACTTTAATAATCTCTCAATGAACGACGCAACTAGTCTGTTTTACGAGAAATTGTTGCACTGCATAAATCTCTATGTTCCCCTTTCGCGTGATAAGTCCTACTCAACATCCCCTCCCTGGTACAATCATAGACTACGTGAGCTACGAAACAAGAGAAATAAGCTCTGGAATAAATTTCTACGCTCCCGTTCAGTTTTTGATTACTCTGATTACATTGGAGTGTTTTATAAATTTTCCAACCTCAATGAAGCTCTTTACAATGACTTTACATCCACCACCCAAGCTAATCTAATCTCGGAGCCAAAATCGTTTTATAAGTTTATCAATTATAAAAAGAAAAATGATGGTTTCCCTCCTTCTCTTCACTACGAAAGCCAATCTTCCAACGAACCAACAACAATCGCAAATTTTTTTGCAAGTTACTTTAAACTGTCTTTTGCCCAAAAAACCCCAGATCTAGACCAGACTTACTTTTCCTATCTTCGTCATTTCTCTACTGGGCCTTCTAATCTAAGCTTTAATCATTCAACTGTTCTTAATGGTCTCCTCAAACTCAAAGACGAGTATAATCCAGGTCCAGATGGCATTCCTGCTATTTTGCTTAAAAAATGTTGTTCGACTTTAGCCCTTCCTATCACTAACCTTTTCAAACTTTCCCTTTCAAGTGGTGTTTTTCCGGACTTATGGAAAATATCTGTTATTTCACCTATCCATAAAAAAGGCCCCAAAAACCTAATTTCTAACTATAGACCCATAGCCAAACTCTCTCATATCCCTAAGCTTTTCGAAAGCATTCTGTATGAAATACTTTCTTTCCAGTGCAAATCGATGATATCCTCCAAGCAGCATGGTTTCTGTAAGGGAAGGTCTACAACCACTAATCTAGTTGAGTTTGTTTCCTTCTCTCGTTCTGCGATGGAAAAAGGAAACGAAGTAAACGTCATCACCACAGATTTCAGCAAAGCTTTCGACAAAATCTCTCACACTTTAATCCTCTTTAAACTTTCCTTCCTCGGTTTCAGCCCTATCCTACTCAAATGGATATCTTCATATTTGGATAACCGCCAATATAGAGTTCGTTTCCGTTCTACTCTTTCAGTTCCTTTTGTGGCAACCTCCGGTGTGCCCCAAGGTAGCCATCTTGGACCCCTTTTTTTCATTCTTGCCATCAATGATGTCGAACAGATCATCCAATATTCTTCTATCTCACTTTACGCGGATGACGCTAAAATTTTCAAAGTCATCACCTCCGATCGAGACTCTCTCCAGCTTCAAAATGACCTCGATTCATTCGTCTTTTGGTGTTCTAAAAACTTTCTTGAGTTAAACATTGCCAAATGCGAAGCAATAACTTTTTCTCGTAAAAGTAATAAACCTCCTCCCAGATCCTATTATCTTCAGAACATTTCCATAAACCGTGTGCAGCTTATCCGAGATTTAGGAGTTCTCTGCGACAGCGAATTAAATTTTCGTTCTCATATTGACGAGGTAATATCAAGAGCTAATTCCGCCCTTGGTTTTATCAAGAGATGGTCCAAAGAGTTCCACAACCCCCTTGTTACAAAATCCCTCTATATTGCCTATGTTCGCCCTCTCCTAGAGTATGCATCGCAAGTGTGGGCTCCATATCAAGCGGTTCATATCTCTAGGATCGAAAGTGTTCAACGTCGTTTTCTGCTGTTTGCCCTTCGGGATCTCTACGATGTTAGAAACTTTCTCACCCTGCCTCCCTACCGCGAACGTCTCGCAATCCTTAATCTTCACTCCCTAGAAAACAGAAGGAATGTCTTTGACATCATATTCATTCACCGACTTCTGACTGGTAACACTGACTGCTCCCCCCTTTTAGATCTTATCTCCTTCAACACTAATCCCCGAAACGTAAGATCATCCCGATTTTTTTTCCTTCCTGCTCATCGTACATCCTATGGTCTCAACGAACCCCTAACCCGCATGATGAGTAAGATTAACTCTGTTCCTTTTCTTTTCGACCTTAATCTTTCAAGTTCTTGTCTGAAAGTCCTCCTTTTAAACCATTTCTCATCCCTGTAGTTTAATTTAGCTTTAATTAGTTTTAATTAGTTTAAGTTTAGTATGTTTAAGTTATTTTAAGCTTGTATTAAGCTAATAAATGGGGCGGTAGCCCCACCCAAATTAAAAAAAAAAATTAAATTAAAATTTCCTCAACCTCACCTTGTTTGGCCAGTGGAAGACGTCTTGCAGGTTGACGAATCGGTCTTGCATCTCCTGTGTTGATGCGATGCTGCACCAACTGTGTCCTACCATATTGCCCCTTTTGCGATGCGAAGATATCAGTGTACTCTTGTAGGAGACTTTCAGCCATCCTTGTTTGTTGGTGATCAAGGTTGGATGAATTCAGTATTTTAGCTCTGATGGTTTCGAGCTCCTCCGGAGTTATAGGTTTTCTCGGAGCTTCGTCTGTGATCTTCGTAATTGCTGCAACCGATTCGCAACGTCCAACGACTTCTCCTTTCTTCAACCTTACATCGTACGGTCTGGTGTTTAGTAATCGTACGGGGACCATTTTGTTCTTAGGTGCTACCAGTGTTTTCCCAATGATGACGCTTTGGGAGGAACACTCTGGGTCTGGTTCCACCATGAGGTATCGAAGGCTTCCAAACTCACCTTCCAGTTTTGTCCAAACGAACACTTCAGAAGAAGGAGGCAGAATAAGATCTTCCCTGATGACAGTTCTCAGTGTCGACGTACTTTCGTTCGAATAAGTCATTGGAAGTTCCTTATTTTGGTACTTCAAAACCTGATTACCGATGTCCAAAATAACTCCGTGCTGTTTCATAAAGTCGATTCCAATGATGCACTCGTCACATATATCTGCCACCAGGAATTGATGAGTAAACACTAGGTCGGCCAGTCGGATCTTAAGACACACTTCTCCATATACTCTTGCTGCTTCTCCCGTTGCGGTTCTTAGACGGTAGCTATTGGTGTTATGAAGCCACGTCGTCTTTACCAGGTCTCGACGTACTATGGAGGCTGTGGCACCGGTGTCGATGGTAGCCACATGTTTGTTCCCGTTAATAGTAGTCTCCACAGTCAGACTTTTGTTGTCTCGTTTGGTCTGAGAGACCTGGATGGTGGTTCTGGGGCCATCGATACAAGAAACCAGCCTCTGCCCCTCGAAGTTGGTTCTTACTCGTTTCCCTGATGGGAAACGGGCTGATAGGCAACGCTGGTGTTGTTGTTACCTTGCTCTGGGTTGGATCTCTTGCTTCCACAATGTTGACAACCTGCTTTGTTTGGTGGTAGTCGGCATTGACGCTGTAAGTGCCCGGTCTTGTTGCAGTTCCAACATCTTGCTAGTCCGCTCCGGTTCTTTTGTATTTCAGCTCTTTGGCACGAGCATTCTTCGACTATGGCCTCTCTAAGTCGATGTACTCCCTGAGAAGCCTGTTCTGCTGCTTCAATTGTCAATGCGAATGCTAAAGTTTCGGAAAGAGTACGTGTTCTAGCAGTTCGCACAGACCTCTGAAGATGTATATCGGAAATGGCACGAACGAAGGACTCAACAGCAAGCTGGTTGATGATTTCTTCTCCAGCATCCGGATATGCCAGGTGAACCAGTCTTTCGACGTCTGCTTGGAGCTGCTGTAGACTTTCACCCCTTTTCTGGACTCTGTTATTGAGTTGGACTCGGAAGACTTCTTTCAAGTGGCTATCTCCAAAGCGTTTATCAATAGCTGCCACGAGAGAACAGAAATCGCCGCTCTTACCAGCTGGAACTGTTTGAAGTAATTCAGCTGCTGGTCCTCTAAGAGCAAGAGTCAGTGCAATGTACTTGTCTTCGTCATCCCAGCCATTTGTTGTCGCGGCTGCCTCAAATTGTCTCTTGTAGACTGGCCAAGAAGACTGTCCATCAAATGTTGGGGGTTTCATCTCCTTTTTCCTTGCAAATTCTCCAGCAGATTCTCGAATTTTTATTTTCCGGATCTGGTCTAATTCCTTGGACAGAACAGAGAACTGGTTATCGCATCGACTTTCCAAACGATTTCTCTACAACAGAAAGCTGTTTTTCCACACCTTCAACTCGTTCGTCAAGGGCACATACATTTTTCTCAATGTTACCCAATTTTCCTTCTAAAATGTTTTTCTGACCTTCTAAAACATTCTGTTGCGCCTCAAGTCTTTCGAGAATATTCTGTTGTTCTTTCTTTTGCTCGTTTCGTTGCTCTTCCAGATTCTTTTGTTGTACTTCGAGTCGTTCAAGAACATTCTGCTGTTCCTTCTTTTGCTCATTTCGTTGTTCTTCCAGATTCTTTTGTTGTGCTTCGAGTCGTTCGAGAACATTCTGCTGTTCCTTCTTTTGATCGTTTCGTTGCTCTTCCAGACGTCCGAGAATATTCTGCTGTTGCTTGTTTTGTTCTAATAAAATCTTCATTATACTAGAAAAATCTACACTTTCATTTCCTTCCTCTTCTTCCACTTCTGCTTCAAAGACAAAAGTGTTAACGTCTTCACCTTGCTGTTCCAAATAGTTACGCAAGCGCAGGACGAGCTCATTTTTCGATCCCGCTCTAGAAAGATTTCGCTTACCTAGCTCACTTTTAAGCTCAATGCAGTTGAGCTCTTCTAACAACTTACCCATTTTCACTGTATATTGTTTTTATTTTTCTTTTTAATTTTTTTTCTTTTTACACTTTACTAGTCAACTCGTTTTTTCTTTTCAAATAAGTTTTATTTCCACTTCTGACACCAATGTAACGTGCGCTTAGTTCGCAAAAATAAAACTCTACCTTTCAATTTAATTCTACCACTTTATTCAGTATCTACTTTCGATATACACTTTATTCGAACTCAACTCGACTTTTGGACTATCACTTGTATTTACTCTTTACTTTATCACTCTATAAACAAGACTGCCCTCTGGTTGCCTCGGGCGGGCTATTTATATCGAATGGCATGCCATCTAGAACTCTCCAGTAACTTCTACATTGTCTCCACATTTGCTGTCTACTCTCTGTCTGTCTGTCTCTCTATACACTCACACACACTGGCTTACAAGCAACGCCTGTCATTTATACCATTCCATTAAAGTGTTGCCAGTTGTGTTTTCGGTTGAACGTTTTTCGATTAGGAAATTGGTATAAAATGTTGGGTTCACGTTACACTACGATAACTGGGACATGAACAGCGGATAGACACCACTCCAGCTTGACAGGTTTTTAAAGTCATATCGCAGGAGAGGAAGCCGTCGTCTTTTGTGGCAAAATAAAGTGGAAGTTGAAAGATACCTGAAACGACTTTGTGCGCAACAGTTGTCGAAATTATCAGCGAAAGATCTTGAGTTCACCTCTTTCTGTTATGTCCTTCTTAGTAAGCAGATATTTACGAATATTCAAGAAATGTATGGATTGTTCATCTTTGGATCAGAAAACGGACGGCATTAGAAGTATTGAGCCTATTAAGAATTAATACGGGACCTATTTCTTTCAAAAACGTCTTTTCATGCACCATGGGCTCTCCGCAGGGATGTAGGATCCTCGGTTAGGATCGTCCCATCTCCCATCGTCTTTTATACTTTACCTTCGAGCAGATAGTCAAGGACTGAAGTGTTCATTACAGTCCTTATAGTCTCAAGACTTTTCCTTGGAGCACACCTGTTCCAATTTTTCAGAGAATGAAGCTGGATGCCTTTGTACATTGGTAGATGGTAGGAAGCAGCATGTAGCCTCCAATAAACCAAGGTTTGAGAATCATTAAAAGAGTGATCGACGAGGAATTAGTTTTACTCCATATTTTAGAACACACTTACAAATGTGTTACACTCATAACTAAGTTCAAGCCCCATTCAATGCCTAACAACCTTAGTGTAGAGTCTTGCTTTACATTAGATGATATTTTTCGACCATATCGCTTCAAGTCATTTATTTCAAACGTCCTTTTTCCCAAAATTGTTAATAGAATCCAATTAGGGGGTTAAAAACAAAGACAGTCTACCAAAAAAAAAAATGAATCGTAATCAGTCAACTTCAACAACGACGCGTGCCTTTTCACCATGGATGATAGAGTTTCCAATGGGATCTTACCATTCCATCTTCCAGAACAATAAAAGCTGAAGCCTTACAATTCTTTTGATTTGCTCCCTCGAGATGATGGATACCCAACTTGCTCCACAGTGTCAGTAATTACACACCGATAGTTTGACTTCTATTAATTTTTTGGGTCGAGTCATGTCGTGTAATTCATCAATGCCATGAGCCAAGGTTTCTTTCACGAAACACGAGCCATCTTTTCTCTTTGAATGACTTTGATTATTCTCACTCAGACAATAGAAGCAAATAATCAGGAATCAACACACCCCAAAGCTTTGTAACAAATTTTAATTAATTAAAATAATTTGTTTCATTTGTTTAGGGATACAAAAGGACACAATGAAGAGATAGAAAACATCAGGTGACTATTTCTCCAGTAAACTTCACAGATCACAGTTCAGAGGTAAGGAAATCCAATAAAGGAATTCCATGCCAGGAATGCAAATAACAGCCTCCAAGTGGATCCTCAATTCCCTGAACGTCCGCCTGTGTACTTCTACTCATTCCCTGCGCAAAAAGAAGAAAAAGACAAGAAAAGCAACACAAAACTTCATCGGTCAGTTACACAAGTCACTCCAACGAAGAACTAAAACTGAAAAAAAATGTAATTTATTTAATTTTCTTGAAAAACCTCAAACTAGTTAAAAACTTTCTTCATTCGAATTTCGAACAGAATTTTCGTTTTCCGGTTGCAGCATTGCAGGCGCAACATTTAATCTTTCACACGGCCTGCTTTAGTTTCAGCAGCGTTTGGTGGTGTGAGAGAGAAAAAGAGAAGAAAACTTTCCTTAAACAGACTTTCCTGACATCTATTTTTTTGCCAAGAATTTTACTCGAAAGGAAATCGTTACAATTCTTCGTTCCAGTTCAGTGAGCCAAGTGAGGCGTGAGATGCATACAAAGACACACAAGCGAAACCGTAGGGCATAAAGGAGTATGGTGCACGTGTTCTCCAAGCGATGGATTTGTACATTTAGGGTTAACCAACAATCTTGAGTTTTTTGTATTTTTATTTTTTTAGCCTTTTCTGGGACACAATGTTCCTTCACATTTTCCCCAAACGGGTTTTTGGCTTCCAAATCAAATCAGGGATTTTGTTTATTTTTCTTTACTTTGTTGTTTGTGTGACTTTTTTGTCAATTGGTGATTTATCGGAGGTGAGTTTTCTTATTCGGGGGAAATATGAGTTATCACCATGGTTATTGTTGTTGAACTTTTGCTTTGTGGAAAGGGCTTTCAAGTGTTATTTACGATGGGGTATCCTTTTCGTGCCCTTAAAGGATGAAAAGTTGTTCCTTTTTCTCTCCCCTTCTCCCCTTCAACCGACAAATGCTTCATAAATAATAATTATTGCCGATACACTCGCGATAAGTTCGAATCGATAGCATGGGTAAGGTTGGCTCTTATTTTCCCTGGGTTTATAAAAGAAGAGCTTTGCTTTGGGAAATTCTTTAAAAAGTAGATAAAAAAAATGATATTAAAGATGTCAAGGCTCAAATCTTAATGAAGGAGACCTTTTATCCTTCAAAATGATATACATACCTAGTAACCAGGTTTTACTTAAAGACGAACCAAGCCTATGAGAAGTTGATTATAGTTGAACACTTTGATAACTTTGATCAGTTTTTAATTGCTGTTGATGAAGGGAATGAACTTGCATCTCAAGTAATTAAGCCTATACTCAATTGAATCTGTAAGTGTTAGTCTTGAACATGGAGTTACTTTAATAGCAAACGTTCAATCAAGAGGCTCCAAGATAATCGTCTAATGTTGTCACATTTGCAAAAGTTGTTTTCTTAGACATTTTTTTTTGAAGAAGAAAGAAATTGTATTAAGCTTCTTTATAAAGACCCGCCAGGCATCCCGACTTACCCCGGGCCTAAATGCATAGATACACAGGGTGGCACAGCAGAGCGGGTTGTCCCGGGGTCTAGCCCATTTCTCACAACAAAGACTTGTGAGGGAATGGAATGGGACCTACAATTTTCTGACGGTCCCGAACAGCTAATCGAGAAAGCGCTTTTCATGGACTTGCCAATTCAGTGCCAAAGGCGATACCCATGGAAAAACATTGTTCGCTTCCGCTGGGATTCAAACAACCTCCCGCGTAAGAAGCAAGTGCGAACCATCACGCTCGGGTGTTACGGTGATCGAATTGAGTAAGTAAAGTAAAGTAGTCTCCATTGCAGTGGGAAAATGGGGAGGATGAAATAAAGTCTATGCAACTCAGGGGCAATAAAAGACTGTAACAGTGAAAGAATTTCTGGAATCGGTCCAGTGTTTTAGAAGTTCCCAATTTTGTTTCAGTTCCCGTTTTATTCAAATGGTAAATCAATTTTGAAATCGGTCAAGAAGGTTCTAAGTTCTTTCTTAGAGTTTCTGTTCCGGTCTCATTGTCAACATGCGCGCTTGTTTAATACTGTGTGAGGGATAAGGATAAGGGTACGTTATTATGTTTTAAAATTATTTGGAATAAATGGCCGCTGCGAATGGCTCCAATAAGTTCCAGCCGAGAGGCCCAATCTTCTACCACTTTACCCCACATTTGAGGCCGATTGTCAGCAAAAACACACAAAATATTCTCTTCAAATGCGACAATTTACCTGCGACTTCACATGACACCACAAAAAACTGCCCAGCGGTGTTAAATCGCCCGATCTTGGAGGTAACTTAGAGGTTTAGAGGTCGAAATTATGTAAAAACTGTCGATAACAGCGAACTCCTTTTGAGATAATTTACCTAATGTATGCAATTCTCAAAGTTCGTGCAGTTTCAATTCTTTCACGATGAACTAGCGAATCACACTGAGCATAAATTAAGTGACAGCTGTCAAAAAAGTTAACCCCGCGAAAAGTATTGCCATATTGATAAACACACGTCTAAAATAAAACACCCTCTAGAAGATAAGAACTTTTATGATTCTTGTAGACAACCATGGTGTAAGAAACTAATGAACTTTGAATGATTTCAAATTGTAAACCGAGACAGAGAGAGAAAGCCCAACAAAAGGATCTGATTTAGAACAAAATAATTTAAAATTGTGGAGCAACATAGCAATGGAAGCCTCAGGTCTAACGCATTCAAAGGACCTACAAATTTATGAAGATTTCGAATGGCTATTACGTTTTTCACCCAGTGTTTGTTTCACGATACCCGTGAAAATTTTTTTTTGTTATTTTTCTGAGACTCAAACCATGATTCCTTACAAGCTTCAGACAACCGTCAGCTTTTTATATTTGATTCCAAGCTCATGTCCCTGTTCTACGGATGTGGAACTTAAACGGCTGTGTTTGATAAGCTCTGAATTCTAACCTAGACAGCATTTTTACATGGGCTAAAAAAAACGAGAAGAATTCAATGCTTCATAAACTCCATGTTTTCTCTGGTCGCTTAAGCTCAACATCCTCCAATTGAAATTATTTATGAATGGTACCAGCATTCAAGAAACCGAAAAGCTGTCAGTACTTGTGTGAAACATCTATGCGCCAACTTGATAGGACACAAAACAGTGTTAAGATTGATAGGTGATAGATAGTTCAATCGCGGAATCGATTGATTATATAGTACATCGTCGAAACGATGGTTTTTCTTGCTCTCTTTTATCGCTTTTTTACAAACAGTGATCTAGTGAAATAGTCAGTTGCATTCTACTCCTGCAACAATGCAACCTCAACACCCACCTTGCTAGGAATGCCCATCAGTTTTACCTTGAGCCCAATTTCGGGCGTACAGTAAGGTATAGGCATTAATATTTTAGTCGCACTACCCGAATGTGGAATGCTATACCAGATAAAACTCAAAAGCAACGTGCATCCCATCTCCCATTAAATCCTCCTTTATTTTCCAAAATGCTCTCACTGTATTTTATAACATTATAAGGCTATATTCATAACCAATTAATGTACGAGCGAATTATAAAAAAAAAACAGTCATATATTTGAAAAGTATTGAAAATGTACCTTTTTGCGTACTTTTCGATATCCACAGAAACGTCACAGGCCTTTATAATCTTCTCGACTGGCACTGTAAGAATTACAGAAAATTGTCGGTAAATCACATTATCGATTTACATGCAACCGAGCAAGTGATTCACAATACACCAGAATGCAGATTACTTCCTAAATCGATTTTAAGAAAACTGAATGAAAAACTTGAAGATTGATATTTCTGAATAAAATCATTAGATTCATAACTCCGAAAATACATTTTTACAAAAATAGTTTCAAGTAATTTAAGAAAAGTGGAACGAGTAAGTTTATTTGAACTTGCAGCTTTTTAAAGTTGAAAACTTCGTTGAAATATTTTTATTATCTTGTGAATAATGTATGAGTGGGTTAAACGAGAGAATCTCAAAGGTTCTTCTATTAACTTGAATTTGATTTTAATTCATGAGAAATTTGATTTTCATTTTGAAAACAGTTCGTGACGAAACGAATTATTTTCTTTTCTAAAGTTTATAAGTTTTTTTCTGTATTTATATTTGAGTAGTATAGGCGTTTTTTTTTTTGGTAAAGCTGTAATAAATACAAAACTAGATTTTATATGCACAACAAAAACAGCGTCACTGAAAATTACATATGTCGGCGATAAAAGGATAAACTATTCTTGGATCTGACAACTTATCAAGAACACCAACCCTCAAAAAATAAAAACCGTGCAGTCGGGTGTAGTTTTCTTTGTTGGAAATTCAAGTTATGCAGGGTATTTTGCATGAGTTGCAACAAATGCTCATGACGAATAGGTTGGGTCAGTACAAAAAAATTCGAGTTGGAAGGAGGTTGATCTGTCTCTCGCTGTTAAGACGGGAAGAGCAATTTTATAAAAAAAAAAAAATTGACTTCACGTTCTAAAAAACTTATCAAAAATCGATTAATCAAGGTTCAAAGTAAGGGTTGATCGGAATAAAAAAAAATCTTATCACATAATGGGTGCTCAGTTTGAGAAATTTAATACTCGAACTTTTAAGAGATTCCGTCCATTCATTTGGGCTGTAGCTTGATGTTGTACGACAAGACGCACAGATCGACAGATGATATGACGAAGACCTCACTCATATCTACTATCGTCGACCGTGATATGCTTTTGGCCGTTTGTATCTTTATTACTAAATTTTACTCACATATTTTTTTTGTAATTGATCATCAATAGAGTTTTTAAAAGGAAAAAAGTTCACCAGCGTAAGACTCACCTGGAAAGAAATAGATAAAAATTTTTTTAGAACAATTTAAAGAGATAATAGTTGTTGTTATATGTGTAAACTGAGTAGGGTGGTTCACGATATAAAATAAAATGGCAATCGACACACTATTTTATTTGAACATAAATGCCATTGCATAGTAAACATTTAGGAGTTTAAATTTATGAAAAGAGATCTTTTTTAAAGGAAACCTCATAAGCAACAAAACAAACCTGTTTTGGTTTAAGAAAATAAACTGCCCCGAAACCACAGCATCTGATTGCCATTTGTAAGAAAGTACACAGTAGGTCATTTAACCTTACAAATTCATTTGAAACGTAAACTCGCCCCCGCAAAAATCTAAAGATATTTCAAACCTTAGAAAGACTTTTATGAAAAATGAGGGACTCATACAACACAGAATCGGAATTATTCTATAAGTTGAAATTTTTTAATACACGCTTTGTGGCGACCTCATAACAAAACCAAGACTTTTATTGACCTGTCGGGTGTGCCACAGAGCAGTCACCTTGGACCTTTGCTTTTCACTGATGTCAATGATGTCGTCTGAAGCATTTCTTATAGTAAAATTTTGATTTCAAAAAGATATCGATAGCTTTGTAATATTGTGCAGTACGAATGGTCTTAATCTCAACCCTACCAAATGCCAAAACTATGAATATCTCGAAAAAACGAGAGCCTTGTTAAGCTGTATATTCAAGTTTTCCAAACCTTGGTGTTTACATCAATGTTAGCCTCGAATTTAATGAGCACGTAAACCGAATTGTAAATAAAGGATACTACTCTAAGCAAGTTTTCATAAAAAGGTGGGCAAAATAATTTAATAATCTTTGTGTAACACTATCTTTACATAAGTGTTATGTTCATCTTGAGTATGCATCTCAAGTCTGGTCTCTAATGTATGAAATTCATAAGTCTGCTATTCAGGCAGTTCAAAACAAATGAATATGCTTTACATCCTTTTAATAAGCCTCCGTATGAGCACCGTATTCAGCTTTTAAGCTTGCAAAACATTTCCCAAAGATGTATCAACAATGATCTAATATTTACCCATCAGCTCATTGTTGGTTATATTGATGCTCCTTACTTCTTTCGTCCAAAGTCTTTGATTACAGTGGAGGATCTCACCACTTGCATAATTTACAGTTAATCCACTGCCCCCATCACAGAACCAATCATGGCATGCATGAGCCGATATCTCGCATGAGTAGATTACTTGATTCAAATCATTTATACTTATTGATTGCAACATGAGTAAAAATAGTTTGAAGCAATAGCTTAAAACCAGTGATTTACATACTTATATGATTTTTTCCCCATTATTTACTTCATAAATAAATAGTTCCAACAAGTTAAATCATTTTTTACGATTCTGTGCGGCACTTCACTCCACAGCCTTCTGGACCTTTTTCAGCACTCACAGATTCGCCTTTTGATGTCAATTCGCCTTCGCCATAAAATATAGTCACGTACGCCAAGTCAGGTACGCCACTTTGAAAATGAAGAATACAATTATCTCTTTCTTTTATGTGTAGCAAATAGCAAAACAACATAAACAAGCGACAACCAACACTCTAACATATATGTAGGTGTTTAACTATCTTCTAACACTTGCATTCAAGGTGAAGAGCGTAGATAAGTACGTACAAATGGGATTGCTATGAGCTCAGTGCGACTTAGTCTCTGAGATGCAACAAAAAGGCTCAACAATGAATACTAAGTCTAGCTTTACCAATATCAAAGCGAAAAGTCCTTGAGCATCGGGTTTCGGGTTCTACTTGAAATAATGAATTAACCCTCGTTTACAAACCGGCAAAAGTCGTGTCCACCCGAACTGGGGTCCAAATGGACCCCACGATTTTTTCTTCGAAATTTTTTTGATTTCTGACTTATATTGTTCAGTTATAGTTCTTCTGGCTATTGTATGAATTGTTTCTAAGTATTATATATAGCAGGGATAAAGAAATTTAAGCAGAGATGTCATTATGCAGGTATGTAGGAGGTCAGCAATAAAAATTTTCAATTTCAAAAACGATTGAAATTGCCTAATTTTGCAAATCTGGGATTCCCGCTTATCCCTTTCGATATGTCTGTTTTACGTAATTACTGATTGTAATATTGATGCATATCAATGTTCTTGCCAGGTCCGCCTATCAAAAGAAAAAAATAGTCATTATTTCACTTTGTTCAGGTAAAAATGATTGAATTTCCTCAATACATGCCAAGCAAGCCTGCCAAAAATGGCTTGAACTTTAGGTGGATGTATGAAAGCTCAACGGGCTATCCACTGAAGTTTTTTGTCTACACTGGTAGCTCTGACCAAAGTACAGGACTTGGTCGTGGATATGATGTGGTGATGTCGTTGATGCCATCATATTTCAATTCTGGACGCAACCTCGCTATTGATAATTTCTTTACGTCGGTGGATTTGGCGTTGAAGTTGCTGGATAAGAAGATCACTATTCTTGGCACGATTCGGAAAAACAAAAGAGATTTGCCTTAACCTTTTGTAGCGAAGGAGGTTCTTGATGAGCAGAATGAGCCTGTAAAGGTCAATAACAAAAAGCAGTATCGTCCAGTCCACTCATCCATTTTTGGATTTTCTGGAAAAATGGCGTTGGTGAGTTATGGTCCGAAGCCAAACAAACAGGTGGTATTGCTATCAAAACATAACTGTGAGAAAGCCACTTCCGGTCATCAAAGTAAGCCTGCAATGATACTGGATTATAACCGCACCAAAGGTGGACTTGATGTATTCGACCAAATGGTCTAAATTTGTTCATGTACACGCAAAACAAATCGCTGGCCGATGGTTGTATTCTACAACTTACTGGACGTAGCAGCCCTAGCAACTGTTATCATTTTTCGACACTTCAATCCACCTAGAAGAAACAAAAAACTGTACAGAAGTGATAAACTCATCGAACTAGCGGAGGAACTGGTTGAGTCAGAATTGAATAACCGTTCTCAATATGCAACACAATCTGGCATTGGAAAATCTGCAATGGATGCTCTCTGTATTTTGGGTAGAGTTCAGGAAAAATTACCAACAGTCCCCGAAAGGCTCTCTTGTAAAAGAAGCAGATGTCACCTTTGCAGATGACAAGAAAACCAGAACCACCTGCGATGGATGTGGCAGATGTTGTTGCCCTTGCCACACTAGAACCTTATGTGTTAAATGTCTCCCGAAACTGCCCACAACTTCAAGTTAAATTCTTCTAAACATAAACTAGGCTGCTTTTAAAATAAAATAATTATTTATTAGAAAAAATATGATTTTTCATAGAATTTCAGTACTGGGGTCCAAATGGACCCCAGTTCGGGTGGACGGGTTCTTTTCACAAAAAAATCGCAGAAAAATCTGTAAACATCTGATAATCGTTTCAACTTAAGAAATGAATAAAAAATTGAATTTTGTTCACTGAGTAAAAATCCCATTTAAAAAAAATTAAAAACAAAAAAGTTATGAGTGTTCAAACATGCTCTGGGGTCCAAATGGACCCCAGTTTGTAAACTAGGGTTAATAATTAACATTGTTGCAAGAAAACTTCTGTCATATAAATTGGACATAAGATGAGTTCTATCCTATTATTCTTCAGTTTATCTTCAGTTCATCGTAAATCAATTATCAATTTATCTTCAAATGATTGTATTGTCAACTGATTATCAATTGATTGTCAACTGATTAGACATTGATTGTCAAATGATTATCAATTGATTGATTTTCAACGAATTTGCAATTGATTTTCAACTGATTAGCAATTGATTGTCAACTGATTAGCAATCATATTGCTACCCCACACCTGTGCTGCATACATTAATGTTGACTCCGCTATCGATTCAAATACTTTGTATTTACTGCTGTGAGCTATATTCTTATTACTGAAGATGTTTCTCCATGCGATATTAATTGTACTTTTCGATTTTTGCAATTTATCTGCGAGATGTTTCTCAATGCTGTTTTTATTGGTTATATTGATACCAAGATATTTATATTCTTTAACCACCTCTATTCTTTCATTATTGTAAGTCCACCGTTCATTATTACTTATTCTTCCCCCACCTTTTCGAAAAACCATTATCTTCGACTTCTCAAGACTAACCACTAATCTCCAAGTTTTACAATAGATGCTTAGTTTATTAATCATGAGTTGTAGCGATTCTGGTGAGTGCGCAAACAACACTAAGTCATCCGCAAAAAGGAGAGCCTTGATGAGCATACCAGCATATTCTACTCCTCCTGTTTAGTGTTTATAAGTTTATTAAACTTTAAAATTAAACTTTAGCTTCTCCCCATTAAAATTAAAGTAAAAAGTCTTCATGGCAAAACGAACGTCGAAATAGTCAACCGATCATTTGAAAACTTGTGTTAACACACAAGCCTCAAACTTAAAATATTCATCTATATTCCTTTCCAAAAGGACTATTTTCCTTTGAAACTAAGGCTTTAATAAAAGCATGCCGCACATTCACAAAAACTGCAGAGCAAATCTTACATTAGTGAGCCAATACACTTGAGGAATAGAATCGAGAGGTTCCAGACTCACACTGATGTTCAGGTATTAGAAGCTTCTATTTTTTATTACTGGCTGAAGACGCCAATATAAATTCCAGACATTCCAATGAAAACAAATATTTACTCAGCTCGTGCAAACTTCAAACTGCCATGCGATTTATAAAGATCTACTGCTGTCCTTCTGTTTGATAAAATTAAGTCTTATAGAACATGATATCGAATAGGCTCTTCGTAGAACTTTTCATTTTATCTCTTGTTCTTTTTTTTTTAATTCCGCTAGATGCCATAGCCACCAGCTTCCAAAACAGAGCCAAATTCCAATGGAAAGAGATGTTTGATTGCGGTTTTTCATCTCCTTACGCAGAGTAGTAACAAATCGACCGTAAAATACTGCCTACCTATCTGAATTTCAATATAAATTCCTCAGTGAATCGCTTTGCAAAGAAAATTCCAATATTATCGTATGTATGTACCCGCACCTATAATTTGTGCTCCTTTCTACAAAGGAAACTCATTTAATTGCAACCAAAAAATCAAAACATGTGCCTTCCGTCAGCCAATTTCGATTGAAATTTCAAAAATATTTCCTGTTTATCTCGACATATTTCCGCTTCAAACAGAAACGTGCTCCAATTCATAAAAACCAAAAAGAGTTGCTTTTTAAGTTCGAGAGGATGCTGGTGGTTAGGTTCCACAGTATGCAGTACCTATCTGTACACTACCGGCATTTATTGGAATTATCCTTATTACTGATTCTGAAGAGCACCTCCTGCTGATGAATATTTTCTCTGTTAATAAAATTCTACGAATTCCACCCCAATGCTTTCAACATGAACAACAGACAGATATTTGTTAACAAATGCCAGCAAAACAATACAACGGGGTTGGCTCTGATAGCCCCCCTCCCCCTACCCCACATTCGGTCTGAATTTCAATTAACCAAATATTTTCCTTAATTAATGAATGTAACAATGCATAATACCCTGACGTAGTGCCAACGCAGCATAACATCACTCAAGTGCAAAATGTTTGTAGGGAAAATATTTAACAACAGTTTTGACTGCATCCACCAGATTGTAATTTTAATAAATTTTCGATATGAAATACTTTGCTTTCCTCAAATGAAGGAGGAGCATAACATCCTCGCTCTGACTAAAGCTTGCACACGAACAACAACACCACCCACTAGCATATCCTTAATGTTATTGGAACGAAGAAAACAACATATCCTTTTCCCAAAACGGATCTTTCTGCTTTTTTGTTGTTTGTGCGAACAAATAAAATAATGGGAAGGAAAAAGGACAAAAAAAAAAACAATGCACTGGAGAGGAACCAGATTGAAGTGCATGCATAAAAAAGACCTTGTGTCTTCCTTGTGAATGGATTACTTCTTCTTAACTTAAGTGCATCAACAGGAACTGGATGAGATTTAATGATGAAGTCATTTCACAGCGAACCTCTGTCTTCGTTTCAAATCCATGTGGACGTGTGTGTGTATGTGTGTCTTTCTTCTATTTCTGCTCCTATTCCAATCCATTTGATGGATAAAAGGAAATGAAATCATCTCCTTATCGGTGTTTTTTTCGCCATATCGTTTCCCATTATGGAAGGATATTACATTAATTTGTAACATAAACGTGAGATGCTTGCGTGGCATTACTTGCCTATCCGAATGCCATGTCGGCGTGCAGAGCGCAGCAAACCTTAACAGTAAGTCAGTCGTGTGTCCTTTTGAACACTCTAGGTTGCTGTTGTGAGTCAGCATCGCAACGTGAAAAGATAATAAAGTATATTTACACTGCTAGCCTAGATTCGCCGTGACGGCATTGATAAAAGGAGGAAATGATGCGCACAGATCTTCTTCCTACTTACCGTTCGTTGGCGTTGCAAAAAGCGACAGTAAATTTTTTTTGCAGCTTAAGCATCTGAAATTACTTTCTATAGCAACGAGACACCATCATTACCCAAAGGACTTAGTTTTATTGCAGCCAAGAATTTGTAAGAGGACATTTCTTCGTTTTGTTGGCATGAGCAACAGCAACAGTATGAAATCGAACCAAAGCTCAAACCCAGCCCCACTTAATGTTGCGTAATATAGCCTGGGAAAAGTTTCCCATTTGGAGACAATATTTTGGACTCCTTATGGCGTGTGTGGTTTGGGACCGAAGGGACTTCTGATTGATTATGAGATTAGAAGTTGTTCTTTGGTTGATACTACTTTTGGTCTGTTTATGGCTTTTATTTGTGGCTTTTGTCGTAAGATCGTCGAGGTTAAATTTGTATGAGAGACGAAAGAGCTAAAAAGAAGTAGAAGCCGTCTTCTTACAGGTACATTAGCATTTGAATTATGATTCGTTTAGCTTGGAAGGATAGAAGTTCATGGAGAAAGGATATTTCCATCTAAACTCTAAACTTCTCTGTGGTTTTGGTAATGCTATTTCTGATGTTTGTTTTGTGAACGAGAAGGATTTGAAGTCAATATGAGTGCCAATTTACACCACAGACGGAAACAAAATGTATAGTGATGTTGACAAAAATGGTGTTTAAATGTTTTTTTCTATCAACCACAATGCGGATGATACGAAATTTCAAATCTCCGGTGTGTTGTGAACGAGTTTTTACGCCGTTTCGTAACCGCGGACGAAACATGGGACCACCAAAAAACACCGGAGACCAAACAGCAGTCAAAACAGTGGATTTCTTGGGGTGAATCACGTTTTTCATTTTCTTCTCCTTCAATGCGGTAGTCTGATATTAACGGCTGTCAAAAACAAACTAATAGTCGAAGCTTGTTTAATTTTTGATAAGAGTCAACTGACAGATAACTGTTGACGGGAGCAGTGTTGCCATTTCAATTAAGAGGCGGGAAATTCAAAAAGTCACAGACTTATTGACCTGCCGAAAAATCTTACTTACTTAAGGTGGCGCTACAGTCTGGGTCGGACTAGGACCACAACCAACATGCTTCTCCAGCCAGCTCGGTCCCTAGTAGCTGGCTCCAGTTTTGCACGCCAAGTTGGTTGAGGTCCTCTCCTACTTGCGTGCGCCACCTGAGTTG
Organism: Melanostoma mellinum; assembly: GCA_914767635.1. Taxonomy (NCBI): domain Eukaryota; kingdom Metazoa; phylum Arthropoda; class Insecta; order Diptera; family Syrphidae; genus Melanostoma; species Melanostoma mellinum. Next base: position 56,356,040 of record OU612059.1, on the reverse strand, counting down.
CGGTTTTCCTCTACTGCGCCGTCCCTTGGAATTAGATTCGAAGACTTTCTGGGCCGGAGCGTTGGTGGCTATTCGCTCTAAATGTTCTACTCTATCTCTCGAAATGCGTACTCTATTAGCTAGTCGAGGTAGAGCTCTTTCAACTCGTTGTTGTATCTTCTCCATACATTGTATTCACACACGGGACAAATGATCATTCGGAGTACTCTTCATTTAAAACGACCAAAGGTTTCTTAATCGGCTTGCAATAAGATTGGGATGATTAAGGTCTTATAAAGGGTTACCTTGATTATTCTACAGAATGTTTTGTTTCTTAGTTGCCTTCTGAACCCAAAAAAGCAGCGATAATCTTAATTTTAATCTCCGCATACTGATTTTTTTTTTCTGTGTCTACAGCCGATCCTTAATAGAAGAAGTTCTGAACAACCTCTAAGTTACTAAGTTAATACTAGTTAGCTATGTCTAGCGTGACGTTTTATCCAATTCGTCGATATTCTGTGTCCTTGTTTGATGACAGCATATACTTCGTTTTGCCCTCATTAACCATCAAACCCATTTTTGCCGGTTCTGCTTCAATGCTCGCAATAGCACCTATGACATCACCCTTCCATCTTTCCATTACGTCAATATCGTTTACATAAGCGAATAATTGTACAGACTTTTGAATGATTATTCCTCTGGTGTTCACATTAAACTTTCGTACAATCATTTCAAGTATGATTAGTGCAGTCAATGAAGCGAAAAATAGGGCCTTACCTCCGAATTTTTTTACTGTGAACCGATTTGCATGAAATTTTGGAATTAGGCTCATCTTACCCTTAACTTCAAAAGTGAAAATGATTTGAACACCGCCACCACCCTGGGGGTGGTTGCCACGCCTTCTCGGGGGTGAATTTTTTTTTCTTCAAAATTACCTCGGATATCGATAGAAGGCCTAATTTTAAGCAAAAAATCAAATACAAAGTTTTTCATTAGGTCCAATACTTTTCGAGTTATTGGCAATTGAAAATTCGCAATTTTTTTACGTTTTTCATCTATTTATTGCAAATATCTCCAAAACTATACGTTTTATCCAAAATTTTATAAAGAACAAAATTGTAGCAGATAAAACAATAAACAATTTGGTTTTTTATAAAGGATTCTAAGAACAATATTAAGCTAGATATAAAAGATCAAAGCCATTTTTTATTTTGTCTGAAATTTAATCGTTGTGGTCAATGCCATTTAGCGGCGAGCAGATGCATTTTATGCATTCTAATACAAAAGAATGTTTTGTAGTGCTTGAAATAACCTTTAAAATGAGCACTATTAACAGTCTTTTGCATTAAAAGATTGATTTAAAAGAAAAAAACATTAAATGCTCCCCTTATTTGCACTACAGCTCACTTATTTTACGTGCAAAAGACTTTTAATAGTGCTCATTTTAAAGGTTATTTCAAGCACTACAAAACATTCTTTTGTATTAGAATGCATAAAATGCATCTGCTCGCCGCTAAATGGCATTGACCACAACGATTAAATTTCAGACAAAATAAAAAATGGCTTTGATCTTTTATATCTAGCTTAATATTGTTCTTAGAATCCTTTATAAAAAACCAAATTGTTTATTGTTTTATCTGCTACAATTTTGTTCTTTATAAAATTTTGGATAAAACGTATAGTTTTGGAGATATTTGCAATAAATAGATGAAAAACGTAAAAAAATTGCGAATTTTCAATTGCCAATAACTCGAAAAGTATTGGACCTAATGAAAAACTTTGTATTTGATTTTTTGCTTAAAATTAGGCCTTCTATCGATATCCGAGGTAATTTTGAAGAAAAAAAAATTCACCCCCGAGAAGGCGTGGCAACCACCCCCAGGGTGGTGGCGGTGTTCAAATCATTTTCACTTTTGAAGTTAAGGGTAAGATGAGCCTAATTCCAAAATTTCATGCAAATCGGTTCACAGTAAAAAAATTCGGACCTAAAATGCTTCATTGACTGCACTAGATGTTGAAATGATGCCTAAGCCTTTTTCGACTAAAACCTTTTTCGACATCAAAGGTCTCGGCCGAAACTAGACATGGCTCTGCATAGCTCGTCTCTGTAAATATTGCCATATGCGGCCTTGATAACGAGATGATGAATATCGATATTGCATTCTCGGGTTTTTTCCAGGATCTGCCGAATGAAAATTGATTTGTCTCGTTTATTAGTATCGCTAAACTGTTATATACGTACATATAAATATATTCTTTTTTCGCTCTTTCTAGTGCTTTTTTCCACTCATGTACTTTTTTTTTTTACTTAAATTTTTTTTGAATTCTTTTAAACTCAGTAATTTATGTACCTAACATGTACTTCTTAAAGACTATGTTCTTACTGTACAGTAGAAGATATATATTTAAACTAGCTGTGCCCGCGACTTCGTCCGCGTGGAATAGTGACTTTCAGCAGCATTTTTAACTTTTTAGGAAATTAAACCTCTAGCCTTAAAAATGGCGGTACATATTTCCAAAAAAAACATTCAACCCCTATTTCAACACCTTGTAGCCCTGTTAAAAATACTTTTGAGACCGTAGTTTTTGAATTCCCATTTCCGTTCCCGTGGGAATATAAGGATAGATATATAAAATAAATAAATAGGGTGGCGCAACAGAGCGAGGAGCCCTTGGGCCTAGCGCATTTCTCACAACCATGCCTTGTGAGGGAATGGAGGGGACCTACAATTTTTCGCCGGTTCCGAACGGCTAATTGAGAATGCGCTTTTCATGGCAATGAATTTACTAACGGAGGACTTGCCAATTCCTCGCGAAAGGCGATACCCGTGGAAAAACATTTTTGCATTTTGCCTCTGCTGGGATTCGAACCTCGAACCTCTGGGTTAGCAGGTGGACATGCTAACCATTACGCCACGGGTACTACCAGGATAGATATATGTATAGTCTTTATCCTTCCGCATGTTCTAGACCATCTCTGTAGCTAATTTAATAAAATCTGTTTAGCAGTTTGAACGGGAGATATACGAAAAACATATCGACATAGCTACATTCGCATTTTCAATATTAGTAAAGACTCCCGTTCCCGTGGGAATATGGTGACCGTTTTCGTGGAAATACGTGGATAAGTTAAAGTTAATGTTACTCCGGGATTATGGAGCATTCCAACGGTGGAAGAATTTTTGAAATCGGTGCTGTAGTGTAAGAGTCCCCATTTACGTTTCTGCTCCCGTCGGAATATAAGGAAAAAATATGTCCTTCCTCAGGTTCTGAACAATCTTTGTACAAAATTTCATTTAAATAGGTTTATTATTTTGGGCGGGAGATCGTAACATAGAACGACGGACAGACAGAGCTCCTTTCACACTAATTATATTAGTAAGGACTCCCGTTCCCGTGGGAATATGTGGATGAATTAAAGTTGATGTTACACAGGAATAGTGTAGCATTCTAACGGTGAAAGAATTTTTGAAATCGGTGTTGTAGTGTCAAAGTTCCCGTATACGTTCCTGCTCCCGTGGGAATGTAGGGAACCGTAGGAATATGGGGATGAATTAGTTTTTATGTTACTCGGGGATAGTGTAGCATTCTAACGGTGAAAGAAATTTTGAAATCGGTGCTGTAGTGTAAAAGTTCCCGTATACGTTCCTGCTCCCGTGGGAATATAGGGAAAAAATATATAGTCTATGTCTTTCCTCAGGTTCTGAACAATCTTTGTACAAAATTTCATTTAAATCGGTTTATTAGTTTGGGCGGGAGATGGTATCATAGAACGACGGATAGACAGAGCTCCTTTCACACTTATTATATTAGTAAGGACTCCCGTTCCCGTAGGAATATGTGAATAAATTAAAGTTAATGTAATTCAAGGATAGTGTACACTGAAAAAAATATTGTACTTAAAATCTATGAACAGCGTTCTTAGAGCCAAAATGGCAAATTTTTCCCGAAAATGTATGAAAAAACGGTCATAAAATTCATGTATGGGTGTTGTTTTTATGAATCTAGATTCCTAAAAAAATTTGTATGGAAGAATTTCGTTTAAAATCATTGATCATAGATTTTATGTATTTATTCATACGAGCATGAACGGTTCCTGCTTTAAAAATTGCACTTTTTTATGAATAATACATATGATTTAGGAATGAAATCATAGGTTGTTCTTATAAATTTAGGATTTTAAGTTTGTATGCATTGATTCATGAATTTAATGTCTATTCTTATATTTTATGAATCATGAGCCTGGACTTTTGAAATTTTCCTACAAAAATTCAATGAGTTAGGTACCTATTTATATGAACTGAAATCCTAAGTTGTAAGTATAATTCTTATAAATTTAGGATTTTAAGTTTGTATGCATTGATTCATAAATTTAATGTCTATTCTTATATTTTATGAATCATGAACCTGGACTTTTGAAATTTTCCTACAAAAATTCTATGAGTTAGGTACCTATTTATATGAACTGAAATCCTAAGTTGTAAGTATAATTCTTATAAATTTAGGATTTTAAGTTTGTATGCATTGATTCATGAATTTAATGTCTATTCTTATATTTTATGAATCATGAACCTGGACTTTTGAAATTTTCCTACAAAAATTCAATGAGTTAGGTACCTATTTATATGAACTGAAATCCTAAGTTGTAAGTTTAATTCTTATAAATTTAGGATTTTAAGTTTGTATGCATAAATTCATGAATTTAATGTCTATTCCTATATTATATGAATCATGAGCCTGGACTTTTGAAATTTTCCTACAAAAATTCAATGAGTTAGGTACCTATTTATATGAACTGAAATCCTAAGTTGTAAGTATAATTCTTATAAATTTAGGATTTTAAGTTTGTATGCATTGATTCATGAATTTAATGTCTATTCTTATATTTTATGAATCATGAACCTGGACTTTTGAAATTTTCCTACAAAAATTCAATGAGTTAGGTACCTATTTATATGAACTGAAATCCTAAGTTGTAAGTTTAATTCTTATAAATTTAGGATTTTAAGTTTGTATGCATAAATTCATGAATTTAATGTCTATTCCTATATTATATGAATCATGAGCCTGGACTTTTGAAATTTTCCTACAAAAATTCAATGAGTTAGGTACCTATTTATATGAACTGAAATCCTAAGTTGTAAGTATAATTCTTATAAATTTAGGATTTTAAGTTTGTATGCATTGATTCATGAATTTAATGTCTATTCTTATATTTTATGAATCATGAACCTGGAATTTTGAAATTTTACTTTAAAAATTTTATAAATTGTATATACCTATATATATACACTTGGGACTTGACGATTTGGTTTCAGCCTACTGCTTGCCAGACGCATTTTTACACTTTTTAAGTGCATTTTTCAGCTTAAAGCACTAATAACTTTTTTCTGTTACAAATAACCAAGAAAGTGGTACGCCAAAAAATAAGAAAAGTTACCCTCGTTCTAAAAAAGTGTGTCTCAGACGATTTGGTTTCAGTTTACCTACTGCATGCCAGACGCACTTTAACATTTTAGTAAAATGCATTTTTCAACTTAAAGTAACTGATAATTTTTTCTTATCACATGTAACCAAGAAAATGGTACGCCAAAAAATCACAAAAGTTCCCCCGATTACAAAAAAGTGTCTCCAAAAGGATTTGGTTTCAGCCTTCTGCTTGCCAGACGCATTTCAACATTTTTCAAATGCATTTTTCAATTTAGCTGATAACTTTTTTCTTATTACATTTAACCAAGAAAATGGTACGCCAAAACATCAGAAAAATTCCACTAATTACAAAAAACTTGGTCTCAGACGATTTGGTTTCAGCCTTCTGCTTGCCAGACGCATTTTACCATTTTCAAGTGCATATTCTGATGAAAGCACTAATAACATTTTTTCTATTAAATATAACCAAGAAAGTGGTACGCCAAAAAGTAAGAAAATTCACCCTGATTTCAAAAAAGTGTGTCCCAGACGATTTGGTCTCAGTCTACTGCTTGCCAGACGCTCTTTAACATTTTAGTAAAATGCATTTTTATACTTAAAGTACTGATAACTTTTTTCCTATTACATATAACCAAGAAAGTGGTATGCCAAAACATCAGAAAAGTTTCGCTGATTACATAAAAGTCGGTCCAAGACGATTTGGTTTCAGCCTTCTGCTTGCCAGACGCATTTTAGCTCAAGCATGTTTATCAAATGGAATGAATAATTGATTGTAGTATTTCATTTAAATGAAATTTTTAGTTTGATAAACATGCTTGAGCTAAAAGCTATCTAAAGGCACCCGAGAACTTTTTGTATACCCCACTAGCCACTACTACCCAAGTGATCACGCGGAAAGTTTATATTTGTTTGTTTTCATCTATGGTTTTTTATTTTGGTTTCAGAGCATTTAGCTCTGCAACTGAAAATCGCTTTGATTTGGGAGAACCTTCATCATAAACATTCCGTAGCTTTTCAGACGATTGCTATCGTTCAGATTGCATGGCCAAAAAAATGGTTCACATAATTTTGCTTTCAGTTGTTGGTGGAAACCTATTTTACTATCGTCCTACAAATGTTGGCAACTTTTCGGGTCATAAGCACTTTTTTTATTGCCTAAAATTCAGACGTTAGTCGAAATATTGTTGCAACGAGTCTTGTGATAGGGGAGAATATTTAATTTTACTTCAAAATGACCCTAAATATGAGAGTAGAACCGAATTTCAAATATTTCCACTGCTTTCGACAAAACATTCGAGTTTCGTTCGTCTCCCATTTACTTCTATGTCCTTTGGAAGGACGACGAACAAATTAAGGGCATTTTATAAGAATCGAGTGTAGTACTGTCATTGTATTTTTTATATAAACTTTAGTAGGATTGGGTACACTTTTTGTTTTTTACACTGGTTTTTTTAATTCTCATTATTTATTTAACAAAGATGCAAGGTATAACTTAGTAGATAGTAGTTATCCATCGAAGAGAAATTTAATGGTGATAGGTGATGTAATGATGTTCGGTGTAAATTGCAGGCATGTCGGATGGTCGGATCGACCACAGTCGGAACACGAGACCAGTTCCTCGGTCACGTTAGTCTTTTTATTTTCCCGAGCATCACCCACACAAAAATCGCATTTGGTTAGACAATATACGTTTGTGCAGCTCAAGACGAGCTAGATTTGGTCCGCGTACACGCTTGCCGTCATCTTCAATCAGCTATAGAAATAAACAGTGTTAAACATGACGAAAATTTTTTAACCATTCCAATATGAACCTACTTGACAAAGAAAGTCGTGACACTCATCCATGTTTGATATGCAATCTTCGGTGCTTTCAGTACCACTTTGTGATTTGTGAAGCTCAAGCTCAAAACAACTGGTTAAAAATTATACCTACAAAATTATACAAAATAAAATAAAAATTGCCGATTAGTATGAGGGCAGACGATGAAGCGCAAGTATGATAACTTCAAAATTCACATCAAAAATGCAACTTTGACACGGAATTTTTATCTTCGATTGTCGAAGATAGAATAATGGTCACTTTAATATACAATTTTAACACAATTTATGGTATTTTATTAGGAAAAAATGAATTACGATCCCGACTGTAAAGAAATTCCTCTTCCTCTTCTGAAAATAAATAAAATGACTGAAATCCGAAACGTCAAATGAAACTCACCACACATATACTTCCACAACTTTTTTGCGCCATTTTTTTCAGCTCACACGTATTCACAGATGGATGCTGCGATTACAAAAACAACAATGTAAACAAATGGAAGTTGCGTGGCAAGAGAGGTTATGGTTTTCCATCTTGTTCTTTATTCATCTAAGGTCTAAAGTCAAAACGTTTCTAATTTTCTATGTATCAATTTCACTTTCACCACTTCACCACTTCATCACTTCACCACTTCACCACTTCACACAAAATTCACAAAAGGTTTGTTCGATGTGCGCACTGGGGCGCCCTAGTGCGCACTGAAATCGCACTGATGCGTTCGATGTGACATTTTTTTTGCCCCAGTGCATTTGCACTGTGTTCGATGTTCGTCCGGTGCAAGCACTCAGTGCGCACTGCCATGCCCCAGGTTTTTTTCTGGGGTTGAGGTTTTCAGAGCTGTCAATTGGAAATCAGCTGCTTACGCCAAAAAGATTATTTGCAAAGCAAGTATATTTTGTTGGCAATTGGGTAATAAACTGAATATTTGGGTTTCATTTTGATATTTTATATCTTTTCATACATCTATGAAAGAAATAAAACCGTATTTATTGCCAAATGGAGGAAACTAATTTATGAAAGTCAAGTGCTAAGTGAGTTCTGGCTCTTAAGTGTTCGATGTGAAATCAAATCCAGAGCAGATTATCAGTGCATTGACAGATAATTTCAGTGCGTTGACATTCCCCAGTGCGCACTGGAGCACTGCACATCGAACAGACCTAAAATTTACCAAAAAAAGTTTCGTTTACTCTGACTCCAAAGGCAATAAATAGGTTTGTTCGATGTGCGCTCTGGGTCGCTCTGATTTCGCAAGTTTTTTTCGGGGCGAGAATTTCAGAGGTGTTGACTAGTCAAAGTATAAACGTAGTACGTAGGTATATTTAATTCTGTATATTTCTTGTCGATTGTTGAAATTATACTTAAAACGTCTTCTAACTTCGAACGTCAGAAAAAAACCAGACAAAAAATTGTAAATACCAACAAAAAAAAACTGAGCAGCACTAAAGCGTTCGATATGAAATAAACCCAGAGAAATTTTTCAGTTTTTTGACAGCTCCATTCAGTGCTTTGACATACACCGGAGCGCCCCAGTGCTGGTCACATCGAACAAACCTAATTATACATTTTATCAGAGAGTTACTGAAAAGAGAAAGAATCGCTTTTCGTTTAATTTGTATAAAATAGGTAAATACGTTTAGCTTTTTTTCACGATTTAAAAGCCTTTACTACTTTGGACCCTTTTTTCTAAATTAAAAAAGTAAAAAAATCCCTTTTTTAATCAAAATAAAAGCTTTCTATCATTTTTATGAGTTTTAAAGTCAGAATTACTATCCCAAAATAAGTTTGAAAATTTTCTTATTTGTACTTTTTACTTCTTTCATTTTTTTTATGGGATTTTTCGTTTGGTGTTTATTTGGGGAGCATATTTGCACACCAAAATGCATGCATGTGAAAGAGGCCCTATTTTTGACTTGTTGGTAGGTAATTCATACATAAATCGTAGGAATTAATACTTATATTGCATGTATCTCCGAATTATTTTTAAATAAAATTCATACAAAATATGTATTTCATTCATAAATTAAACGATCAAAAACATTTATTTCATTAGCATTCATATAATGTATGTACTCGATCTTTCGATTTATGTATGAAATACATATTATGCACGAATTTAATTTTCTAGTTCTTAAAAACATGCAATACATGTATAAATTCCTACGATTTATGTATGAATTACCTACCAACAAGTCTGAAAAATAAGGCCTCTTTCACATGCATGCATTAATAAGTGAAATGAAATAGAAAAGGAAATAACAAACAAGTAAGGCGCGACGCGCATGAGCAGAAAGATTCTTATTTGGAAAATGTAATTAAAGCTGAAATGTACACAAAAATTATAATTATGTATGTACAATTTACATTAGGCGTGTTTATTTCACAATGTTGTTATATACATAACATGATATCCAAAAAAACGCTTCGTTTATTTTTATTTGTGGGTTGGTGTTCTTGATCATTTGTCAAACCAATAAAAGTCAACAAATGAATTTTTTTTTGCCAAATTCGCACAAAAACGCAAAAAATGTTTGTTAAATTCCTAAAGCAATTGTATAGAGTGGAAAAAAAACATTCCGTAGTGAAATTAATGCAGGTAAACAATTTTTTTTTTCCATTTTTTGTTAGTTTAGAAATGTCAAAAATGGGTCCGTTCACAAAGGTAACAAGGATTTTCTCTTGACTCTGTTTACATGCAGGGGTTGAATTCATATGAGATTGTGATTTATATGTGAGTTGGAAGAAATGTTTTGTTACTTGTTTCAAACGAATAAAACTATTAATAATAAAAAAATAAAACCATTTTTATGGCATACTTAACGATTACCTTTGAAAAAAGTCAACATTCACAGAAAAATGTGAAAAGAAATATGCAAAAATTGCTTTCAGTCACTAAATAGACCTTTTTTAATTGCTATTATGTTGTCTTTTTTTATATAAATTTACAAATCTACCTCTTGAAATCAATAAAATTCTAAAAATCAAAAATTTTCAGCAACAAAATTGCGGAGTGTAAGAGGGGACATACGATTTTTTTCAGTTATACATTTGTGAACAGGCCCTCTGACAACCATTTTGCTTTTGTTCGAGATACATGAAAGTCTCTGGACGCACCAAAATTAAAAAATTAAAAGTCGAAAACCCCATTCGATACTCGACCATTCTTTTATCCATAACATCGGTTGTCGGGGATGTTGTTTTTGCTTTGCATGTAAAATTATGTTATGTATATAACAGACTTGTGAAAAAAACACGCCTATTGTACCTTTGTGTATACAATGTGTTTTTTTCGTGTGTGTAAGAAACTGTCCATATTGTATTTTCGCCGTGATTTCCATAAGCATTTCGTTGACGTGTTGGAGAATTGCAGAACACAGAAAAAGGAAGGATTATTTCCTTTTTCACGTATCCAACTGTGGACTCCATGTGAATGGAGCCTTAAAGATTCGAGAAATTAAAAATGCCATTTTACTTTTCTCTTTTATAAATTTCTTAAAATATGTAAATCGTACAGCAAAATATGTAAGGTTTCTTATGAAAAAAATCATGCGTGAAAGGAATTCTTCAGAAAATCAAACCCTTAATCATATAATATGTGAATAGCTTCATATTTTCTATGAATTTGATCAACAAATTTATTTGAACAGGATTATGAGAAGAATATACAATTTACTTTATAAAAATTTAAGTTTTTTTTTTTAAGAAAATACATAACTATGTTATCTCTGGTACAATATTGGAAATGAGTTATTTTTATTAGTTTTTAAATCCAGTCTCAGTAAAAATACCTTCACTTTGTTTGGTACATGTAGTGTATTAAAGACACTAAGTCATACGCAAAAACCAATGCGAGTACCTACATAGAAACATCCATCTCTTTTTTCTTTCTATTTCCATTATCACTACATTTTCAATTTGATTCACCATCTGAACAGGGCCTTAGATACGAAAAAATAAATGTTTCTGAACAGGCCTAATTCACTGTGGTGAGTTAAGAATTTTTGTGAGGAGTATGTATCTCATACAAAGAACGTAAGTACGCATACATAAAACGTAAGATAGCATACATACATTCATATGTTCCAGACTTAAACTACATGAATAGAACATGGAGTGTAAGAATACATACATTCATGTATGTGTATGGATACATGTTTTTCATGAATATGTGCATATTTTGCATGTATTATGATAAAAGTACCGTTTATTTTAGGACGCGCTTTCGTATTTTTCCGCATTAACCGTTTTATTCTTGATTTTGCTTGTGCAGCAAAACATATTTCAGACGCTCATTTCATTTGGTCACGATTTTTTTGAGATTTAAGTGTTCGGTAGTTTGGTTAGTTAAAAGTGAAATAAAATACAAATAAATTAAAAGGAAAAAGCAATTGTTAACAAGAAGAGCCAACAACATAGATATTCGGTAAGTTTTAGTGCATTTTAATAAGATATAATTATTCACATACATATCAATTTCTTTGCTGATTTCGCGTCATTTAAAATTTGTTTGAATCTACTAATCAGAACCTAGGGCTCCGCAAAAGGAGATTATGCGAAACAAAATACAATTTCTTTTGAATATTGTGTTTTGTGAACATTTTTTTGAAAACAGATATGTATGTAAATGCATTCCAAGTTGGTAACAAATTTTCATATACCAATTTTCTTTCTTTTCTAGCAATTCATTTGGTCACGAGTATTTTGAGTAAAATACAAATAAATTAAAAGGAAAAAGCAATTGTTAACAAGAAGAGTTAACAACATAGATATTCGGTAAGTTTTAGTTCATTTTAAGTAGATATAATTATTCATATACCTATCAATTTTTTTGCTGATTTCGCGTCATTTAAAATTTGTTTGAATATACTAATCAGAACCTAGGGCTCCACAAAAGGAGATTCTGCTAAACAAAATACAATTTCTTTTGAACATTGTGTTTTGTGAACATTTTTTTGAAAACAGATATGTAAATGCATTCCAAGTTCGTAACAACTTTTCATATAGCAATTTTCTTGATGATTTTGGGTCATTTAAAATTTGTTTGAATTTACTAATCAGAACCTAAAGCTCCACAAAAGGAGATTATGCGAAACAAAATACAATTTCTTTTGAATATTGTGTTTTGTGAACATTTTTTTGAAAACAGATATGTAAATGCATTCCAAGTTCGTAACAACTTTTCATATACCAATTTTCTTTCTTTTCTAGCAATTCATTTGGTCACGAGTATTTTGAGTAAAATACAAATAAATTAAAAGGAAAAAGCAATTGTTAACAAGAAGAGTTAACAACATAGATATTCGGTAAGTTTTAGTTCATTTTAAGTAGATATAATTATTCATATACCTATCAATTTTTTTGCTGATTTCGCGTCATTTAAAATTTGTTTGAATATACTAATCAGAACCTAGGGCTCCACAAAAGGAGATTCTGCTAAACAAAATACAATTTCTTTTGAACATTGTGTTTTGTGAACATTTTTTTGAAAACAGATATGTAAATGCATTCCAAGTTCGTAACAACTTTTCATATAGCAATTTTCTTGATGATTTTGGGTCATTTAAAATTTGTTTGAATTTACTAATCAGAACCTAAAGCTCCACAAAAGGAGATTATGCGAAACAAAATACAATTTCTTTTGAATATTGTGTTTTGTGAACATTTTTTTGAAAACAGATATGTAAATGCATTCCAAGTTCGTAACAACTTTTCATATACCAATTTTCTTTCTTTTCTAGCAATTCATTTGGTCACGAGTATTTTGAGTAAAATACAAATAAATTAAAAGGAAAAAGCAATTGTTAACAAGAAGAGTTAACAACATAGATATTCGGTAAGTTTTAGTTCATTTTAAGTAGATATAATTATTCATATACCTATCAATTTCTTTGCTGATTTCGCGTCATTTAAAATTTGTTTGAATATACTAATCAGAACCTAGGGCTCCACAAAAGGAGATTCTGCTAAACAAAATACAATTTCTTTTGAACATTGTGTTTTGTGAACATTTTTTTGAAAACAGATATGTAAATGCATTCCAAGTTGGTAACAACTTTTCATATACCAATTTTCATGCTGATTATGCGTCATTTAAAATTTGTTTGAATTTACTAATCAGAACCTAGAGATCCACAAAAGGAGATAATGCGAAACAAAATACAATTTCTTTTGAATATTGTGTTTTGTGAACATTTTTTTGAAAACAGATATGTAAATGCATTCCAAGTTGGTAGTTTGGTTAATTAAAAGGGAAATAAAATACAAATAAATTAAAAGGAAAAAGCAATTGTTAACAAGAAGAGCCAACAACAATTCGGTAAATTTTAGTGCATTTTAAGTAGATATAATTATTCATATATCAATTTTCTTGATGATTTTGCGTCATTTAAAATTTGTTTGAATCTACTAATCAGAACCTAGGGCTCCACAAAAGGGGATTATGCGAAACAAAATACAATTTCTTTTGAATATTGTGTTTTGTGAACATTTTTTTGAAAACAGATATGTAAATGCATTCCAAGTTGGTAACAACTTTTCATATACCAATTTTCTTGCTGATTTCATTTGGTCACGAGTTTTTTGAGTGTTTGGTAGTTTGGTTATCGATAATTAAGGAAATAAAATAAAGTTAAATTAAAAGGAAAAAGCAATTGTTAACAAGAAGATCCACAAAAAGAGATAATGCGAAACAAAATACAATTTCTTTTGAATATTGCGTTTTGTGAACATTTTTTTGAAAACAGATATGTAAATGCATTCCAAGTTGGTAACAACTTTTCATATACCAATTTTCATGCTGATTATGCGTCATTTAAAATTTGTTTGAATTTACTAATCAGAACCTAGAGATCCACAAAAGGAGATAATGCGAAACAAAATACAATTTCTTTTGAATATTGTGTTTTGTGAACATTTTTTTGAAAACAGATATGTAAATGCATTCCAAGTTGGTAGTTTGGTTAATTAAAAGGGAAATAAAATACAAATAAATTAAAAGGAAAAAGCAATTGTTAACAAGAAGAGCCAACAACAATTCGGTAAATTTTAGTGCATTTTAAGTAGATATAATTATTCATATATCAATTTTCTTGATGATTTTGCGTCATTTAAAATTTGTTTGAATCTACTAATCAGAACCTAGGGCTCCACAAAAGGGGATTATGCGAAACAAAATACAATTTCTTTTGAATATTGTGTTTTGTGAACATTTTTTTGAAAACAGATATGTAAATGCATTCCAAGTTGGTAACAACTTTTCATATACCAATTTTCTTGCTGATTTCATTTGGTCACGAGTTTTTTGAGTGTTTGGTAGTTTGGTTATCGATAATTAAGGAAATAAAATAAAGTTAAATTAAAAGGAAAAAGCAATTGTTAACAAGAAGATCCACAAAAAGAGATAATGCGAAACAAAATACAATTTCTTTTGAATATTGCGTTTTGTGAACATTTTTTTGAAAACAGATATGTAAATGCATTCCAAGTTGGTAACAAATATTCAAATATCAAAATGTTGATGTTTCAAAATACCTTTAAATTTTCTTTATTCTAACGGCTTGTCTCTTTAATAACTTGGTGACTTACAGGTGCTACAAGGTTGTGTTTTTTGTTAGTTGGCAGCTGTTGATTAACTTGAAGGTATGTTGCACACCTATGTACATATGTATATATATGTAGATTTATTTTTCAAAACATATTCTATAAAATTTTAAGTTATCAAATTTTTCAAAATTTAAAAATTGCATATTTTCTGCCGTAATGGAGATTATCCAGAAAAAAATTTTTTTTATAGTAAATCAATATTTTATTAAACAATTTCGAAAAATTTGATGAAATGCTACAAAATTAGCTAACATTTTCTCTATTCATTTTTATTCAACAGGTTGTCGCTTTAATTTGTTGGGAGCTGTTACCAAGTTCATTAGCTATATCAAACTGTCAGAAACTTGAGGAATCTTTGTATCTATTAGTTTAAATTCTTATAATTAATATTATATTTCTTTAGCTTCTTCGTCAAAATGCTTTGTTTTGTCTGCCACAATAAGTGTACAAATTTTACATTACTCATGCATCATCTTAAAAAGAGACATAATCTTAATTGTTCTAGTACGTATCGTTGCCTTGAATGCAATTTATTGTTTAATAACTCTTCAAGTTATAAAAGACATATGCTACGATTACATTTCACTTCAAGTTCAAACATTTCAAATTCTAGCGAATTTCAAGGACAAGCGTGTAGTATTGCAGAAGATTTAAATAGAGTAACTACTTCTTCAGAAGAATCTAGTTGTATCAACGTAAAAGGTACAAACGTGGAAGAGAAACTAGTTGTTCCATCCTCATTGTCATCATGTCAAAAGTCTTACACCAAAAAAGAGAATTTCGACGAAGAAATCAAAAATTTGCTGGAAAGTGCTTTCAAATTTTCTTTATCATTACATTCAAATGACAATTTCTCTAGAAAAGATGTAGTAAACATTCAAAAAAGTGTATCTACTCAGATAGTCGCACCCTTACTCCAAATCTTTGATAGCTTCTCTAAAACTAGAATTTGCCATGACCATGAGGCTTTAAATGAAATTTCAACTATAATTTGTTCTTGTAAACACCTGTTTGAGGACTGTTCATCCGATTATCTCTTATTACAAAAACTTAAAAAGAGTGGATACATGAATGATGTTAACGACTTTGTTATAAATAACGAAATGGAAACGGTTTTTCATTGCGGAGAGTTATCTTTGAACGAAAACTTAACTAAAGGCGTCGTTCTTCCATTACGATCTCAGTTTAAACTTTTGTTTGAGACAAACAATTTTCTTAAAACAATGTTACAGCACATGGAAATGTTGGAAAAAAGTGATAGAATTAGAAGCTTTATCAATGGGGAGTTATGGAAAGAAAAGGTCAAAATGTACCCAAATAAGTTATTAGTTCCTTACTTCTTATATGGGGATGATTTCGAAATAAATAATCCTCTTGGATCCCATTCTTCAGTTCATTCAGTATGTAACTTTTATTATTCCTTTGCGTGTATGCCTATTAAAGAGTCTAAATTGGATAATGTATTTTTAGCTGCTGTAATAAAAACAAGAGATATGAAAGCATTTGGCAATAGTAAATGCTTAGTCCCTTTAGTAAATGAGTTGAAATTTCTTGAACAAGAAGGGCTTCCTATTGAGGCATCTGATGGTCAAGTATATCGCATTCATTTTATTTTAGGCTTGGTTTTAGGTGATAACTTAGGACTTAACTCATTAATGGGTTTTAACAGATCGTTTTCTGGCGTATTTTGCAGGTTTTGTAGATTAGAAAAAGATAAATGTAAAACAACGTGTTTTGAGGATCCTAATAAAATGCGAAATAAACGTAATTATGATGAAGATGTCCTTCAAAATAATAACCAAATAACTGGCATATCAAGCAGTTGTCCTTTTAATGCAATTCCTTCATTTCATGCCGTTGAAAACTACAGTGTTGATGTAATGCATGACTTGTTTGAGGGTATATGCCACTATGATCTTTGCCATATTTTATCAAATTTTATACAAATAAAGAAATACTTTTCGTTGGAAGTCTTAAACAAACGGAAACAAACGTTTGAATATGGTCCTCATGAAATAGGCAATATATCAAATGAAATATCACAGACACATCTCCAAAAGCGACATTTACGCATGTCTGCAAGAGAAATGCTCACTTTTATTCAATACCTTCCAATCATGATTGGCGATTTAGTTCCATTAGATGATGATGTTTGGCATTTTTTATTGAATTTGATAGAAATAATTGATTTAACTTTGTGCTTTGAAATAAATGACTTTTCTATTTCTTCTTTAAGGAACAAAATACAGATACACCATGAGCAGTACCTTTTACTTTTCAAAGATAGTTTAAAACCTAAGTTTCATATTCTCACTCATTATCCTACGATTTTAAAAAAATCAGGTCCACCTAGAAATTTTTGGTGCTTTAAATATGAGGCCAAACATAAAAATTTCAAAATTTACTCACGAACTATTACTTCTAGAAAAAATATTTGTCTAACATTGGCCAAAAAATTTCAACTAGGTTTTGCAAACAGGATTTTAAATTCTAATGATGATGACGATAAACATGAATTTTTTAAAGAAAAAAAAATTAAAACTGGTCTTTCTTCTTTAATAAGCAAAAAAATGGGTATCGAGGAAGAAAAATTAGAATATTTAAGTAAGACTGAAATCAATGGCTATAAATTTCAAACTGGTTTTTACGTATCTAAGCTCTTAAATGATTATAAAATTTTTGTCATAGTAAGTTTAGTCAAACATTTAAAAAAAATTTTGCTTTTTTGTCAGGAAGTAAAGGAAGTACTCTATGATCCCCATTTTACTGCTTTTGATATAAATCCTGCTATATTAGGAGAACATTCTATAATTGATCCCGATGAAATTGTTGGGCCTCCAATAACAGCTATAAAAACAGCTAAAGGTAGAACTATGGTTCGAATAAAAGATTACACTTTACAATAGATAGATAAACATAAGGCCACTGCCGAGTTTGATACAAAAATTAAATCCAGGTGCAGTTTAATCTTTTTAGAACAACAATTCTGTTTCTGTTAGTAAAAATAATTATTGATATTGGGTCTATGAAATAACTCCCACGAAATAAATCCCATTTTTAAAAACGAAATAACTCCCATCAAAAATTGCTATTTGAAAGTGGGAGTTATTTCGATTTTAAAAGTGGGACTTATTTCGTCAATTGGTGGGACTTATTTCGTTACGCGTTTTTATTTTAAGTGGGACTTATTTCGTTTTGAGTGGGAATAAATTCGTTTTGTAAAGTGGGAGTTATTTCATACCTTCAAATATTTATCTGATAAATAAATGATTTTTTTATGTAGGGGTGCGATAGAGCCATGAAATATAAGACCATTATGGCTTTATTTCTCATTTTTTTCTTATGCAAGAAGTTATATATTGGACATTTCGTAAAAGGGACAACCATAATTTTACAATTAGTCGTAATGCTGGCTTATAAGTATTTTTGTTGCCAAAAAAGTTAATATAACATATCGTGATATGTTCATATGAATGCATATCTCCTTCTTTAGTTGTTCTTCTAAATACAAAATGTAAAAAAATATTTAAATAATTAGAGAATGAACTACTAAAAAAGAGGATATACAATCAAATATTATTAGTTCTGAATATTTTCTAAAAAATACTTTGGGTTTCAGAATGGATAATATAAATGTTATATCATTGGAACAACCATCAACTCCTCCCGAGCCTGGGGTCGAACGAATAGTTTATAAAATAGTTCAAGAAACAGCAACTATGTCAAATGAGTCGCAGTCCCAGTTGGAAATTAAAGAACTTCTGAAAAGTTGGAATCTTGGACACCTATCAGATTTGTTTATTAGTAAGTCAAACATTTTTTTCTCAATTATCAATTATAGTCTAGTTAGTCTTAGTAGTTCCTTTTCTAAAAAAAAAATAAAAATAAAAAAAAACGATTTTCTATCTGTTTTACGCGTTATATTATAAACTAGGTGTGCCAGCGACTTCGTCCGCAATAATTGGCATTATTTTTTTATTTACCAACCGATTGAAATTAAATAAAAACTAAATGTTAAGTGCAGCTTACCACAATATATTACTGAAAACCCTATCTAGATAGGAGAAGCCGTTTCTGAGATTAGCGTGCACAAACAAACAAACTGTTACGTTTTTATTATATGTATAGAATAGATATGATAAATAATAATGATAAACGGGAGGCCTTAAATTTTGCAATTTTTCGATCCGGTATTGTAAGAATAATACCTACATTCACATAAATTTGATTTATTATAATCTTCATAAATTTTTCAATAGTTCTTGTTCAGTGTATGAGATATGAGATATTACTTAAAAATTGCTATGTAAAGAACAAGAAAATAATATTTTTCTCCATGCTCATTGACCTGTGTTATTGGTGTCTTGTAGCACAAACACATGTGTTTTCATGTAGCACATCAATTTTTAGTAGAACTTCGATTATATAGCTAATTTTTAATAGCATATGCTGAGACTAACTGAATGACGTATTGATTTTTCAACAG